>JAJPUD010003097.1:143173-196996 GCA_023553655.1 Myrmecobius fasciatus | reverse complement strand
CCCTCTTTTCCCCCTTTCCACCTCCAGTTTCTTCTTCATATTATAAAAATAAAATCAAATTATACTTACCTTCTCTAAGTATACCCAAAATAAAAATATAGTTCTCAGTAGTTCTTTCCTTTTCACCTTTTTATGCTTCTCTTGAGTTTTGTCTTTAGAGGTTAATTTTTTTGTTCAGTTCTGGTGTTTTCATTAGAAATAGATAAAATTCACCTATATAATTGAATGTCCATTTTTTTCCCTGAAAGATAATGCTCATATAGCTGGATAGCTTATTCTTGGCTGTAATCCAAGTTCCTTTGCCTTTTGGAATATCAGTTTCTAGACCCTTCAATCCTTTAAGGTGGAAGCTGCTAGGTCCTGGGTAATCCTAATTGTGGCTCCTAGGCATTTGAATTGTGTCTTTGTGGCTGCTAATAATATCTTTTCCTTGGTGTGATAATTCAGAAATTTAGCCACAATATTCCTTGGGGATTTAATTTTGGGGTCTCTTTCAGGAGGTGATTGGTGAATTCTTTCACTGGCGATTTTTACCTTGTCATTTGAAAATATCAGGGCAGTTTTCTTTTATGATTTCCTGTAAGATAGTTTAGGTTCTTTTTTTTTATCATGGCTTTCAGGAAGTCCAATAATCCTTAGATTGTCTCTCCTAAATCTATTTTTCAGGTCAGTTGTTTTTCCTAGGAGATATTTAATATTTTCTTCTTTTTTTCATGTTTTTGTTTTTATTTGACTGATTTTTGAAGTCTTATTGAGTTCACTTTCATTTGTTCAATTCTAATTTTCTAATTTCTTCATTTACCTTTTTTAGCTCCTTTTGTAATTGGCCAATTGAATTTTTTTGTTCTTTGCCCTTTTTTTCCATTTCACAAACTTTGTTCTTCAGTGAATTAGTGTCTTTTTCATATCTCTTTTGTAGGCCATTATTTGCTTTTTCCATTCCTTATTGCAATGATTTCATTTCATTTCCTCATTTTTCTTCTAACTCTCTTCTGAGATTCTTTATTCAATCATCCAGGAAAGCCTTGTAAAATGGGAACCAGCTTATGTCTCTCTTTGCCCCTTCCTCTGAAGTTGCTTTGCCTTTAGGAATGTCAGGATTTGAGATCTGTTCTTCTCTCTTCATAAAAAACTTTCTAAGGTGAGAGTTCTTTTAGTTTTTTTATTCATTTTTTTAAGGCTTGAGGTCTGTTTAATGCAAAGTAGGGACAGCTGCTTCAATTTGCTCTGGGGCAGTTATATTAATTCACTTCTGGTGGGTAATGGCAGCTAGATACAGCGTTCTTCTGGGGCTCAGTGGTTTACAATTTACCTTTTAGATTCAAGGATATATTTCTTGAAGTTTTCCAAATATTGCATCAATATATCACCTTGCTTGGTGATACTTTCATTGTTGTTGACATCTGTTTAAGAGACTCTTGGAGTCTGCCCAGTATTTTGGTCAAAAATTTAATTCAGATTAGGTCATCTTGCAATTGCCTTTTCAACTGTGTGGCACTGTGCACACTTCTGAACAAAATTCTTCCTGTCCTTGTCAATATCACCAATTGTGAATTTGGTTCTGTGGGCACAAACATGCATTTACAAGGTTTCTTGGCCTATCTGATTCCTATTTCTTTTGATAGTTTTCGAAGGAAGATATTCAAGTTATCAATAACTACAAAAATTTTATAAATCACTAATAACTAGAAAAACAAAAATTAAGCCACCCCAGAAATTCTATCTCATTCTCATCAGATTGGCAATAAAAAATATTGGAGTGGCTTAAAGATGGAATTCTGAATTGACTCAACCATTCCAGAAAATCATTTGGAACAATGGCCAAAAAGACAGTAAACTATATAAATTACATTATACATATATATGTGTGTGTGTGTGTGTGTGTGTGTGTGTGTGTGTGTGTAAACAGAGCTCTTTTCATACTAGCAAGTTATTGAGAAAACTAATAGGATGCCCATTAATTTTGGGATGACTGAGCAAATCATGATATGTAAATGAAATAGCTATAAATAGCTTATGGATGTAATGAAGCTGTATCATACTGAAGGTATGATCAAAGATATGCTTGCAAAAATGTTGCAGAGTGAAGAGAGCAGAACCTGGAAAACAATTTATACAATAACATTATTGTAAAGACAAAAAACTTTGAAAGAAAACAATGCTAACTAAACATAATTCTAAAAGATTGATGATGATGTACATACTACCTAACTCCTAACAAAGAATTGATGGATTCAGCTGCAGAAAGAAACATGCATTTTTTGGATGTGGATAATGTGGGAATTTATCTTTTGTTAGTTGTATATTTGTTACAAGTATATATTTGTTCTCTTTTTTCCCTTTTAAATTGAGAGGAGTGGAGAAAAGAAAGAAATGCTTGTTATTTGAAAAATAAGTGAATTTTTTTTAAAAAGTTAAATTTTATTTCTGAGATTATATTCAAAATTATGTTATTTTACATATAAATAGTGAAGGGTATGTTTTTTAAAACATTTTATGACATGAATAATTGAATGTTGTTATGATACTTTAGGATAATCCTGTCACCACTCACCAAATTTATTGGTCCAAGCAATACCCAGTACATATTTTGTAGCATTTTACTAATTTACAAAAAAATCATATCTGAGGGCATAAAGTCTGCATTCTGATGTTTGATATCAAACCAGTCAAATATACACACTATTATCTAAGGAAATTTCATCATATTACAGTAAAGTAAATATTTGTCTCAGGAGAGGAACGAGGATAGTAAGGAGAAAAATTTAAATCCAAGTTTTTTTATGAAGTTTTTTTTTAATTAATCGATTAACCATCATCTCTTGCTAAACTTTTGGCTACTATTGCTAATAAAGAGAGAAATCAATTTAAAACATTTGCATTTTCCTTATTTCCTTACCATTCACTCTCTCTAATAATGCTATTAAAAGGATAAAAGATTTGAAGCTACAGAGAACAGAAGAAAAGGCATTGATGTACCATAAAGTAGTTAAGTGGATCTTAAATTATCAATGGTAATCCATATCTTCCTAGATTTTGGACATATCTGGACCTGAGGAGGAGAGCAGGAAAGAAAGAGAGAAAGAAAGAGACAGAGGCAGAGAGAGAGAGAGACATAAAGATATAAACAATCAAAAAGAAACTAAAATTTTGAAAGTAGTTCTTTGTATAAAATAATATAGTTGTCCTGAAATTTTTATAATTATCATTATTCCCTAAGAAATAAATTTACTTCATTAAAACAAATATTTATTATATAATTACCTAAATTAGCTAAAAGATATGAGACATACTCTAATAATATAAAGTTGTTTCATAAAAGAAATCTAAATATGAAGGTGAAAGGAAGAAAAAAATCATCATTTGACTATTTTAGGATGAGGTAAAACTGGAAAAGGTAGCAGTTAAGTTGGACTTTAAAGGATAGTTAGAGAGAAAAGGTGCAGAATTTCAACTTGTAAATTATAAGATGAACAAAGTTTAGAGGCAGGAAGCCAGGGACAAATTAAGGTAACAATGTTGACTTAGTCTGACTAAAATATAAGGTCCATGAAAACATGAATCAAATAAGTTTAGAAAAGTAGTTCATGTAGGAGGATAAATCAGATATATATCTAGAAGTCATTTTTATATCAATAACAGAAAACAAGGTTGGATGAAAGAATTATGGAAAAGGAATATAGAGAGGGAACAGAATAGCTAATTAATTAGCCAATAAACATTTCTTGAGTACTTGCTTTGTCTTTATTCTAGGGCCTTTTCCTTGTTTTAGATGCTATTTCCAGAGTAGACCTACCTCAAATTGCAAGCTACTGCCTCCTGTCAACTTTTCCTCTTACTACATCTTATTCTTCTCCCAGCTACTGAAAATCAAGCTTTCTAGGCTTTACAGCTCTTGATATCCCTACATCATATAAATTGAATATTAAAGGAGGGTCTTAAAGAGTTTAATCACTTGCCTCTTTTATTAAACTTGTCCACTCTCTGATAATCTGCCTGAATTCATTCATCAATGATAGTTTAATTATTATACACCAACAACTTTTCTCAACCAGTGATTTTGAGTCTTTGCCTATAATGTATAATCCCTATTTCCTATCCTTTTCTACCTATTTCTATATTCCCATTCCCCTTGATGCTAATCAACCAATGTCCTATTCCAGATTTATTTACTTCACCTACTGTATACTTTAGAATGCTGATTCTGTAGCTAATAAACTTTTTTCATCTCAGAACTTTTCATTTCTCACTCCTTCTATCTTATGACATTTAATTAGAATTAACTCCCTCTTGATAATACTGTATTCCTAACTATTGTTTCCAGTAGTAAAAATTCTACCTCCTGCAAAGATTTTTCTTAATCCCTTCAGTTCAATTCTTGTTTTAACTTGACACAAAGAAAGACAAAAATTCTCCCTTATTTCAAAAAACTCATATTTTAGTGGGGAGTCAACATATAATTAATTGGGTATATATACAAAAGTATGCAAAATAGATAAAAAACATTGGTACTAACAGTAGGAGGGTCTGCAAAAGGCATCCTGTTGAAAGTAGGATTTCAGCTGAATCTTGAAGAAGGAGAAGAAATCTAAATGGTAGAGATTGGGGTGGAACATGCAAGGAATAGGGGACAAGGAATAGAAAGGAGGTGCGTGTGTGTGTGTGTGTATGTGTGTGTGTGGGTGTGTGTATGTGTGTGTGTGTCAGCAATGAGGCAGGTATTTTGTCTCATACAGTATGTGGAAGGAAGGAAGATGTAAAAAACTGATAACATAGGAAGAGACCAAGTAATGACAAGTTTAAAACTAAAACTGAAGATTGTCTATGTAGTTCAGTTGATAACAAGAAGCAATTGGAGTAAGGGAAAGATTTGAATAAAGTAGGTGAAATCAGAGATTTAATAGAAAATCAGGAAACTTCAGAGAAGTGAAATGTATGGAAACAGTGAACACAGTTTATTTTTTTCCTAAAATTTGTTATTGGAAGAAAAGAAAAGATAGTGGGAGATAAGCCAGAGAGTAAGGAAAATAATGTGTATGAGTGTGTGTGTGTGCATGTGTATGCGTGTGCATCTTCATGTATGTCATCTTATTTTTAGGATAGAGTTGAATATATTTCAAGGTAAAAGAAATTGGAAAGATTGAAGAGCCAAGAAAGATAATGATTTATGGCTCAAGGACGTAAGGTATAGTGAGGAATTAGTATAAAGGCCACATGTAGAGCAATTATCCTTATTTAAATAAAAGGAGATCTCTTTTTCTGGAATATTATGAAAGGAGGAGATAGTATGTGAAAATATAAGAGGTTTTGAACTATGGAGAAGGGGTGTTCTGACCTTGAACATTTCTGTAAAAAGAATAAAGACCCATTTGCTGAAATTAGGAGTCTAAAGGGTTAGGGAGAGTGATTTTTTTAAAAATGTTTTTATAGAGAAGGACTTACAAAGTCAATATGAGATTATGAAAATGGACAAATTTAATTGCCTTACAAAAGATAGTGGTACTGATGCATTGTTGGTGGAGCTGTGAATGGATACAGCCATTCTGGAGAACAATTTGAAGCTACGCTCAAAAAGTTATCAAACTGTGCATACCCTTTGACCCAGCAGCATTTCTATTGGGCTTATATCCCAAAGAATAGGATAAGGAAGGAAAGGGCCCCACATGTGCAAGAATGTTTGTGGCAGCCCTTTTTGTAGTGGCTAGAAACTGGAAATTGAATAGATGCCCTTCAATTGGAGAATGACTGAATAAATTATGGTATATGAATATTATGGAATATTATTGTTCTGTAAGAAATGACCAGCAAGATGATTTCAGAGAGGCTTCGAGAGACTTACATGAACTGATACTGAGTGAAATGAGCAGAACCAGGAGATCATTATACACGGCAACAACAGTACTATATGACGATCAATTCTGATGGAAATGGCTCTCTTCAACAATGAAATGTTTCAAACCACCTCCAATTGTTCACTGAAGAAAGCCATATACACCCAGAGAGAGGGATGTGAAATGTGGACCACAACATAACATTCTCATACTCCTTGATTGATGTTTGCTTACATTGTGTTTCCTTTATCTGATATATCTTTTGTGTAGATAAGATTTTTCTTGCACAACAATGATAAGTTTGGAAATATGTATACATATATTCGATTTGCCAATATTTTAACATAATTAACATGTAAGGGATATCCTGCCATCTAGGGGAGCAGTGGGGAGTTGGGGGGAAAAATTTGTAACAGAAAGCTATGTAAGGGTTATTGTTGAAGAATTACCCACACATATGTTATGCAAATAAAATTTAAAAAAAGATAGTGGAACTCAAATGAGTCAAACAGAAAAGAACTCCATTTGACAAAAAGAAATATTAAAACAAAATCAGAAGAATGAAAAAAAAAGATGAAATATCTGGAAGTCAGGGTGAGGAGAGTTAATCTAAAATTATTTGACTTCCTGAAAATCTTGATAAAGCAGAAATATTGGATGCTGTATTTCAGAAAATCATGAATGAAAACAGCCAGAACAAAAAGAAAAAAATGAAAATAAAAAGAATTAATGGATTACTTTCTGGAAAAAACCTAAAATGAAAAGTGCTAGGAGTGCTATAATAAACAATATCTAAAGCTTAAAGTTCAAAATAAAAACACAGGAAGCATAAGACATAAAGAAAGAATTAAATTATCTTTTTTTTATTTGCAAAACATATGTATGGGTAATTCTTCGACATTAACCCTTACAAAGCTTTCTGTTACAAATTTTTCCTCCTTACTCCCTACTCCTCCCCTAGATGGCAGGATATCCACTACATGTTAATTATGTTAAAATACTTGACAAATCGAATATATGTATACATATTTCCACATTTATCATTGTTGTGCAAGAAAAATCATATCTACAAGAAAGAAAAATCAGATAAAGGAAACACGATGCAAGGAAACATCAATCGAGAGCATGAAAATGTTATGTTGTGGTCCACATTTCACATCCCTCTCTCGGGGTGTATATGTCTTTCTTCAGTGAACAATTGGAAGTGGTTTGAAACATTTCATTGTTGAAGAGAACCATGTCCATCAGAATTGATCGTCATATAGTATTGTTGTTGCCGTGTATAATGATCTCCTGGTTCTGCTCATTTCACTTAGCATCAGTTCATGTAAGTCTCTCCAGGCCTCTCTGAAGTTGTCCTGCTGGTAAGAATTAAATTATCAAGGAGATACAGTAAGGATTACATAAAACCTATTAGTTGCTTCTGTGAATGACAAGAGACTTTGGCAAATAACATTCCAGAAGGCAGAAGATGAAGATTTACAATAAAAAATATTCTATTTTTTTAAAATTTTATATAATTCCATAGAGAAAAAAATGGAGTTTATAATGAAATAAAGAAATCCTAAGCATTCCTAAATAAAAAACTTGGAATTGGTTAGACACTTTGAAATGGAAATACAAGAGATGAGAGCAATATAGAAAAGAATAATTGCTTAATCAAGGTAAAGTGATTATGCAAAAATGAATTGTTTATGTGATAATAAAAGGACAAACAAGCAAAAGTTCAGCTAGAATAGAATTTTCTTCAAGCGTGATAAGAAAAAAGTTAAATAAAACAGGGGGCCTTTGAGGAAGTAGTTTTGCTTAAATTTTATATTCTTAGGAGAATAAAGAAATAGTATGTGCTAGAGACTGTACTGGGGAGCTAAGAAGGAGAAAGAGAAAGGAATTAAGTATATGACACATGATAAGAGCATGAGATGAAGAATATGAAAATGTAGAGGAAGAGATAGGAGGAATATGCTAGCTTTGAGCCTCATATTAATATGAACTGGAAAGAGAAACAAGCATGCATGGCATGTGTGCACATGCACACACACACAGAGATATGCACACACACAAAGCACTTAGTACAGGAATAC
Organism: Myrmecobius fasciatus; assembly: GCA_023553655.1. Lineage (NCBI taxonomy): Eukaryota > Metazoa > Chordata > Mammalia > Dasyuromorphia > Myrmecobiidae > Myrmecobius > Myrmecobius fasciatus. The sequence goes on along the minus strand of JAJPUD010003097.1, from coordinate 189,081 downwards.
ATTGAACACAAGGTGGATATAGCTATGGCAGAGAGAGAGGAGAAAAAAAAGTTAAAGAGCAAGATAGATCAGGAAGCAGTTATAAGGAAAACTACAATTTTGAAGGGAAACTGTGAAAAGAGATTAAAATGAGAATCAAGAAATAATAAAACATGATCAAAGCGAGGGAAGGGAAGGAAAAGAGATAAGAAAAATGAAACGTATCTTGTATAGATCAAAAGTATAAAGCAAATTGCTGTCTTGAATGAAAAAAAGTTCAAGAGTACAAGAGGAAGGGAAATAAATACACAATTAATCTTAACTATGAAAGTATTAGAAGTGATCTCAGTCCTATGTGAAATGGAAAAGGATATCAGAATGGATCAGAGGAAATTCAACATTATGAACTACTGATTCAAATTTATAAGAATAATATTCTAAACAAGAATTGGTCAAAATTTTTCAAAGGAAAAAATCGAAACTGTAAACCATATGAAAAATGCTCCAGATGACTCATAGTTAGAAGGCAAACTGAAACAATTCTGTGGTTCTACCTTGTAACATCAGATTGGCAAATTTTACCCCCCCCCAAAAAAGAAACTAATCATTGTTCAATAGGCTACAGGGGATCAGAGGGAAGGATCTACAGTTAAACTGTGAGTTGTTCCCCAGACATTTTGGAAAGGAATTTGAAATTCCAACCAAAAAAATCACTGAAATATAAATGAATATCCTTTGGCAAAATGATACTACTAGATTTTTATCACTGAAAAGATCAAAGACACATGTTTAACTTAGATTAGTTGCTGTCTAGGGGAGAGAGGAGAAGAGATAGAGGGAGAAAAATTTGGAATGCAAGGTTTTGTAAGGGTCAATGTTGAAAACTATCTTTGCATGTATTTTGAAAAATAAAAATGTATTGTTATTTTAAAAAAATAAAATAAAACAAAAAATATTGCCTGGCACATGGTAAATGTTTAATAAAGATTTGTTGACTAAGTGGAAAAAAAGAAAAAATAAAGAGAAAAAGGATTCATGTAATATAGATAGATAATAGATATTGAATATAAAGATATAGATATATATCTATGTATGTACATGTTTATATGTATCCTTACCTAGACATATACATATATCTATACCTACTTATGCATATATATATATATATATACACACACATATATACACACACACACACTGTTATAAATATAATAAAATGTACTGGAACTAGACCATTAACACAGATCAAACTATTATGTACTATCATCTGAATGTAACATTGATTCACAAAAAGTTAAGAACAATATTTTTCATAAATGTCACCAAACCAAATACTCATAATATCCAAACAATGGGACTAATTTTAAAATCTTTCAAAATGTATAAACCTATCAGAGGAGATCAAACGATACAGGAACAAATACAGGTGAATATCATCCCTGTCATTAAAATGTTCTTAGAGCTGTACTAATTGTATTAATGACCCTAAAGAAGATTAATTTACATCCCAATACTACAATTCAGCTACAAAATGCAGATATTTTATTGCCTACAATAATCTAAAGGACACTAAATATAAAAGAACAATAGAAGAACAGTGACTTGTCACAGCAGCATTTGTATTTGATTCCATTTAAAAAGATTTGAATCAAATGTAGGGGCAGTTGAGACAAATTTGTAAAAAGGGTCATCCCCAAATTGATAAAAGATCAGAAATATGAACAATTTTCAGAAGAAGTAATCAAAGCAATCTATAATCATATGAAAAAAGTTCTAACTTACTATTGATTGGAGAAATACAAATGTTGAATTGTCTAATGGGACAGAAAAAAAGATGACAGATGGTAGAGAGGATGTGGGGAAAATGAGATATTAATGAATTTTTTATGGAATTATGAATCGGTTCAATCATTTTGAACAGCAATTTGGAACTATAACCAAAAGGCTTTAAAACCATGCATACTCTTTGACCTATCAATGCCACTATTAGATCTATATCCCAAAAGATATTTTTAAAAAAGGAAAAGGACACATATTTATAAATATTTGCTATTACAAATAATAGCAGAGAAATGAAAATTGAGGGGATGCATATCAACTGAAGATGGCTAAACAAATTGTGGTATGTGGTTATGACAGAATGCTATTGTGTTATGAGAAATGAAAAGATGCTCTCAGAAAAACCTTGAAAGACTAACTAATAAGCAAAGTGAAATGGACTATGTACAGTACAATATTGTGCAATGATCAGCTTTGAATGACTTGTTTATACTCAATAATACAACAATGCAAGACAATTCTGAAAAACTTGTGATGAAAAATTTTACTCATACTTAGAGAAAGAGATGATGGTGTCTGAATACAGGTTAAAACATTTTATTTGTATTTTCTTTGCTTTTTTAAACCTTCTTTGTTATTTTGTTTTTCTGTAGTTTTTTTTCTTTTGGTTTATCCTTACTTTTTCATGATTGCATATGTATAATCTTTATCAAATGGCTTGTGGGATGGAATGAGGAGAGAGGAAGGGAGAAAATTTGGAACTTAAAGTTTTAAATACAAATGTTGAAAATTGTTTTTGCACGTATCTGGGAGAAAATAAAATATTTAATAAATTAAAATAAATTTAAAAATAAGAACAAGATGATGGTAATGGTGATAATGATAAAGCATAATTTTTGTAAAGAATTTTAGTGTTTGTGAAATTCTTTGTAAATAATATCTCATTGAACCTAAAACTCCAAATGTTTATACAAAGCAGATCATTTATCATTCCCTCTTTAAATAAAAGTTACAGATTGCTGTATCTTCAACCTAGTCTATCATTAGTCATTTCCCCTCAAAAAAAAATTTCCCCCCAGATATTTGAGGGACTAACTACAAAACTATATTTAATCTTCTTGAAAGATAGCAGAGTACTTGATTAAATGTTGTATTTAGAAAAACAGAAAAACTAGAGTAGAACCCTGCCTCAGAGACTAGCTATATGATCTTAGGCAAGAATATAAACTTTGCCATGCCATCTGCAAAATGAATGGGTTAGACTTATTTATGATCCTGTTATCTTACTAGCCAGAAGACATGTCAAAAGAAAGTGACAAAAGTTCTCATTGTCTTAGGCCTTAAATTCATATCAACCAGTAGGCATGGGAGCTCTTTCTCTGTATCAATTTTTAGTAGTCCATTGTGGGTTAAACAAAAAGTTTATATTTATAAACTGCTACACTACTAATTTAATCCAAAAAACACAAAGTTGCATAGAAAAATGCTCTAAGTGTAAATAAGAACTTACCTCATGTAGATCCCTGTATCTGATTAACTAAAAACATGTATATATGTAGGTACATAAATATATATATGAATGTATATACATATATATATAATACAAGCATATATCTTAGCAGTTTTATGCAGCTGTTCAAACCAATATACTAATATAAAACCAAATATCATTTATACAGAGATGGGAATTAACTTTTATAATAGCATACATATTTCAGTAATTCTCCATATATATAAATATTGCTTTTCCCCAGGTACTTAGATTTCCTCTACAAAGATTTACTCTGTTTCATTGAATTCTTTTTTTTTTGTTAACCTGAGAATCACAAATGAATATATGTATATAAGTTAAAGCAGATACATTTATAGCTAAACTGATACTCCAGATATTAATATGTTTCAAAGGATTTTCAACATTAATATGCAATATAGTAAGAAAGAAAAATTAATTTACATGTTTAAGAGGCCATACTTTACTCACAATCTGAAATATGAATCCAAATGAAAGTTATTTATTTTATTATTCAAGGGTGAATGCGAACACTTATATACAATATTCATGAGCATATCTATATATATTCTATAAACCATATATAAATGGCTCTGTACCCCTATTCATTTTTCCCCAAGTTATGCACTCACAAGAGTCCCATCACTCCCTTTAAATGTAAGGGGCTACATTCTTGAAGCTGCTCTCTAGAAATATCCTAATACTCACTCTATAGAGTCTTCTCACAGACCTTTCTACTCCCTTCTATGGACTCTCCTCAACAAAGGAGAATTTAGCATTATACTATTATAACACCAAGAAGGTTAATGCACTAAGCAGAGGAAGAGACTTTATTTCACTAAAATACTAATTTAATTCATTCTTCAACACCTCCTTACTAAGTATTCTGAAAATCTTTTGTTTGGTCTCTTTTGTTTATAATTTGCTATATGTTCTTTTGATGTTTCTTAGACAATGTGCAAGTTGATTTTAAGAGAAAAATCAATTAACAAATAAGTCCCACATCTTCTCTTGTAATTTTCAGAATTTTCAATTTGATATTTATTTGTTATTTTAATTTGTTCTTTTTCTTTTGTACTTCATTGACATGTTCTTTCATCATTTTATTAAAAGTATTTAGAGATATAAACTTTCCCATGCATACTGTTTTAGCCATAAATTTTGTTATATTTTCTCGTTGTCATCATCCTCTTTAATAAAATAATTGATTGTTTCTCTGATTTGTTCTTTGACCCATTTATTCCCTAAGATTAGATTATATAGATTGCAATTAATTTTATTATTGGTTTCTATGATCTATTATTAGATGTGATTTTTATTGCATTATGATTTGGAAATGCTGCATTTAATATTTTTACTTTTCTACATTTGGTTGTGAGGTTTTTATACTTTAATACATGATCACTTCTTTCTATAAGTACAATGGTCCACAGGAGGAAAAAAGATCTATTCCTTTCTGTTTCCTTTCAATTTTCTCCAGTGTTAGCATATCTAACTTTTTAAAAATTCTATTCATCCCCTTATTTATTTATTTATTTTGCTGAGGCAATTGGGGTTAAGTGACTTACCCAGGGTCACACAGCTAGAAAGTGTTAAGTTTCTGAGGCCAGATTTTAACTCAGATCATCCTGACTTTAGGGCTGATGCTCTATCCACTGTGTCACCTAGCTGCCATCATCATCTTAATTTCTTGTTTATTTTTTGGTTAGATTCATCTAATTCTGAGAGGTCCATCATTAATATAGTTTTACTTTCTTCCTATAATTCATTTAACTTTTCCTTTAAGAATTTGGACACTATACCATTTGGTACACATATATTTAGTATTGATATTACTTCATTGTGTAAGATAGTCTTTTAATAAAATATAGATTTCCTGTTTATTTCTTTTAATAAATCTACATTCAGTTTTGTATTGTTTGAGATCATGATTCTTACCCCTGTTTATTTTTTTTAACTTCAGCTGAAGCATAAGAGATTATGTCCCAATCCTTTACCTTTACTTTATATGTGTCTTTCAGTTTTAAGTGTGTTTCTTGTAAACAACATATAGGTTTCTAGTTTTTTATCCAATGGCTACCTGCTTTCATTTTATGGGTGAATTCATCTTATCCACATTCACAGTGATGCTCACAGTGATGACTTACTAATTGTATATTTCCCTCCATCTTGCTCCCTTCCCAATTTATTTTTTTTCTTTCCCTTTTCACCCTATCCCTCCTCAAAAGACTTTTGCTTCAGACCACCACCTCCCGGAATTCACCCTTCTTTCTGTGTCCTGAAGTTCACTGGAGTTCTCTTCCTTTTTTTACTGTAGGTTGATAGATTTCTATGCCCAATTGAGTATATATGTCACTTTTTTAGCCAATTCTAGTGCCTTTCATGCATTACCTACTGCCAACATTCCCATCCCAACCCCCAATAAACATTATTCCTTTTAAAATTCTTTTATGTGAAATATTTACACCATTATACTTCTCCCTATTCCCTTCTCCCAGTGCATCACTTTTTGGTGACACTAAAATTTGGGGATTTTGAATATTATTCCATCATACCAATGTTGTCTATCTATGAACATTTTTTCTTACTACTCTAACAATGAGAAAATTCTTAGCAGTTACAAGCGTAATTTTTCCATGTAGATATCTAAATAGTCTAATCTTATTGAATCCCTTATGATTTCTCTTTCATATTTACTTTATAATTCTTTCATTTAGTTTTGTATTTGAAAGTCAAATTTCCTTTTTATTTATGATCTTTCCAACAGAAATACTTGAAAATCCTCCTTTTTATACAATGTCCATCATTTCCCCTGAAGGAAGAAATTCAGTTTTGCTGGTGATTCTTGTTCATAATTCTAATATCTTTGTTCAATAGAATATTACATTCCACAACTTCAAATTCTTTAATGTAGAAGCTGCTAAATCTTAAACTGTCCTGACTGCATCTACATGATATTTGATTTGTTTCTTTCTAGGGGCTTGCAATATTTTTCTCTTGACTTCCAAGATCTCTTTCAGAGGGTGATCCATATGTAGTGGGGTTTTTTTTCAATTCTTATTTTACCTTTTAGTTCAAGTAGTTTTTCTTGATGATTTATTGAAATATGATGTCTAGTCTATTTGATAATGGCTGTCAGGTAGTCTATTAATTCTTTTTAAAAACATTATCTTTGGGGCAGCTAGGTGGCGCAGTGGATAGAGCACCAGCCCTGAAGTCAGGAGGACCTGAGTTCAAATCTGGTCTCAGACACGTAACAGCTGTGTGACCCTGGGCAAGTCACTTAACCCCAATTGCCTCAGCAAAAAAAAAAAAAAAAAAACATTATCTTTTATTATTATTTTTATTTTCCCCAGTTATATGTAAAACTTTCTTTTGGTTATACATGTACATTCATTTTTACATATTTTCACATGTAACATGTTGGGAGAGAAAAATCAGAACAGAAGAGAAAAGCCATGAAAAAAAAAGTGAAAATAGTATGTGTTGATCAACATTCAGTCTTCATAGTTCTCTCTATGGATGCAGATGGCATTTTCCATCCAGTATTTTATTGGTTTTGCCTTGGATTAGTGAACTGTTAAGAAGAACCAAATTTATCATGATTGATCATTGCACAATTCTGCTGTTGCTGTGTTCAATGTTTTCCTTTAGTCAACATTAGTTCTTGCAAATCTTTCCAGATCTTTCTAAAATCAACCTGTTCATCATTTTTATAAGATAATAATATTCCATTATTTTCATATCCCATAACTTATTCAATAATTTTCTAATTGATGGGCATTTACTCATTTTCCAATTCCTTGCCACTACAAAAAAGGCTGCTACAAACATTTTTTGCAAATATGGATCCCTTTCCCTCTTTTAAATTTTCTTTGAGATACATATCCACTAGAGACACTGCTGGATTAAAGGGTATACATAGATTTTTAGCTCTTTGGACAATTATAAATTGTTTTCCAGAATGGTTGGATCAGTCCACAACTCTACCAATAATGCATCAGTGTACCAGTTTTCCCATATCGCCTCCAGTATTTATCATTACCTTTTTCTGTCTTCTTAGCCCGTCTGAGAGGTATGCGATGGTACTGCGAAGTCATTTTATTTTTCATTTCTCTAATAAACAATAATTTAGAGCATTTTTCCACATGACTAAAAATGTTTTTAATTTCTTTATTCCAAAATTGTCTGTTTATATTCTTTGACCATTTATCAATTTTTTATATTTTATATTTTTATATTAGATCAGCCTACCTATGATCAATTTATACTTTTCCAATTATTTAGATCTGATTTTATTTATATGAAGAGTTTTGTAATTAATTTGTTTAAAAATGCAAATTTTTATTATTTTAATATTTTACATTATCTGAAGTTAATTTTTTTTTCATTTTTATTTCTTTTTGCTGAGGCAATTAGGGTTAAATGACTTGCCTAGGATCACATAGCTAAAAAGTATCTGAAGCTGAATTTGAACTCAGGTCCTTTTGACTTCAGGGTCGGTACACTATTCACTATGCCATCTAGCTGCCCCTTCTCTTCAGTTATTTCAAATGGGATTTCTCTTTTTACTTCTTGGTGCTGGGTTTTGTGGATAATAGAGAAATGGTGATGATTTGTGTGGGTTGATTTTTATATCCTCCAGCTTTGCTAAAGTTATTAATTATTTCAAGTGTTTTTTTCAGTTGATTCTATAAGATTCTCTGTTCACCATCATATAATCTGCAGAGTGATAGTTTTGTTTTCTTACTGTCTATTCTAATTTCCTCATTTTCTTTTTCTTCTATTATTGTTAGAGCTAATATTTCTAGTACAATATTGAATAATAGGGGTGATAATGGACATTGTTGTTTCACCCATACTTTTATTGTGAATGTTTCAAGTTTATACAATTATATATAATGCTTGCTAATAGATTTAGACAAATGCTGCTTATTATTTTAAGGGAAGTTCTGTTTATTCTTATGATCTCCAGTGTTTTTAATAGGAATTGGTGCTGGGATTTGTCAGAAGCTTTTTCTGTATCTACTGAAGTAATTATATGATTTCTGTTATTTTTTATAGGGTAAGTTAGGGTCATTGTTTTCCTAATATTGAATCAACTTGGAATGTTTGCTATAAATCCCACTTGGTGATAGTATATAATCTTGGTGATAAATAGTTGTAATATCTTTGCTAATATTCTTATTCAAAGTTTTTGCTCCAATATTCACATGGGAAATTAATCTATAATTTCCTTTCTCTGTTTTGGCTCTTCCAGATTTAGGTATCAACATCATATTTGTGTCATAAATGGAATTTGGTGGGATTATTCTTTGCCTATTTTCCCAAGTAGTTCACATAGTTTTACAATTATTGTTCTTTAAATGTTTAGTAGAATTCACTTGTAAATCCATCTGGCCTTGAAGATTTTTTTATTAGGGAGCTCATTAATGACTTGTTCATTTTTTTCATTTCTAAAGTGAGGGGTTATTTTAATATTTTATGTGCTCTTCTGTTAATCTGAGAAATTTATATTTCCAGAAATATTCATCCATTTCATTTAGATTATTAAATTCATTGACATATAGTTGGGCAAAAAAGCCCCAAATTTTTGCTTTTATTTCCTCTTCATTGGTGATAAATTCACTTTTTATTTTTGATACTAGTTATTTAGTTTTTTTAATAAAATTAATCAAAGTTATATCTATTTAGTTTTATTTATTCATTCAAGGGTTTTCTTTCAGTTTTATTAATATTTCTTTTGATTTTCAGAATTTCTAATTTGGTATTTAATTGGGGATCTTTAATTTGTTCTTTTTTACCTTCTTTTGTTGCATACCACATATAGTGATTTAATTGGGGATCTTTAATTTGTTCTTTTTCTACCTTCTTTTGTTGCATACCCCATATAGTGATCTCCTCTTTCTTTTATTCAAGTAAGCATTTAGAGATATAAAATTTTCCCTCAGAATGGCTTTAGCTACATCGCATAAGTCTTGGTGTTCAGTCTTATTATTTTCAATCTCTTTGATGAAATTATTGATGTTTTATGATTTGTTGATTATCCTATTCATTCTTTAAGATTAGGTTATTTAGTTTCCAATTAATTTTTAGTCTTTCTTTTCATGTTTTTTTTCATTACACATAATTTTTATTGCATAATGAGCTGAAAATGATAAGCTTTAGATTTTTACCTGTAGTTGATTGTGAGGTTTTTATACTCTAATATACGATCAGTTTTTTTGTAGGTGTAATATATTGCTGAGAAAAAGTAGTATTACTTTATATCATCATTCAAATTTCTCCAGGGATTTTTCATATCTAACTTTTCTAAAATTCTTTTACTTTTTTTTTTCATTTTATGGTTAGATTCACCTAATTCTGAGAGGGGGAAGTTGAAATCCCCAAAGGCATAATTTGGCTATGTATTTCTTCCTGTAAATCACTTAACTGCTCCTCTATGAATTTGGATGCTACACCACTTGATGCATATATGTTTAGTCTTGGTATCCCTTCATTGTCTATGATATCCTTTAGCAAGATTTCATTTCCTACCTTATCTCTTTTAATTAGATCTATTTTTTATTTTGATTTGTCTGAGATCAGGATTGCTACCTTTACTTTTTTTTTACTTCAGCTGGAGCATTAAATATTTTTCTCCAGCCTTTTATCTTTATTTTGTGTGTATTTCTCTGCTTCAAAAGTATTTCTGTAAACAACATATTGTAGGATTCTGATTTTTAATTCACTCTGCTATCACTTTTGTTTTATGGAAGAATCCATTGCATTCCCATTCACAGTTATTATTACTAACTGTGTATTTCCCTCCATCTTATTTTTACTCATATATACTTATATCTCTCCTTTTATCGCATTGCTTTTCACCAGTGTTTTATTTCCATCAGCTCTCTTAATATCCCCTTCCAACAGCCCCTCTTTTTCTTTTTTTCCTCTCACTTCTCTTGTTCTTTCTATCAGCCACCTTTTCTCCCCCTTTTTTCCTCTTTCCTATAGGCTAAGATAAATTTCTATATCCACCTATGTGTGTATGTTATTCCCTCTTTGAGACAAATCCAATGAAAATAAGATTTAAACGATACTCACTCTCTTCTTTTTACTTTAATAGGTCTATTATGCCTTTTCATGTGATACATTTTACCCTATTCTGTCTCTCTTTCATCTCCCAGTACAATTCTTTATTTTATGCCTTAATTTTTTTCATGTCATCACATCAAAGGCAACTTATATTCACACTTCTGCCTATGTGAACTCCTTCTAACTGTCCTAATAGACACAGTTCTCAAGTGTTACAAGTATCAGTTTCCTATAAAGATATATAAAGTTTAATCTTATTGAGAAACATGTTTTGTTTTCTTTTGGTTTTCTTTCTTGTTTACTTTTTTATGCTTCTCTTGAGTCTTATATTTAGAAATAGAATTTTCTGTTCAACTCTGTTCTTTTTTTAATCAGGAAAGTTTGAAAGTCCCTGATTTCATTAAATATTCTTTTTTTCCCTGGAAGATTATTTTCGCTTTTTTGGTTAGTTGATTCTTGATTGTAATCCAAGCTCTTTTACTTTCTAGAATAGCATAACCCATGTTGTCTGATCCTTTAATATTGAAATTGCTAGGTCCTTTGTAATCCTTGTTGTGGTACTTTGGCATATAAATTATTTTTTTCTAGTTGCCTGCAGTATTTTCTCCTTGATCTGATAATTCTGGAGTTTGACTATAATATTCCTTGAAGTTTTCATTTGGTGATCTCATTCAGGAGGTAATAGATGGATTCTTTCAATGACTATTTTTACCCTCTGCTTTTAGGATGTCAGGCAATTTTCCTTGATAATTTATTGAAAAATGTTTTCTAGATTTTTTGTGATCATGGCTTTCAGGTAGTCTAATAATTTTTCAATACTCTCTCATGGATCTATTTTACAAGTCAATTGCTTTTTTACTTTCTTCTTTTTGCATCTTTTTATTTTATTTGACTAAGTCTTGCTGTCTTCAAGTCATTTACTTCCATTTGCCCTAGTCTATTTTTAAGGAATTATTTTCTTCAGCTAGCTTTTGTATTTTCTTTTCCATTAAATCAATTCTATTTTTTAAGAAATTGTTTTCTTTAGTCAATTTTTGTGCCTCCTTTCCCAAGCTGTTGATTCTTTCTTTTTTCATAATTCTCCTATATAGCTCTCATTTCTTTCCTCAATTTTTCTTCTATGTCTATTAATTGATTTTTAAAATTCTCTTTGAGCTCTTCCAAGAGTACTTTTTTATGTTGAGATCAAGTCATATTACCCTTTGAAGCTTCATTATATAGGCAATTTGCCATTGCTGTCATATTCTAAGTTTGTGTTTTATCCCTCTCTGCCTCTACAGTATCTTTCCCTGGTCAGGACCCTTTATTGTTTCTTTTAGCCTATTTCAAGATTTTTAAAGTTGGGCTATGGTTCTTGGGGCACAGAGGGCACTGTCCCAAGCTTCTCGTGTTAAGGGCCAGAGGGGCTGGTCACTATTTTTTTTATTGCCCATTGCACTAGGATGATCTGGCCTAGTCTCTCACCTGTTGTGCCAGGGTTCTGAGAATGGCAGTTTGCTTTCTGTGGTGGGACTGAAGGATTTACAGCTGGCCTGCTGTACCACAATACTGCTGAGCCAGAACTGAGGGGCCTTGGTTATTTATTTGTGTCACAGCTAAGAGCTCCCTGCTAATTTGCCCTCACTGTGCCTGAACAAGTTTGCATTCCCCTTTTATGCAAATGAGACAGAACTTTCCTGAAATCCTTCTACATTGTTGTTTTCTTTTGTTTCTTATAGGATCTGCCACTCTAGAATCCATTTGAAAGCTCAATTTAATATTTCAGAGGGAAATGGGGAAGAGCTCAGACAACTACCTGGCTTCTCCCCACCATTTTGGTAAGACTAAAAAAAAAAACATTCTTTCCATTGACTTGGAGAATTCAAGTGATAGGATGGAAAGAATGCTGAATTTGGAGTCAGTGGAGCTAGGTTCAAACTCTATCTCTGTCATTTATTACTTATGGAACATTGGACAAGGCACTTAATATCTCTGGACTCCAGTTAATTCTTAGTAAGATGAAATAGTTGGACAAGAAGCTACTTAACATCCCTCCCACCTCTAAATCTGTGGATTTCTGTACCACAATGAGGAGGACTTAAGTGAAAGAGACTAATTTTAAGGTAGGAAATCAATGCAACTTGCAGGTTCAACAGTCACCTCCCTTTTAACTTTCAACACACATTATTGATCTCTTTGTTATCTCAAGTGCTAAATAATTGGCATCAGGTGCTAAATATTTGGCATAAAATTAAGGCCAAGTTCTATGTTCTTAATTTCAGCATAGTGCTTCTAATACTTACACAGGTTTTGTGAAATTGAAATGTTACAAACCAGGAATGAGCAAGAGATATTAGAAAAGTATTGGAGTGAGGTATATGAATCTGAGATACAGGATATGAGGATAGAAACTCATTTGATAATGTCAGCTTCTATACATCTAACGATTAAACACTGAGTCTTGTTGGTCACTTTTATTGGACTGATTTCTGAGAACAGGTTTCCTCATTGTTTTTTGCTACAATTTCTTTTTTTTTTTGTAAGTTTCTCCCATTTTATTTCCTTTAAAATTTAGGCTGAAGGAAAGTATGACAATGAAATTCAGCAAAATGATGGACATTTAGAATCATAAGTCTTTAAAAAAACTAGTACAAACTTGAGAAGTCATATAGTCTAATGCTTTCATTTTAGAGAAGAAAAAACAGGTTTATGGACATTGGGTGACATACCTGAAGCTATACCAACAGTATGACAAAGCAAAGGCTTTCTGCCTTCCAAACTACTGTTATCCACACAATGTTGCCTCCTCCTTGGCAGTAGGGAAAAAAAAAATATAGCATGAGTGAATTATTTGTTGTACCTCATATTTGAATTCTGAAAGATTACCTGTTTTTAAGCCATATTGTTATCTGAGTTACTAACGATCGACAGTACTATTTTGGTTCAGCTTATTGTTCATACTAAACCAATACAAAGTATAGTAGGAGATAGAACAAATTTGATTTTGAAGTTGACTTTTTGTGCTTGGAGCATGCAATGAGGAAAAATGTTCCAACAGTTCAAGCTTACTCAAGCTTAATGACAGATCTAAATTGGAGCTTGGAGATAAAAGGAATTCTTTAGTGATGCCTCAGTTGTCATTGATTGCTATGAGCAATTTTAAAGCTATTCAAGATGAGAATTGCCAGCTTGGCTCTAAAAGGGGAGAAAGTGGTACATAAGATTAGAGGCTGATGCCAATGTTATCTCAGCTTAAAAGAAAGAAAAGAACAGGTTTGTATTACTTACATACATAGGTGATCATCACTACTCCATATAGACATATATCAGCAGGAAATAACTCAATGAAGCTACAGGGTACATTGTAAGTGCCAGATGTGCTAGGGAAGATGAAAATGAAAGGCAGCTGGCATTACAAGGATCAACGGCAGTAGGGGAGCTGAAAACAAAACACTAGCTGCCCAAACTAACAGCAAAGAAATTCATAAGAGAAGTTTTGTTCAAAAATGATGACCTCTTTCTCCTACTTGTGGAAAAAGTTGGGGTTAGAAATATAGAAAATCTATTTTGAATTATCATTTTTCATCACATGGAAATATAAAGTATTTCAAATTTTACATAAAACTGAAACCTTCATATCCCATTTAGTTCAGTCACATGGGAATCCTTAAGTTTTTATCTAATGAATCTAAATAAATGGTGTTCACAATAATGCTATGTTTTTAACTGGTCTTCAAAGTCACTTTCATATATTTTTCTTTATAAACTATTTCTATAAGCAGTCGATCAGTGGCATAGAATAGGATATCAGGACAAGCTAGGTAATAACGTTAGCAATTTAGTGTTTCATAAACCCAAAGACCCCAGATTTTGGGATAAGTACTCACTATTCGGCAAAAACTGCTGGGAAAATTGGAAACTAGTGTGGAAGAAATTAAGGCTAGACCCACACCTAACACCGCACACCAAGATAAGATCTAAAAGGGTTCATGATCTACATATAAAGAGTGATATTATAACCAAATTAGTGGAACATAGGATAGTTTACCTCTCAGACCTGTGGAGATGAAATAAATTTATTTCCAAAGAAGATCTGGAACTCCTAATTGAACACCAGATGGATAATTTTGATTATGTTAAGTTAAAAAGTTTCTGTACTAACAAAACTAATGAAGACAAGATTAGGAGGGAAGCATCAAATTGGGAAATCATCTTTACATTTAAGAGTTCTGATAAAGGTCTCATCTCTCAGATATATAGAGAATTGTCTCACATTTATAAGAATTCAAGAGCCATTCTCCAATTGATAAATGGTCAAAGGATATGAACAGACAATTTGCAGATGATGAAATTAAAACTATTTATAATCATATGAAGAGGTGCTCCAAGTCACTATTGATCAGAGAAATGCAAATTAAGACAACTCTGAGGTACCACTACACACCTGTCAGATTGGCTAAAATGACAGGAAAAGATAGCGATGAATGTTGGAGGGGATGTGGGAAGACTGGGACACTGATGCATTTTTGGTGGAGCTGTGAACGGATACAACCATTCTGGAGAGCAAATTGAGCTATGCTCAAAAAGTTATCAAACTATGCATACTCTTTGACCCAGCAGTGTTTCTATTGGGCTTATATCCCAAAGAAATCATAAAAGAAGGAAAGGGCCCCACATGTGCAAGAATGTTTGTGGCAGCCCTTTTTGTAGTGGCTAGAAACTGGAAACTGAATGGATGCCCATCAATTGGAGAGTGGCTGAATAAATTATGGTATATGAATGTTATGGAATATTATTGCTCTGTAAGAAACGACCAGCAGCACGATTTCAGAGAGGCCTGGAGGGACTTGCATGAACTGATGCTGAGTGAAATGAGCAGAACCAGGAGATCATTATACACGGCAACAACAATACTATATGAGGATCAGTTCTAAGGGACATGACTCTCTTCAACAATGAAATGTTTCAAACCAATTCCAATTGTTCAGTGAAGAAAGCCATGTACACCCAGAGAGAGGGATGTGAAATGTGGACCACAACATAACATTTTCATGTTCTCTATTGAGGTTTGCTTGCATTTTATTTCCTTTATCAGATTATTCTTTCTTGTAGATACGATTTCTCCTGAACAAAAAAAAATGATGTGTGGCAATAACTATACATATATTCGATTTCTTAAGTATTCTAACATAATTATCATGTAGTGGATATCCTACCATCTTGGGTAGGGGTAGGGAGTAGGGGGGAAAAATTTGTAACAGAAAGCTTTGTAAGGGTTAATGTTTAGGAATTACCCATACATATGTTTTGCAAATAAAAAGTATTAATATAAAAAAACTATTTCTATAGACAGCATCTTAAGCCTCTTAGAACCCTATAATATTAATCAATTGCCACCATTATTCCAAATAAGGTACTCAAATCTAATTTAAAAGATGAACTAGAGATTTGATGAAAATAATTTTCCTACTTAAGATCACTTGCAACATCACCACCAGTCCCACCAGCACCACCTGCACCACTACCACCATTATCATTACTATTATTTACTTAACTCTTGAAAGCTGACAAAATATTTTATGTAGGTTAACTCACTTAATCCTCATAACAACTCTGTGAGGTAAATTTTATTATTATCCCCATCTTACAGATGAGTATACTGATAAAGATCTCTTTACTATGGATCCAACAACTCATATGAAAAGAACTAGCTTCTTACTGAATCCAACAATATGACTCATGAAGTATACATGTCCCCACTTCAAAATGGTATACCAACAAATATCTGAGTCCTTCCCACACATCATTTTGCCAATAGAATTTTCTTATTCCTGTCTCACACAAAAATGTCTCATTTCACCCAATTTTCAATACCAGCAGAGCATTTAATTAGATAGACACATTTCTAATCTTTCACCAACTAGAGAGAAACATTTGCCCTTTAATTAAAACAATCAGTAAGAGAAGTTGTGATATAGTGGAAAGATCAGTAAAATAAAAGACAAAAGTTCTGAGTTCTAATACTATTATTTTCATTCAAGAGCTGTCTGACCTTAAAAAAGTCACATTTATTCTGAGCCCTCTGTTTTCTCATCTTTGAAGCAAGAGCTTTGCATTAGGAGTTTTCACCAATCTATTATTAAAGGATTCTGTCTCATGTCTTCTGTCTCAACAATAATATGGAAACATTCCCCTACTAAGTTCACTTCCACTGCAGTGACTATTAGGGATATTGAAACAGGTACATCAAGAATTAATTTATTTCTGAGTTCTATACTTTTATATGGATAAAAATATGAAAGGAAAATGTGTGTATAGTTTGTCAAAATTAAGTAAATGTTAATATCAATCCATATATTTTGAAAAATCTTACTAATTGTCAATATATTCCTTTTTTGTTAGGGGAAGAAGAAGAGGGTAAAGAAAAAAGGTCACAATATTTTCTTTAGTTTTCAATGGATCTGAAAAAATCCAGATGCATTTAGCAATGTACCACCTGCAAACCATCTTCTAAATCCTTTATTTTGAAAAAATCCATAATTTTGAATTATTATGACACCCCAAGGCCAAATTTTAGAGGCCACAGATGTTAGAAGTGAAATAAATCTGCCAATCAATATTACTTGAAAGGTCCTGGATTTTTATTTATTTGCAGTATGCTAGCTCTGGAAAGGCAAAATGCTGTTATCTCCTTCTATGGCTTTGAATCTTAACTCATATATCACTTGCCTGGGAAGAAGCAAGCCTGCATGCTCATCTCTCTATTTTGTAACATCTCCCTTTAAATCACTTCTTATATGGATGTTTGTTCTGTGTGAAGGTATTTATAAATCCTGAATCCATGAGAAAATAGTGCTTATCTTCTCTGGAACGTATATATACAATGACCCCAAAAGTTACATTTACTGAATTTGTCTGAACTTTTAAGTAACTATGGAAAGTATTGGCATGGAATTGGAGATTCTAT
Organism: Myrmecobius fasciatus; assembly: GCA_023553655.1. Taxonomy (NCBI): domain Eukaryota; kingdom Metazoa; phylum Chordata; class Mammalia; order Dasyuromorphia; family Myrmecobiidae; genus Myrmecobius; species Myrmecobius fasciatus. The sequence goes on along the minus strand of JAJPUD010003097.1, from coordinate 171,790 downwards.
CATAGAATATTTTAAATTAAAGAAAATCTGGGTTTAGGTTGTTTTCTTTTTTTTGAGATAGGGTATGATTGAAATTCCCCCTTATTGTAAAGGTGGGGGCGGAACATGTGCAAGTGTCATTAAAGCAAATGAATTCAAATTTGAATGAGAGATTGACATTATTTTTCCTGATAGTGCTTTGAAATCCTTTTAAGATCATTTTACACACACACACACATACACACACAGAGAGAGACACACACACATGTCTGTGTGCATATATATTAAATTAAAATATGTAACTGATCTTTGGCTTTTGTCATAAACTTGCCCTGTACTCAGATCTATGAGAACCAGAGCCCCAGGAATAACAGACATCACCCCTCTACCAACCACTGGCCCTGTTTCAGGCCACCATCTTTGCAGCCCACATCAAAAATTCACTTTTGGGAAGAATAATAAGCAACACCATCACTGACCAACCACCAACAATGAAAAGAAAAATTCAAGAATCCTGAAATTTTCAGCACTTACCCTATCTGAAGATATCAGTCCTGCTTCTTGCCTAGCCCCCACAACCATGGCTGATATGGACATGTAAACTGGCATTTTCTCTGTGGTTCCTACAGCTCTTGCCAGTTCAGCAGTCATATCTAATGAAGACTTTTTATCACTAATTTCCATTACACTATCAAATGTTTCAACCTTCATAATGGGTATAGTTTTATCAATGGGAATGCTTTAAGAGATATACGTTACCATGTGTTTTGCTGTTGTACTATGTTCCATTGGGCCTTCACATCTGACTTAAAGTTGAAATTTCCTACAAGACTGTGAGCTGCTTGGCAGCAGCAGCACAATTATATGGCTATTTCTCTTTGCATCCTTAGTCTTTATTCTATTGTTTTGTACATACTGTAGTTTTATCACAGGTGACAAAAACATATCCTGGTAAAGGATTACTTCAATCAGTGAGAGAGGGGAAGAGAAGAGAGAGAGAGAGAGATCTCTTCAACTAGAGAGTCAGTAGTGGTATCAAATTCAAATAGATATCCACATATAGGGATGACATCTTTAAAACATAATATTATCTGTTTTATTTATTTAATTACGTATTTACTGATTAAATTTTAATCTGATTTGGGCTGCACTTGAGAGTGTTGTAAATTGCATATGCCTTGCAACGCACATATTTGACACCTCTTTCTTAAGAGTATTGAGGTGTTATGACCTGCCCAGTGTCACACAGTCTATTTTTGTTAAAGGCATGAGTTCAACCCGGGTCTTCTTGACTATGAGACCTTTTCTCTATCCACCATATCATTTTCATGTAATAAACATTTAATAGTTGTTGTTTTTTCATTCATTTAATAGAGTTTTTTCTGACATAGTGAACCAAATTTTACCATATCATAAAGTCATTGTCAGAGAGTAGATTAGAAATCTTTAGAAAACCAATTGATTCTTCTAGACCATTAAATAACATTTAGTAGATTACAAATTAAGTTCATTAAATGTTAGCTTCAGGTTTGCAGAAGCTTCCTAACTGCCTCTCAGGGAGCGATGGACACTAGCTCCATATTAAATCAACAAAAATTATTAACAATCCTTTCTCGATATTCTGATCAATTTCTTACTACTCAGGTTTATACCTAGCACAATACGTGTACATAGAGAGACTCAATTATTTGTTAATTGATTGATTTTTTTTTCTTTATCTGTTCCCCTCCATTAGTCTGGATCATCAAAAGTTGACTACATTTGCATGTATTTCACTTAAATTTTCACTTAATTTCACTTAAAATTAAATGACTGAAAAAGTGGAAGATATCTGGATCACAAAAAGAAACCTATTGAAATACTCCCATACAAGATTTTCTTTTAAAAATTACAAATATATACACACATGTATATATGCTATGAACTACCCTCAAAAATAAAGGAGCCTTACTCAACTGAATCCTATCTTCCCCCATCTCTTTAAGAAAATGTTATAAATTCTCAAAATAAAATTAATAGATTTATTGCAAATAGGAATAAGACTTTCACATTCTGGAGCCTGAAATGGACTCTGTTGAGGCATTTCCTACTCCCATATCCAACCAGTTTGACCTGTTAGCTATTATACCACTGAGGTCATTACTAGAAAAGGGCTTGAGCTAAAGGAAAAGAGAGTGAAAGACAAAGTGCAGAAAACCTAAATGATGCATTTTTGTATAAAATACTAAAACTTCTAGAGTAAGTCTTCCAGAACAATGATTGAAGCTCTATGAAGGATTTATAAAGAGAAAGAGACAAGAATCACCAGAATGAGAAGAAATAAATGAGAAAGGTTCTGCATCAATGGAGGACTTATACTAATGATATCATACATCCATTTAGGTACTGAAGAAAAATATTTGAAACAAGGTTTAGAGAAATATGGACATTTGTGTCTACCTTGAGTTTAAGGTATGCATTTTTTTAGCCTTCTTGCATCCAAGAATGTGATTCTTGAGTCCCATAAGAGTGACATATCAATCCATCTTTAGCTAAGGCACTTATTAAAGGAAATAATGAAATCACTTTATAAGAAGAACTCCAAGGCATAAATGTAGCATTGCCCAAGAAAAAATGGAATGATCTTGCCTCACTAATGCAAAGTTAAACTGAATACCCACTTAAATTCACTTTTGCCTTTATTTTATAATACTTACTCTATGCTTCCCATAGCATATTACATGTAATATCTTATATAACAATCATTATCTTATCTCCTCAAAAGCACCAGGTACATCTTGTGTATAAGATTCTGTGACAGATAAACACAAAAGTTATGACAATATCGAAAGATCACCAATAATAAAAGGAAGTAAAATGTATATTTTCTTCTTGAAGAAAAACAATAACAATAGCTAATACTATTATATATTTAAGAATTAGTAATATTATTATGTTATTTGATCCTCAAAACAACCCTAGAGGTAGATGTTATTATTACCCTCATTTTACAGATAGGAATACTGAGGGACATGGAAAGTTAAGTGATTTGTCCAGTGTCACAACTTATAAGATTTATTTATTTATTTATTTTACTAAGGCAATTGTGGGTAAGTAACTTGCCCAGGGTCACACAGCTGTTATGTGTCTGAGCTCAGATTTGAACTCAGATCCTCCTGACTTCAGGGCTGGTGCTCTATCCACTGTGCCACCTAGCTGCCCCAACTTGTAAGATTCTAAGGGAAGATTTTAATTCAGATTTTTCAGGTATCAAGTCAAGAGCTTTATCCACTCTCTCAATTAGCTTTTTCTTCAGGCATGGCCATCTATTTGAGAGTACACTTAAGATTTCCTTACTAAAAATACTGGAGTGGTTTGCCATTTCCTTTTCCAGTTGATTTTACAAATAAGAATATTGAGGCAAACAGGATTAAATGACTTACCAAGGATCATACAGCTAATAATTTTCTGAAGTCAAATTTGAACTCAGGTCTTTCTAACTCCAGGACCAGTCTTCTATTTATTGCACCACCTACCTGCCCTTCCATCCAGCTTACTTTACTTAATTGTAAGAGCCTATTTTGGGAAAGAGTGTCTTCAATTATAGAGACAAGGAATCTAAGCAAAAGCAAAGAAATAGGAAACAACAATTTCAGGAAATGGCTAACAGTCAAGTCTGACAAGAGCACATAATATGTAAAGGAAATATTAGTAATAAGAAAGAAAACTGGAGCTAAAATAGTGAAGAGCTTTAAATGTCAGGCTGAAAAAGTCTGCATATTTTATTAGAGGCATTGGGGAACCATAGAGGGATGTTTAGTTGGAGATGTGGCATTGCCAGGAACATCTTTATCCAGTGATTTCTACAGGGTAAAAGAACATATTTTTTGATATCAAAATACATTGAACTATTTTTTTTAATTTTGATCTATTAAAATTAAATCTGGGAGGTTGTAAAAGACATCTGCCTAGGAGACTATCGTGAGAATAGGTTTTAATACTTTCATTAAATTAAAGGAATAAGTTTGTCAACCCAGCATCACTGAAGACATTTTCAATTGCATTTTAAAATTCTTTTTCAATAGTAAAATAAACATGAGTATAATATTATAAAGCAAATGTTTGTGTTTTTAAACAACTGATAAAACATGTAGTCCTCTGATTAGATAGATCATCAGTGAAAAATTTTAAACAACTTTCTTATTAATTTGAATAGAAAACTAGCTATCAAATTATTCAGTAAACACCTTAGGTACACCCATAGATAAAAGTATAAAAATCTGTTGGAGGCCCCACTCTGCTACTAGAATGTGACAAGGACTGAATTCTACATTCTCTACAATTAAGTCAAACAATCAGAGTTGGCTTGAGCTTTTATTGATAGAGACTTGCTAGATGCCCACCTCAGAGGGAAAAGTACAACCTTCAGTTAAGCAAAAAAGGAATATTATTATTGTGCTATAAAAAATAACAAGCAGGATGATTTCAGAAAAACCTGGAAGAACTTACATTAATTGATGCAAAGTGAAGTGAACAGAACCAGAAAACATTGCCCACAGTTAAAGCAATACTGTTCAATGAAGAACTGTGAATGACTTGGCTCAGCTATACAAAGAACCAAGACATTTGATCCCATAGTACTGATGAAGCATACGTACACTTCCAGAAAAAAAAACATTGATTTAATACAGACTAAATCATGCTATTTTTACTTTCTTTTTTCCATTCTTTTTTCTATTATTTGAGTCTTCTTAGACAAAATGACTAATGTGGAAATGCTTTACAAGATTAAACATAAATAATCTATTATCTTCTTGCTTACTATTGCAGGGAGAGAGAAGAAAAAAGGGGAGAGAGAATTTGGAACTCAATTTTTTTAAAATGTAAAAATTTTTCTGATATGTAATTGGGGGATATAGGTATAAACATTCATATATATAGGTTACCTATATGTGTGCATATGCCTGTACATACAAACGTGGGTGTGTATATAAAGAAATATTGTCATAAGTCCAGTATGAAAATTATCCAAACCTCTAAGATGTAAATTAGTGTTATGGTCTTAGAAAAGAATTTGTACACCTTGATTAATCAAGTTTGAGTGCATCAATTAAGAAGTATGAGTCTAACTAATGTTTCTGTCATATTTGTTAACACTGGTAATGATAAATAGATTATAGACACTATATATTATATCCATTCAAGTTTGTGAACCATAATTTCAACAAGGTCTGGACTTCTAATGTGTTAAAAATTGTTGGGCTTCTTGTTTCTACTTTGAAATAAATTTCTAAAAGATACAGAGCCCACACTGAGGGGGAAGAAAGTAAAAGAATAAATAAAGAGAGACTGTAGAACTTTCACTAAATCATAATCAGACTAGTTTGTAATTTGATTTTTTGTGGAATTGAGAGGGGAAAAAAAGCAGAATTGGTTTGTTTGTTTATTTGTTTGTTTGTTTGTTTATGCTCAGTACCTCAGGAAGTACTTAGCACATAGTGGGTACTGAATAAATATTTTGAATTGAAAAAGACTGGATTTTGAACCTTTCTTCCTATAACTTTAAAATTCAAATGATGGAAGTATTTGGATAAAATCAAATACTACAATTCTCCTTCTCTTCCCTTCCCTATCACTATTAAACAATAGAAAACTCAAGGACATCCAGCTCTATAGCAAAAGGGAAAAAAAGAATATTTTTACAATGCTTACAAAATAATGTTTCTGAAACATGACTCAAGCAGAAGAAAGAAGACAAAATTTCTATTGTTACAAATGATGTTTGGGATTTATGGATTTTTATAATGCCATACTTGAAAAGTAGATAGACCTGCCATCTAGCAACAGCTGAGAAGAACAGCAGTCAGTTATTTGTGGCTCTACCATAATAGAAAATTTTTCAAGGTCTTATGTAATAACAAACTTTGTCTTTATATAGGCTGGTATATAAGAATTTCACTGTGGTTACTATCATACAGTCCCTTTTAAAAATTCTGATGAGTCTTAAATATGTCGGTATAAGTTTAAAGGATGCTGTGAAGGGAGAAAAACAGCTATTTGTATTTTCCTTTACATGAAAAAAGTGAAAATGCAGTAATTAGTTGGCAAATGTATTACTTAACAGATAAACATTGGAAAGGACTGAAAGTTACTTTCCTCAAGATGTATGCATGTATGTATGTGTATACATAGATTTATACACAGATATATTTATATGTATACATATATGTATGTTGTATATCTATATGTATTATATATACATATATATATATACATATATACTTTTCCCCCATTTGTGTAAGATAGGTTAATTATGAGACTATTGAAAGTGGAAGTAATGTACAAAATAAATCTTAGGATAACTGCTTAATTTTAATTCTCCATCTTTGAGAATGATAGATGATGTTTTTAAAGCCATCCAATCCCATTTCCTATAAAAGATAGTAATCTAGTTTATAGCATCACTTATATTCTTTTGTTTGAACATATGCAGTGATGGAGAACTCACTACCTTCTAAGGCAATACATTACATTTTGGGACATCTTTACCTGTTTGAAAAATTTCCCTTTTATTAAATAAAAACCTGCTTACCTATTGGTAAGCTCTGAGGCTAATACAAGATAGTTCTGTTCTCCTTATTGTGACTGTCCTACAAATGTTTGAAAGGCAGATTTCACAACCTTCCTATATCTTTCTTTGTGAAGATATCTTCCCAGTTCCCTTCATCATTCCTCATATGACACTTTCCACACTTCTTACTAATCCATTTGTTTTTTCTTTTGTCATAATCCAATTTGTCAATGTCTCTTTTAAAATGTGGTTGCCAGAACTCAACACAATAATTCAGATATAGTCTGATCAATGTAAATAGAACTATTATCAATTTTGTATATTATATTAAGATCTTATAGAATTTATACACATGCCTTGTTAGCTCCCTTAATAATTATGTGATATGGTTGACTTCTAGTGAGTTTACAATCACCCCACACTTTATTTTTCTCATATTGACTTCTAAACCACATCACCTCCATCTTGTACCATGCGCTGTGATTTTTTTGAACCTATACAGAGAATCTAATATTTATCCTTATTATTTCATCTTGTTAAGTAGATGTTTATTGATTGGGAGAACAGCTAGATAAATTGTGGCATATATTACCATGCCATAAGAAATGAATAACATGAATTCAATAAAACATTGGAAGACTTAAATGATTTAATGTTTATTAAACAGATACAAGAAAATAATAAATTCAATGTTTACAATAAAGTAAATGGAAAAACAAAGAAAGGAAATATAATATTTTCTTCCTTTTTGCTGTCAATCAATAGTAAGTTCAATGATTTTGCCTTCCAAAAGAAACCTTATTCTTCTCTCCATAATACTTGATTTGGGAGTTTTTTAATTGTTTTTTTTTAATTTAATCACACCAATCCACACATTAGTCAAGCTGGAGCTTCTTAAACTTTTTCCACTCATGACAGCTTTTGCCCAAGAAATCTTTACATGACCTCTTATATAAAAATATATAAAACAGGTATACAAAGCAAACATTTACTGATAATAAATCATAATTTTGTGAGCCCCACATTTAATTATGTGACCTCACAGGCTCATGGCCCAAAGTTTAAGAAGCTGGATCTATCCTATATCCCCAAAATATAGTCTTCAACTTCTACTAAAAAGAGAGAAGTGTATTATACTAACTCTTCCCCAGGATCAGGCTTTGTTATTATATTTAATCAATAATCAGTTTCCTTTTTCATTCTTTCTATTTATATTTTCTATCTATGTAAATATTATACTTCTATTTTAGGAAATGTATATATTGCTTTTCTAATTCTCCATACTTCATTTTATATCATTTCAATGTGTCTTTTTGTATTTTATAAATTCTTCACTATTTCTTAAAGTACATGATATTCAATTGCATTTGTCTAATGCATCAATATTTTATTTCTAGTTCTATGTTACTCAAAAAATGCTTGAATTAATATACTGATATATATGAGGCCTTTTTGTGTACATACTCATGATATTCCTGGATCAAAGTGTTTAGAAATTTTAATCATTTTTCTAGCAAATTTTCAAAATATAAGTACACAAAAACAATGCACTCAGGAATTAAAGCCCTACTTTGACAAAGAATTAAAAATCCAGTTATAGGCTGAAAAAAATGAGCCAACAGAAAAATATTCTGACCATGGAAAATTACTATGGTAACAAGGAAGATCAAAATATTCATCAAAAGATAACAAAGGCAAAGTTCTAACATCTTGTATTCTTGTATACCAAGAATAAATGGTATAAAAAAAGTTAGATGACTATTTTTCAGGAATATTTTAAAGGAATCTTTATTCAAAAATTATGTTATTCTGAAAATACCCTTGTGACAAAAGTAGGACTCATATCATTATTCTTATTTTATGACAAGAGATAATCATAATTTCTTAGACCATTTAATTTAAGTCTCCGGTTTTACAGAAAGGAAAATAGAAAGTTAAAGGAGTTAATTGACACACAACTAAAGTTAAGATTCAAACTCACATCTCCTAATCCCTAGCCCAATGTCCTCTTAATCGTACCAAACTGAAAAGAGTGACCACATCTCAATAGTTAGAAAAAACAGAGAGATTATAGTTTCTGGTATAAAACTGTTTTAATACAAAACTTGTGCTTTATGGAAAGCATTATTATTTTATGAGAGAAAAAATGATCATTTTATTTAAAATATGTGGATTTAGCATGATTATATCACTTTTAAGTGGGTTTTTTTATTATAACTAGCAGCAAAGCAAAATTTCCTTGGGAACACATCTCCAATTTTATGGGGGAAATAATGGCAAATACAGTATTATATAATGCTATTGATTAAAAAATTATTGAAACAAAAAATTGATGCCTAATATTCACAAGACATTATACTAAATAGTTTTGATACAGACTTGATACAAAGAAACAATTCTTACCTTCAATGAGCTGACATTCTCCTTTATATATGCAACCTCTACAGAGAGAAGCAAATATGAGTATACAACAAGTGATACAAAGTAATTTCCAGAGGGACAATCACCAATAGGGCCAGTAGGAAAGGGATCATTGTAAGCTCCTTGAGGACTAATTTAGTTTTTTATCTCATTTTGTTTCCCTACCACTTAGCACACATGGGTACATGGTAAGCATTTAATAAAGGTTTATTGGTTGGTTAATAAAGTAAATGGTACCAAAACTTTTCTTTGAAAGAAAGAAAAATAGGAATTATACATAAAAGAAGCAGAAGTAAAAGAATGATGAACACAAGGAATTAGTTTTTCAAAGGCAATGGGATGGAAAGAATGAGGACAGGAAGTGCTACATGAAGAAAATTGGCTTGCAAGCCAGTTTTCCTGAAACAGAGACTTGTGGAAGGGTAATAATAATACATAAGGTTGGAAAGGTGTCTTTTATTGAGTAAGTTTATTTATTTTTAATACACATTACTTTATGAATTATGTTGGGAGAGAAAAATCAGAGCAAAAGGACAAAAGCATGAGAGATATAAAAAGAAACAGAAAAAGAATTGAAAACTGCATGTATTGATTAACAATCAGTCTGCTTAGCTCATTTTCTAAATGGTCAAAAAATATGAGCAGACAATTTTCAGATGATGAAATTAAAACTATTTCTAGTCATATGAAAAAGTGCTCCAAATCACTATTGATTAGAGAAATGCAAATTAAGACAACTCTGAAATACCACTACACACCTGTCAGAAAAAGATAATGACGAATGTTGGAGGGGATGTGGGAAAACTGGGACACTGATACATTGTTGGTGGAACTGTGAATGGATTCAACCATTCTGGAGAGCAATTTGGAACTATGCTCAAAAAGTTATCAAACTGTGCATACCCTTTGACCCAGCAGTGCTTCTACTGGGCCTATATCCCAAAGAGATCTTAAAGAAAGGAAATGTGCAAAAATGTTTGTAGCAGCCCTTTTTGTAGAGGCTAGAAACTGGAAACTGAATGGATGCCCATCAATTGAAGAATGGCTGAATAAATTATGGTATATGAATATTATGGAATATTATTGTTCTACAAGAAACAACCAGCAGGATGATTTCAGAGAGGCCTGGAGAGACTTACATGAACTGATGCTGAGTGAAATGAGCAGAACCAAAACATCATTATACATGGCAACAACAAGACTATATGATGATCAATTCTGATGGACATGGTTCTCTTCAACAATGAGATGTTTCAAACCAGTTCCAGGTGTTCAGTGATGAAGAAAGCCATCTACATCCAGAGAGAGGCCTGAGGAATCTGAGTGTGGACCACAGCTAATTGAAGAAAATCATCCATTAAAAATTATAATGGGGCAAATGGAAGGATGGTAATTATTGTGTGAGACAGCAAGAATCAAACAAACTAAAAAGAATGTAAAAAATGAAGAAAATGTGAAACACCTCATTGGAAAAAGAGCTGACCTGGAAAATAGATACAGAAGAAATCATTTAAAAATTATTACCCTACTGAAAGCCATGATCAGAAAAAGAGCCTGAACAGCATTTTTCAAGAGATAATCAAGGAAATATGCCTTGATATTCTAGAAACAGAGGGAGAAATACTCATTGGAAGAATCAAGCAATCACTTACAAAAAGAGATCTCACAAAGAAAACTTCAAGGAACATTGTTGTGAAACTGCAGAACTACAATCTCAAGGGGAAAATACTGCAAACTGCCAGATAAAACAATTCAAATATCAAGGAGTAACATTCATGATTACCCAGGATCTGGCAGCTTCTACAATAAAGGATAAGGGGCTGTTAGATGGTGCACTGGATAGAGCACCAGGAAGACCTGAATTCAAATCTGGCCTCAGACACTTATCATTTTCTAGCTGTGTGACCCTGCACAAGTCACTTAACCCCAATTACCTCAGCAAAAAAGCAAAAAAAAATTTTTTTAATACAATAAAGGATAAGAAGTTTTAGAATATCGTATTCTGGAAGGCAAAGGACCTACGTTTACAAACAAGAATTAACTACCAGTGAGACTCAGCATCATCTTTCAAGGGAAGAGATGGAGCTTCAATGAAGTAAGAGACTTTCAATCATTTCTATTGAAAAAAAAAAAACAAAACAAAACCAGAGCTAAAAAGAAAATTTCATCTATCAACACAAGACTCAAGAGAGTCTGAGAAAGGTAAACGGGAAAATATATGTTATTTCGAGGTTAAATTGTTTACATCCCTACATGAGAAAATTATATCTGTATCTATTCAGAATTGTATCTGTTACAGGGCAGATGCAGAGGGGGACATCACATGTATGGAGGGTGTGATTGTGAATGGAATCTGATGTGATGATATCAAAGAAAAAGACATTAAAGTGTGAGGAAAGGTCTGTACTGGAAAAAAGAGGAAAGGGGAATTATATGAGAATAAATTCAATCACATGAAGTGGCAAAAAAAAGACCTATTATAATTGAGGCAAAGAAGGGAGGGGGATGAGTATTGTCTGAAGTTTTATTTCATTAGTTTGGGCTCTGAGGGAATAACAATCATTCAGTTTATTTATTTAACCATGTAAAGAAATAGGAGGAGAAAGAGGAAAGAAAAGAGAGGGAAAGGATATAAGGAATGGTAGAAACACTAGGAAAAAAAGGTAAGAGAAGAGGGATAGTGTGATTAAAAATAAAGTAATGGGTGAGGTTAGTTTAAGAAACACTAAAAGAAAAGGGAGTAGGGGTGATAGGATACAAGGTAGTGGGTAGTGTTGATCAAAAAAACAGTACTAAGGACAGGGTGGAAAAATAGAATGGAGGAAAATACAGAGGCTCACAATCAAAACTGTGAATGTGAATAGGATAAATTCTCCTCTAAAACAGAAGTGAATAGCAGAGTGGATTAAAAAACAATCCTACAACATGTTCTTTACAAGAAACACATTTGACAGAGAGAGACACATAGAGACTAAAGGTAAAAGGCTGGAATAGAATTTAGTACACTAAAAAAAAGCAGAGGTAGCAATAAAGCAAAAATAAAAATAGATCTTATTAAAAGAGATAGAGAGGGAAAGTGACCCCTTAATAAATGGTACTATAAACAATGAAGTTGTAATGATGCTGAATGTATATGCTTCAAGTGGTAGAGCAACCAAATTCCTAGAGATTTTAAACCAGTTATAGGAAAAAATAGACGACAAAACTATAGTAGTGGAGAATGTCAACCTTCCCCTCTCAAAATCAGACAAATCTAGCAACAAAATATACAAAAAAGAAAGTAGGGAGGTTAATAGAATCCTAGAAAATCTAGGTATGATTGATGTCTGCAGGAAATTGAATAGGGACAGAAAAGAATACACCTTTTGTCTCAGCAGTACATGGCACCTACACAAAATTGACCTTGTACTAGGGCATGAAAATCTCACAGTCAAATGCAGAAAGGTAGAAATGGCAAATGCTTCCTCTTCAGACGCCAATGGAATAAAAATTCTATTCAATAAAGGGTAAGGGAAAAGTATACTAAAAACCAATTAGAAAATAAATAATATAATTATAAAAATGAGTGGATCAAACAACAAGTTACAGAAAAAAATCCATAATTTCATCTAAAAAAATGACTAATGAGACAACATACAAAAACCTATGAGACGCAGCCAAAGCAGTTCTTAAGGGAAATTTTATATTTCTAAATAGCTACATGAATAAAATAGAGAAAGAGGAGATTAATTTGTTATGGAAATAAAGAAGCTAGAAAAAAAATTAATTCCCCCCAAATAAATACTAAATTAGAAATTCTGAAACTCAAAGGAAAGATTAATAAAATTCAAACTAAGAAAACTATTGAACTAATTAATAAAACCAAGAATTGATTTTTTAAAAACCCAACAAAATAGAGAAACCTTTTGGTTAATATGATTAGAAAAAGGAAAGAAAAAACCAAATCACTAGCACAAAAAATGAAAAGGGTAAACTTACCAGCTGTAAAAAATAAATAAATAGGAGCTATTTTGCCCAACTATATGACAACAAATCTGACAATCTAATTGCAATGGATGAATATTTGCAAAAACATAAATTGTCCACATTGACCAAAGAAAAAACAAATTACTTAAATAGTCCCATTTAAAAAAAAATGAGTAACTCATTAATGAACTCCCTAAGAAAAATATCTCCAGGGTCAGATGAATTCACAAGTGAATGCTACCAAACATTTAAAGAACAATTAATTCCAATACTATGTTAGCTATTTGGAAAAAATGGTAAAGGAGCCCTGCCAAATTCCTTCTACGGATACAAATATGGTACTGATACCTAAACCAGAAAGAGCCAAAACAGAGAAAGAAAATTATAGACTAATCTCCCTAATGAATATTTATGCAAAAAAATTAAATAAAATAATAGCGAAGAGTTTACAGCAACTTATTAGCAGGATAGCATACTATGATCAAGTGGGATTTATACCAGGAATGCAGGGCTGATTCAGTATCAAGAAAACTTACCATAATCACCCATATCAATAATAAAACCAACAGAAATCATATGATAATCTCAATAGATGCAGTAAAAGCTTTTGACAAAATACAACACCCATTTCTATTAAAAACACAAGAGAACATAGGAATAAAGGGAGAGTTACTTAAAATAATAAGCAGTATCTATCTAAAACCAATAGCAAGCATTACTTGAAATGGAGAGAAGCTGGATACATTCCCAGTAAGATCAGGGGTGAAATAAGGATGACTTTTATCACCACTATTATTGAATGGTTACTAGAAATGTTGACTTTAGCAATAAGAAAATAAAAAAAATTAAAGGAATTAGAATAGGGAATGGCAAAATAAAACTATCATTCTTTGCAGATTATATGATGATATACTTAGAGAATCCTAGAAAACTTTCCAAAAATCTACTGGAAATTCACAGCTTTAGCAAAGTTGCAAGATATAAAATAAACCCACACAAATCATCAGAACTTCTACATAATACTGACAAAATCCATCAACAAAGATAGAAAGAAAAATTCCATTTAAAATAATTGTACACAAAATAAAATGCTTGGAGAACTATATGAGCATAATTACAAAACAATTCTCACATAAATAAAGTCAGATCTAAACAATTAGAGAAGTATCAATTCTGCCTAAATTGGTCTACTTGCTCAGTGCCATACTAATCAAACTACCAAAAGATTATTTTTTGAACTAGAAAAAATAATAATAAAATTCATCTAGGAGAACAAAAGGTCAAGGGACTTAACAAAAAAAAAATAGAGAGGTTGGTAGCTTAGCAATACCAAACCTAAAACTATATTATAAAGCAGCAGTCATCAAAACCATTTAGTATTGCCTAAAAAGTGGAGTAGTGGCTCAGTGTCAGGTACCCATGACACAATTATCAAAGCCTACAGAAATTTAGCATTTGATAAACTCCGTAACTCCAGCTTCTTTAATAAGAAGTCACTATTTCATAAAAATTTCTGGGAAAACTGGAAAATTATAAATCAGAAACTCACCATAGACCTACATCTTACACCCAATACCAAAATAAGTTCAAAATGGGTTCATGATTTGGGCACAAAGGATGCTACCATAAACAAATTAGGAGAACAAGGGATAATGTATCTATCTGATATTTGGAGAAGGGAAGAATTTATAACCAAAGAAGAACCAGAGAACATTATGAAAAGCAAAATGGACAACTTTGATTGCATTAAATTAAAAAGGGTTTGCACAAATAAAACCAGCAGAAATAAGATTAAAAGAGAAGTACAAAGCTGAGAAAAACTCTTTATAGCCAGTATTTCTGGTAAAGATCTCATTTCTAAAATATATAAAGAACTGTGTCAAATTTATAAGAAGAAAGTCATTCCTCTATTGATAAATTGTCAAAGGATATGAAGTCATCTATAATCATATGAAAAAAAAGTTCTAAATCACTATTGATTAAAGAAATACAAATTAAAACAACTCTGAGGTTCAATATCATATCTCTCAGATTGGCTAAGATGACAGGAAAAGTTAATGATAAATGTTGGAGGGATGTGGGAAAAGTGGAACATTAATTCATTGTTTTTGGTGGTGTGAAATGATCTAACTATTCTGGAGGGTAATCTGGGACTATGTCTAAAGGGCTATCAAACTGTGCATACCTTTTGAACCAGCAGTGCTACTATTCGATCTGTATCCCAAAGAAATCATAAAGGAGGGAAAAGAATCCACGTGTAAAAATGTTTGTAGCAACTCTTTTTGTGATAACAAAGAATTGCAAAATGAGGAAATGCCCATCAGTTGGGGAATGTCTGAACAAGTGATATATAAAGATAATATAATATTATTGTCCTCTAGAAAATGATGAACTGATTTTAGAAAGATTCACATAAATGGATGCTGAGCAAAATAAGCAAAACCAGGAATACTTTGTTCACAATAACAGCAAGAATATGTGATAAGCAACTATGAAAGACTTGGTCCTTCTCAGTGGATCAGTTGTCCAAAGCAAATCCAATAGACTTTGAACAGAAAGTGCCATCTGCATCCAGAAAAAGAACTTTGGAGATTGAATATAAATCAACACATGTTATGTTCACTTCTTTTTTCTGTTTTCTTTTTCTCTCCCATGGTTTTTCCCTTTTTCTCTGATTCATGAGGCAACATGTATTAAAAATAAATAAAAAGAAAAAAACAAAATAAAAATTATATCAAATCCCATAGTTTCCATTAAATCTTCTTTAATCATTTCACTGCTTGTCTTTGCCTTCAACTATACTCTGACTGTTTCTATATTTATTACCACATATATTTTAACTCAATATCTTCAGAACAGCTTGATGTTGTAGTAGATAAAGCACCAGCTTTGGAGCCAGGAGAACCTGAATTCAAATTTGGCCTCAGATACTTATTAGCTTTGTAACCCAGGGAAGTCACTAAATCCTGATTGTCTCTAAACAAGCAAAAAAAAACAAAAACAAAAACAAAAACAAAAACAAAAAAAAAATCTTAATACCCTCTAGCTTTTCACACATAGCTTAACTGTGCCTATTTGTTTTATTTGCCTCAAGTATCAAAAGAAAGACTGAATTTAATGGAAGCAAATTAATTTTTTGACTTTTTGATAAACTCATCTATAGTGAATTCTTACCGATATATAAAATAGAATCAAAGTATTATGAAAAGAAATAATGAGTATTTCCAGAATAGAATACCATTTAGTTTCCTCAACTATAAATTAAATTTTCTAGCTTGATTTCCTAAAATTCCATGAGTAAAAGCTCCCTAAAATACATACACGCACATTGTAACAATCGGTATAAGTCAAAAATGAGAATAATAAATTTATAAATATGAAGTATATCAAAGATTATCTTGTCCAAGAGCTTTGTTTTAGATATGAAGAAAATAAAGCTGATGGAGTTCAAATTCCTTCCCAAAGATCATACAGATATAAGCATCAGAGACAGAAGTTTAACTCAAGTCCTCAGACTCCACACCCAATGTTCTTTTCTACATTGTTCAGCTATGCTGATGAGCAAAACAACACATGGGATATCCTAACTATAACTAAAGGACCTTGACTCCTTGATGGTGAAACCCAGGTCATAATTACAGTTGTGAAGCTAACCTGGAGGACATTATCAAAGCACAGAAACTTGAAAATCAGGTCAGGGTGCTATTCAAAGGCTCAAAACATGCAACAAGACAGAGGTGGAATCATGATGAGAATACATCACAGTAGTAAGTATGGGATGAAATAGCATTATAGCAAGGAAACAGAGTTGGTGAGAATAGTGGAAAGCACTTAAGTGAAAATAATATTATCAGAATATACTAAGGGAACATAAATACAAAGAGGAAATAATTTAGAAAATTGGAAAATATATCAAGTCTGTGACACAAAGACACGTTCTAATAATGATTATCCAGCTTCTTCTGGACCTCTGTTTGTCAAAATATTACTCTAAAATTATTGACAATTCTCACAATTAATTCATTATTTAAAACTTAGAAGACTCTTTAAAAAACCTGTTCTGCACAAGATTCTCACTAATGAGAAGCTGAAAATCATTAAGACTCAGAAAGTTTAATGATAAAATTTAAGACAGAAAAGGAAAAAAGCATTGTCTGACTAGCAACCTGGAAAGTAGCTTTCAAAAAATTCAGAGAAAGAATAGGTAGGATGTCAGGGAATCTATAGGACAAGTCACTCACAGGGGAATGAGAGACTCTTAAGAAAAAATTCAGATAACACAAAGACAAATAATTCTGTAAGACATGAATGGGTAAAGTTATTGATTGATGCATCTGTTCAGAGAATTCATCAAATAACATGATTTTTAAAATACATGTAGAGAAGATAGAAAGCAAGTCAAGTAATAGAAGATGAACACAGAAGCAAAACATGGACCTATAAAGCCAGTGTCAGAATATTAAACAAATCCTAAAATGATAACAGTTTTAAACAATTTAAAAACAAAAATATTTTTTCTTTATTAAAGCTTTTTATTTGCAAAACATATGTATGGGTAATTCTTCAACACTGACCCTTACAAAATTTTCCATTACAGATTTTTCCCCCCAGTGCCCATACCTCCCCTAGATGGCAGGAAATCCACTACATGTTAAAATATGTTAAAATACTTGACAAATCGAATATATGTATACATATTTCCACACTTATTGTTGTGCAAGAAAAATTCTACAAGAAAAAAAATCAGAGAAAGGAAACACAATGCAAGCAAACATCAATAGAAAGCATGAAAATGTTATGTTGTGGTCCACATTCCATATCCCTTTCTCTGGGTGTATATGGTTTTCTTGACTAAACAATTGGAACTGATTTGAAGCATTTCATGATTGAAGAGAGCCATGTCCATCAGAATTGATCATCATATAGTATTGTTGTTGCCATGTATAATGATCTCCTGGTTCTGCTCACTTCACTCAGCATTAGTTCATGCAAGTCTCTCCAGGCCTCTCTGAAATCATCCTGCTGGTCGTTTCTTGCAGAACAATAATATTCCATAGCATTCATATACCATAATTTATTCAGCCATCCTCCAGTTGATCCATTCAGTTTCCAGTTTCTAGCCACTACAAAAAGGGCTTCCACAAACATTCTTGTATATGTGGGACCCTTTCCTTCCTTTAAGATCTCTTTGGGATATAGGCCCAATAGAAACACTGCTGGGTCAAAGAGTATGAACAGTTTGATAACTTTTTGAGCATAGTTCCAAATTGCTCTCCAGAATGGTTGGATCCATTCACAGTTCCACCAACAATGTATCAGTGTCCCATAAAAACAAAAATATTTTTAAAAGCTCTTTTTATAGTAGAATTGGTAACTAAGGAATTGTCCATCAATTGGGGAATAGCTAAACAAATTATTGTTTATGAATGTTATGGAAGATTATTATGCCATGAAAAATTATGAAGGATAGTTTCACATAAATCTGAGAAGACTTGTATAAATGCATGAGAACAAAAACAATTTCAAAACAAAAATGGCTTTATAAAGTAAACAACATTGAAAAATTTAAGAACTCATGCATATAATAGCCAAACATGTTCCCTGAAAGCAAATGAAACCCCAGCAAAAATCAGGCTCCTTCCATTATAAAGCTAAGCAAATCACAACATCAGGTAAAGGATAGGTATAGATGCAGGTCACCACTCTTCATGGACTTAGTAAAATAGTGTGTGAGTAACCATTGTACTAAAGTAATAAAAATTTAAAGTTTTTCTCTTGCATTAAAAAATAAATCAACATAATTCACAAAAATAAAAAGAATTATGGACAATTCATCTGAAAAACAACTGAAAATATGTGAAAAGCAAACTCACTATAAGTGTGAAGTGGCTTCCAAGAAAGTTAATAAAATCTTTGCTTTTATGTTAGGACCCAAAAAAGTCCGGGACCCTGATAAGAAGTTTGTCTTCTTGATGGTAAGAAGGTATTGTGTGCAGTTCCCTTGCTAAACATGAGATACTGGAGAGTTGATGAGATTACTGATAATGGCTCAGTTAAAAGAGCTATTAAAAGTGATCTAAAAAAACAGCTTGCCCCAAGGTGTGCTCTGTTATCAGGATGTGAGCTCCACTGCCTTTCTGACTTCCTCATATCAATACAAAGTTAATTGCTAAAAGGTGGGTGGGCTAAGAAGATAAAGGGCGTGACTACAGATGGTGGGGGGAGGCGAGGCAGGGAAAGGCAGGGAAAGGCAAGGAAAGACAAGGCTGGCTGGGGGAGGTGAAGCTGGCTGAGGAAAGGTGTCACAATAAAGAATATCTTGATTTCATCTTCTTCTGGCTTGTGACTCTCCTTGGAGAACATGCAGGTCATATTCGGATGAGCTCTAGAGGAGGTAAGACCCCACTGCCCTCAGGTATAATACCTGGCACCTTTATTCAAAGAAACATAGCAATCAGGACTAGGAAACTGATCAGCTATACTCTGCCCTGGAAAAGACCACATCTTGAAGATTGTGTTCAGGTGTGGCTTCAATGCTATAGGAAAGATATTAAGAACCTAGAGAATTTCTAGGGGGAAATAACCATGATGATAAAGGGACAATAAT
Source organism: Myrmecobius fasciatus (assembly GCA_023553655.1). NCBI lineage: Eukaryota > Metazoa > Chordata > Mammalia > Dasyuromorphia > Myrmecobiidae > Myrmecobius > Myrmecobius fasciatus. The sequence goes on along the minus strand of JAJPUD010003097.1, from coordinate 152,267 downwards.
TTGCCTTTTTTAACTGGAAGAATCTCAGTAAGAAGCAATGAGAACAATTGCTTTATTAGAATTGAGAGAATCTGAAGATATTGAGTTAAATATATATATAATTGCCAATTATTACAGAAAGAATAATTGAATGAATGGGGAAGGGAATGTTTAGTCTGGAGAAAAGATATAGGATAGATGTTTTCAAATACTTGAAAAACTTTGTAAAATTTATTATGCATTTACATTTTTTTAGAGTTCCAAATTCTCTTCCTCCCTTCCATTCTTTTCACACCCATTGAGAAGACAAGCAATATTATATCAATTGTACACCAAAATCCTGAAAAATGTATTTCCATATTACCATATCACCAAAAAATAAAGAGGAAATAATGAAAGTGAAAAAAGTGCTTCAATCTATACTCACACTTCATCAGTTCTCTTTCTGGAGATACATAGCATTTTTCATTGTTAAGTCTTTCAGAGTTGTCTTAGATTATTGTATTGATCAGTGTAGCTAAGTCTTTCACACTTCATCATTGTTACATTATGGCTGCTACTATGTGCAATGCTCTTCTGGTTGTGCTTGTTTCAATTTTTCTCAGTTCATGAAAGGAATGCCAGGTTTTTTTAAGCCATTTTGCTTGTCATTTTTATGGCATAATAATAGTATTCCACAACAATTATATGCCACACTTTGCTCAGTCATTCCTCAATTGATAGGCATCCTCTAAATTTCTAATTCTTTGCCACCACAAAAAGAATTCAAATAAATATTTTGGACATATGGATTATTTTTCTTTTCCTTTGATCTCTTTGGGATATTGTCCTAGTAATGGTATTTCTGGGTCAAAGGATATTCATCATTTTATAGCCCTTTGGACATAGTTCTAAATTATACTCTGGCATGGTTAGACAGGTTCATAACTTCATCTACTTTATGAATTTAGCATCCCATTTCTCCCCCTACATCCCTCCAACATTTGTCATTTTCCTTTTCTATCATGTTAGGCAATCTGAGAGATATGATATGGGACCTCAGAGTTTTTTTAATTAGAATTTCTTTAATCAATATCAATTTAGAGTTGTTTACTTTTTATATGACTATAGATAACTTTGATTTCTTCTTCTGAAAACTGCCTTTTCATTTCCATTATCAGTTTGTCAATTGGGAATAGCTCTTATATTTATAAATTTGTATAATTTTTATAAAATTTTATAAATTTGTCTCAGTTCCCAAGAACTGAAAAATAAGATCTTTGTCAGGGAAACTTCCTATAAGATTTTGTCCATTTCCTGCTTTCTTTCTAAATGGAAAAAAAGTATCAAACTTTTCTGCTTAGAAAGGCAACTCTAAGAACTATGGATAGGCATCCCAGGGAGGAAAATTTAGATGAGTAAGAAAAAAAGTGTCAGATAACTAAAACTACTTAAAAGCATAATAGGCTATCTTAGGAGTGAATGGATTCTTCTTTCATGGAAATTAAGCAAATGACTATTTTCCAGGTATATTATAAAGGAGAATTTTGTTTTAAGTATAGGTCAGACTGGAGGATTCTTACGGAATCAGACGGAGGAAAATTCTTAACCTGTAGTTCATGAACTTGTTCATTTAATATTTGATAACTATGTTTTATAATTATTTTTCTTTGCAATTCTATATATTTTGTTTTATGTATCTTAAATACAATTCTTAAAGAATCTGTAAACTTCAACAAACTCATTGATGAAATGAGTAATTTAGAACTAATGATGACCAAACTCCCTTCCAGCTATATATCCTATGACCTATTGCAGGATTTAAGCAGTCTACCTGATGTAGGTAGATGAAGATGATCAGGCATAGGATACTCCCTAGAGGGAAGTGCAACAATATTATTAACTATAGGAAAGGAATAGATATCTTACAGATTCTCTCAATTCTAATAAAGCAATTGTTCTCATTGCTTCTTAATGAGATTCTTCCATTTTAAAAAGGCAATTATTTATATTTCTTCCTATTAGAATAACACAAATATGTTTTGGTATTTTGAAGTTATGATAACTTTTAAACATTCCTAATATACTTCTTTAAAGACATATTATTTGCTATGACTTTTCCCCAGAGGTCCTTTTTCAACTATGATTAAATTCTGTCTGATGCCAAAGCCACAAGTTTGAAAATTTCCTTGAGCAAAAATATTCATAATAACTTAGAGTCTGCCCTTTCCATAAGATCCCTAGAGTTAACATAGGTCTCTCACATGCTGAATGCTAAACACAGAAATCAGTTCATCAATTCTACATTACAATTCTATGTGCAATGGCTCTTAATGTTCATTTTGAGAAAAGTATAAAAAAGGGAAGGGGAGATTGAGCTGCTGAGCTCTTTCATTGGATTCTAGAAGAGGCTTTGTTGTTGTTGATGTTATTAAATTATTTTTTTTGTCTCCCAAGTATGGCATATATTTAGACAGGTAGTTATTGGATTAAGATATAGTTTTTTATATTGTCTATACTCATTTGCTTAGCTATTACTACTCTAAATGGAAAATCCTCATCCATTTACCAGGTTTCTAGAGAGTATTGAATCATCTCAGTGTTGACATTTTTCCTTTCATGGGAGCCAGAAAAAAAAAAAAAAAAAAGAAATTGCAATCAAATGGAAGAATGGCACTAAGGTGATTCATAAAAAATAAATAAATAAATAAATAAATGAGTACAGAAGATACTAGAATTGGAGTTGAAAGGGACCCATCAATTTTTTTTTTTTATTTTGTAGGTAAGGAAAGTCAAGCCCAAGTAAGTCAGCTGATTTGCCCCAATTCATCCAGAAAGTAAGTGGCAGGAAATGTCTCAGGTCCTATAAATTCTAGATTTCTTTTTACTCTACTGTACAACCAGTGGATTTGCTAGATTCAATTGTATTACACATATAAAGGCAGCAAGAAATACCATTTCAAGGTATGTTTGGCCCTATTCTATAAATATTTGCAAGGACTAATCACAGAGGACAAAACATAATGTATTACTTTTTATGTATATCTCCTGCCTTATGGCAATAGGTGAGAGATACAGAATAAAGTACACATTGAAAAAGTGATTGATTTATTGATTTTTTAAAAACTAAAATTTTTTTTGTTACCAAGGTGGGTTACATTGGATACAGTATTTCTGAGGAATGTCACTAAGAAGTAAAAGCAAAGGAAAAAATAAGTATCTTAAAAATTAAAAAAAGAAAAAATATATTCATACACATATTTAAAGATAATTCTAACTTATGCTTTGAATTTGTGGTAGAGTATAGAGAAATAAAAATCCAACAGAAAATTAGATAAGACTTTCCAAATTAAATCAATATATACTCTTATTATGGATAATTTCCATATAAGGATAGGCATGGTGAAAAATTAATTGGAAGATACAGTTTAGGAATCTAAAATGAGCAAAAAAAGATTTGTAGAGAATGTATAAGGATATGTGTGTGTGTGTGTGTGTGTGTGTAAACACACATACAAAAAGATATGTAAACTTTTTTAAAGAAAATTGTCAACGGATACAGCCATTCTGGAGAACAATTTGGAGCTATGCTCAAAAAGTTATCAAGCTGTGCATGCCCTTTGACCCAGCAGCATTTCTATTGGGCTTATATCCCAAAGAAATCATAAAGGAAGGAAAAGGCCCCACATGTGCAAGAATGTTTGTGGCAGCCCTTTTTGTAGTGGCTGGAAACTGGAAATTGAATAGATGCCCTTCAATTGGAGAATGGCTGAATAGGTTATGGTATATGAATACTATGGAATATTGTTGTTCTGTAAGAAATGACCAGCAAGATGATTTCAGAGAGGCCTGGAGAGACTTGCATGAACTGATGCTGAGTGAAATGAGCAGAACCGGGAGATCATTATACACGGCAACAACAGTACTATATGACGATCAATTCTGATGGACATGGCTCTCTTCAACAATGGGATGTTTCAAACCACCTCCAATTGTTCACTGAAGTGGGCCATATACACCCAGAGAGAGGGATGCGAAATGTGGACCACAACACAACATTCTCATACTCCTTGATTGATGTTTGCTTACATTGTGTTTCCTTTATCTGATGTATCGTTTGTATAGATAAGATTTTTCTTGCACACCAATGATAAGTTTGGAAATATGTATACATATATTCGATTTGCCAATATTTTAACATAATTGGCATGTAGTGGTTATCCTGCCATCTGGGGGAGGGGTGGGGAGTTGGGGGAAAAATTTGTAGCGGAGAGCTATGTAAGGGTTATTGTTGAAGAATTACCCACACATATGTTATGCAAATAAAATAAAAATTAAAAAAAAAAAAAGAAAATTGTCAAGTACTAGATGTGGCAAACACCAAATAATATGAGATAGGAAAAGTCTCATTATTATGTAAAAATCATTGCCCAATTAGTTGTCTGTGTGCAGTCATAAAATAGTGTTCTTAGAATAAAATTAATAAGAATTGGTTAGGTGTTTATTATGTTGCAGATACCTCTTAGGAAATGGGAAAGAATGAAGCAAGCCCTTTTTACAAGTTTCAAGTCTTATGAAGACAATAAGTTCTTAAGTAAGTATTTGTGGATAAGACAAAGAAAATTAATACAAAGTAGATAAAAGAAGCTTAACTATTTAAACAAGTTATTGATAGTTCAAAAATATTCATGTGTGAAAAAGAGGATATAGACATAACAATCATATAGAAAAGTTCAACTAATATAAATCAATTACCATAGCAAGTATACCAAAAGAACCCAAAAACTGCCTTAGTAAGCAAAAACTTAGCATGCCAGTCAGAGAGATATGTCAACCAAGAACAATAACAATTTTGAAAAAAATCACTATCTTGTTTATATATTTGTCAAAGATTATGAGCAATAATCTTCATGAAACAGCAAGAAGCAGTGCAGAATTTTTTTTTTAAGTTTGGAAGAGGCCAAAGGTTATTTAATGATTAAGTCGGAAGGAAAACAATCAACAAGCCAAAGATAGGAAATATCTGAAAAAATTGTTTAACAAACTCCTTTTACATAAAAGAAAGTGAAACCACCACATTTCAGCCTTATCACAGTTTTGTATGTGTTCAGAGGGGAAATAGAAATGACACTAAAGAAAATACATATGGGAAACTCAATTTTCAGGGAATCTAGGAACCAATATTCAAGACATTTGAAGAAGGAAAGGATCCTAAATGTATAGGAAAATTAGTTGGATCTTTAAGTTATAAATAAATGGGAAAAAATGAGACAAATAAAAGAAAATGAAAAATTAGTGACCATTTCCCCTACTTTTCCATTGGGTAAAATTTTTATGATAATTACCAACATACATATTGAGGCCATTCTTGCTAAGGATATTATAAATAAATAAGAAGTCTTTTGACAATTATTTTCCATGGTAGAGCTCAACTTTATCATCACACAATTCATTAAAGGATATAAAGACTACAGAATATTTGTTGATTATTAGGAAGCCTTTGATTCAATGCAGCAAAACAACTCTTTAAAGGTTTCTTTTAACAAAGTGTCACCTATTCATGTCAAATTGATGCATGATTCTTTGAAAGATACAAGCAGATTATACAAGCACACATTATTTGATGACTTTCATCATTAAAATCAGGGGAGAGATACAAAAGGGAGATGTATGCTTACCAACAGATACAAAAGGGAGATGTATGCTTACCAACACTTTTAAATTTTTATGGAACAGGTCCAGACAAGTACAAGTTAAGGAGATATTTTCTATAAATGGTAGTTTTTCATATCATATTGGATGGCCTTTGCAGATAAGATTATGCTGATTTCATCTAGGCTTGTAATACTAACTAGAGTCTAATAAATGTTACAAGCCTTCTCATTCATAAGAGTTAGGCCAATGCCTACCTATATACATGGGAAGAACAAGAAGAAGAAGGAAGAAGGAAGAATAAAATGAAAAAGAAGAATACAAAAGAGGAGAAGAACAACAACAACAATAAGAAAGAATAATAAGAAGAACAAGAACAAGCACAAGCACAAGAAGAACAAGAACAAAAACGAGCAAGAAGAACACGAAAAAAAACAAGAGAAAGAAGGACAACAACAAGAACAAGAAGAACAATAACTACAAGAGCAAGAACAAGAAAAGAAGAACAAGAACAATAAGGAGAAGGAAGAAGAGAAGAAGAAAGAGGAGGAAGAGGAGGAGAACAAGAACAAGAAAAATAATAATGAGAAGCAAGAGGAGAAAGAAAAGAACAAGAGAAAAATATGAAAAAACAAGAACAAAAAGAAAAAGAACAAGAAGAAAGGGGAAGAGGAAGAGGAGGAAGAAGAAGAGGAGGAAGAGGAAAAGGAAAAAAATAAAGAACAAGAACAAGAAGAAATATGCCTCTAAGAAATCACTTGGCTTAGGAATGTGTGAGGACAAGGAAGTTAGCTAATAAAGGGGCTGCCTTTCTTCTCAAAGGATCATAAATCTTCCAGTGTTCCATGAATCCAAGAAAACAACTGAGGAGATAGGAGTGTAAGGATCTATAGTGCACCACACACTCACAGAAAGAATTTAGTACTTTCAAGCCACAGATATTTTCTCTCTGTGTATGGCTCTGTCTCTGTCTCTCTTTCTCTGTCTCTTCCCCTCTCTGGTTTCTTTGTGAATATCTATCTTTCTTTCTATCTGTCGTTTTCTCTTTCTTACTCTTTTTCTCTCTCAGTTCTGTGCCAAAAATATAAATAGGGCATACTATGCCATTTCCCCCCCAATTAAATAGGAGAGCTTCTTCAGATCAGGGATTTGTTGACTTTGTTATATGTATTCCAAGCTAGTTGAAAGAGTGATTTTCTTCACCTGCTTTGAAATCAATAAATATTGTTTCATCATTCAGACTTTCTATCAGGTATTGACTATTTCTTCCTCTTCCATCTTCAAAAATATCTTTTAATAACTTTTGAATTGCCAATGCAGTCGTATTTCCCATCTTAAACTAAAGATTTTGTCTCCCATAAGAATAAAATTACCTAAAATTAGGGATGATTTGGAGCTCTTGGGATCCTTATTGTCTAACAAAATACTTAGCCTGTATTCAACAAGTACATGCAAAATTCTTGTGGACAGATTGACTCTGGGCAGGGGTCAGGAATATTGCTGAATGGGAAAATAAAATTAGTATTCATTGAGGTAATTTTCCTACCCCTAACTATCTGCACAGATTTCTTCTTGACAATAAAGTTCTAGAATTTAGAAAATATGTTTCTTAATGAATTAAATTTAGAATTCTTCTATTACACCATACTTTAGATTCTATCATTTTATGCCCCATTATTTCTAGTAGTTTCAGCAATTTTCTGGTAAGACTTATTGGATTTTGGAATTTATTTATTTTCATACTTTGGGAAGATAAATCTCAAATTGTCTTCCTAAGCATTATACTATAGATCTATGTATTGGGATTTTGGATATCTGAAATATTCTTCAAGTTTTGTCAGATATTTTAAAATTTCCTCTTTTTGAAAGTATTATTTTGAAGCACCATGATCAAAATAATAATAAAAATAATTGGCATTTTATTGTGTTAAATAATTTCAAAATGTTTTACATAATCCTCTTATTTGAACCTGATAGCAACACTATAATGTAGGCAGTTTGAGTATTATTATTTCTATTTTGTAGATGAGAAAACTGAGGCTCAAGGAAGCTAAATGTCTTAACAATGGTTCCACAATTACTAAGTGTCAAAGATAGCTTTCTACTTCACATGGTACCAATTATTCTACTACTAAATAACTTCTTCAGAAGGACAAATCAGAACTTGTACTCCCTGACATAATTCTCAAAATTCCAAGGTCATATCCATGATATAATGAGGCTTTAAAGTAGAAATTTAGCAGAGGAATCAATATACATAGACTTTGATCATGCACTACACAATAATGAACACTTTTCTTTTGCAACTAAAAGAAGCCAACCTTTATGAAAATGAGCTATAACATGATTCATATATTGTTCAACAGTTTCAATACAACCAAGTTGGCAGATGAACTCTTTTTCCATTTAACTAAGCAAAACCATTTGACTCATTCAAATAATTTCTCAAATTTAATTTCATAAAATGCATGAATTATTTTTTACTTAGACTGAAAAGGACTGGAGAAAAATCTACTTATTTCTAGTAAGACAAATCTTACTTATTTTATCTTTTTTACATTAGCAAACACAAAGCATAATTATCCTTAGATGGGTGACAAGGAACCCATTATTGTAGTATCATTAATTATTTTATCATATACACAAAGAAAAATATTTTTTAAATTTGAAATAAATTATCTAATTTTATAAAGCAATTAATAAGAATGATTTCATCATCATTTTTTTCAAAGGCTAAATTCTTATAAAATAGTGAAATTTGCAATCTATTTAAAATTTTCTCCACAAAAGTTTTGTGATCTAGAATGACTTAGAAACCAAATTATTGTATAAACTATTATTGGATCACTTAAAGTTCTTTGGCCTTAGTTTCTTATTTGCAAAATGAGAGGATTAGATTGAATGATGACTAAGATCTCTTTAAACTTTAAAATTCAGTGACTAAATGTTTCTTCTAAAACTGGGCATAGGCAAACATTGAATTATTTCTGTAACTTTCCCAATACATAGCACTCATAATAGGTTCATGAAAAGTTTATTGAATAAAATTGATAATATTGAATGGCATAGCCATATACACAAATACATACATACACATACATACACACAGATATTATGCATTTGCATATCTATATGTGTACATATATATAACAGAAAAAGCATATTATAAAGATGTTATAATTCAAAGCAGATGGAAATTTTTATGCAGGAGAAGTATCAAGTTATCAGAATTGTCTGAGGACTATCTTTTAGATAAATGATATTTTATGTGATATTTTATGTAATATCTGCAAAAAGAAAAAATAGAAAAATATGCAAAGGAAAAGAAGCTAATATTTTAAAGAAATAATTCTTTCTAAGGAAGGAAGGAGAAAGAGAAGATAAAAGGAGGAAAAGAAGATGAAAGAAAGAAAAAAAGAAAAAGAAAGGAAGGAAGGAAGGAAGGAAGGAAGGAAGGAAGGAAGGAAGGAAGGAAGGCAGGGTG
>JAJPUD010003097.1:90498-129845 GCA_023553655.1 Myrmecobius fasciatus | reverse complement strand
AAACCATTCCCAGTAAGATCAGGAGTGAAACAAGGCTGCCCACTGTCACCATTACTATTTAATATTGTATTAGAAATGTTAGCTTTAGCAATAAGAGAAGAAAAAGAGATAAAAGGAATTAGAGTAGGTAATGAAAAAACCAAAATATCTCTCTTTGCAGATGACATGATGGTATACTTAGAGAACCCTAGAGACTCAACTAAAAAACTCCTACAAACAATTCACAACTTTAGCAAAGTGGCAGGATTCAAAATTAATCCACATAAATCATCAGCATTTTTATATATTACCAACAAAGTTCAGCAGCAAGAAAAAGAAATTCCATTCCAAATAACGGATGATAGGCTAAAATATTTGAGAATCTATCTGCCAAGGAAAAGTCAGAAACTATACGAACTAAACTACAAAACACTTTCCACACAAATAAAATCAGACCTAGTCAGTTGGAAAAACATTAAGTGCTCATGGGTAGGCCAAGAAAATATAATAAAAATGACAATACTACCCAAAATAATTTACTTATTTTAGTGCCATACTAATGAAACTCCCAAGAAATTATTTTACAGATCTAGAAAAAATAGTAGCAAAGTTCATTTGGAAGAACTAAAGGTCAACAATTTCAAGGGAATTAATGAAAAAAAAAAGGCAGAGGAAGGTGGCCTTGCTGTACCAGATCTAAAACTATATTATAAAGCAGCGGTCCTCAAAATCATTTGGTACTGGCTAAGAAATAGAGCAGTCTATCAGTGGCATAGGATAGGATATCAGGGCAATCTAGGCAATAACTTTAACAATTTAGTGTTTGATAAACCCAAAGACCCCAGCTTCTGGGATAAGTACTCACTATTCAGCAAAAACTGCTGGGAAAATTGGAAACTAGTGTGGAAGAAATTAGGGCTTGACCCATACCTAACACCACATACCAAGATGAAATCTAAATGGGTTCGTGATCTAGATATACAGAGGGATATTGTAAGCAACTTAGAGGAATGTAGTATAGTTTACCTCTCAGACCTGTGGAGATGGAATAAATTTATGTCCAAAGAAGATCTGGAACTCTTAATTGAACACCAGATGGATAATTTTGATTATATTAATTTTAAAAGTTTCTGTACAAATAAAACTAATGCAGACAAGATTAGGAGGGAAGCATCAAATTGGGAAATCATCTTTACATTTAATGGTTCTGATAAAGGCCTCATTTCCAAAATATATAGAGAATTGTCTCATATATATAAGAATTCAAGCCACTCTTCAATCAATAAATGGTCAAGGGATATGAACAGAAAATTTTCAGATGATGAAATTAAAACTATTTCTAGTCATATGAAAAGTTGCTCCAAATCACTATTGATCAGAGAAATGCAAATTAAGACAACTCTGAGGTACCACTACACATCTGTGAGATTGGCTAAAATGATAGGAAAAGATAACGATGAATGCTGGAGGGAATGTGGAAAAACTGGGACACTAATACATTGTTGGTGGAACTGTCAACGGATCCAACCATTCTGGAGAGCAATTTGGAACTGTGCTCAAAAGGTTATCAAACTGTGCATACCCTTTGACCCAGCAGTGTTTCTATTGGGCCTATATCCTAAAGAGATTTTAGAGGAGGGAAAGGGCCTCACATGTGCAAGAATTTTTGTGGCAGCCCTTTTTGTAGTGGCTAGAAACTGGAAACTGAATAGATGCCCATCAATTGGAGAGTGGCTGAATAAATTACGGTATATGAATATTATGGAATATTATTGTTCTGTAAGAAACGATCAGCAGTACAATTTCAGAGAGGCCTGGAGAGACTTGAATGAACTGATGCTGAGTGAAACGAGCAGAACCAGGAGATCATTATACACAGCAATGACAATATTACATGATGATCAATTCTGATGGACATGGCTCTCTGCAACAAAGAATTGTCTCAAACCAGTTCCAATTGTTCAGTGAAGAAAACCATATAGACCCAAAGAGAGGGATATGAAATATGGACCACAACATAACATTTTCATGCTCTCTATTGATGTTTGCTTGCATTGTGTTTCCTTTCTCTGATTTTCTTTTTTTTTTCCTTTTCTTGCACAACTTGTCAAGTATTTCAACATTATTAACATGAAGTGGACTTCCTGCCATCTAGGGGAGGGGAGGGAACTGGGGGTAAAATTTGTAATGGAAAGATTTGTAAAGATCAAGGTTGGGGAACTACCCATACATATGTTATACAAATAAAAAGCTTAAAATAAAAAAAAACAAAAAAAAAAGATCATTGCTGAGGAACTACCCATACATATGTTATACAAATAAAAAGCTTTAATTAAAAAAATAATAATACAAAATAAAAATTTATGGTCAGTGTAAAAAAAAATTAAGTAGAGCACAAAAAACTCACAATCAAATACAGAAAGGCAGAAATAGGAGTGCTTCTTTTTCAGAACACAGTGCATAGAACAGAACACAGAATACAATTATATTCAATAAAGGGTCAGGGAAAGATAGAATAAAAACCAATTGGAAATTAAATAATCTAATTATAAAAAATCAGTGGGTCAAACAACAAATCACAAAAACAATACATAATAATAAAACAACAAAACTCATGAGATGCAGTTAAAGCAGTTCTTAGGGGAAATTTTATATCTCTAAATAGCTATATGAATAAAATAGAGAAAGAGAAGATCAATGAATTGGGCATGCAACTGAAAAAGCTAGAAAAGTAACAAATTAAAACCCCAAATTAAATATTAATTAGCAATTCTGAAACTCAAAGGAGAGATAAATAAAATTGAAACTAAGAAAACTATTGAAGTAATAACTTTTTTGGTTTTATGAATAAACAACAAAATAAAAAAAAACCTTTGTTTAATTTGGTTAGAAAAAGGAAAGAAAAAATCAAATCACCAGCATCAAAAATGAAAAGTGTGAACTTAATATCAAGGAAAAAGAAATTAAAGCAAAACTTAGGAGCTGTTTTACCCAGTTGTATGGCAAGTGAACATGGATGAATATTTACAAAAATATAAATTGTACAGATTAATAGAAGAGGAAATAAATTATTTAAATAGTCTCATTTTAGAAAAAGAAATTGAACAAATCATTAATGAACTTCCTAAGAAAAATGTCCAAGGTCAGATGGATTCACAAGTGAATTCTACATAACATTTAAAAAAATTAATTCCAATATTATGTAAACTGTTTGAGAAAATAAGTAAGGAAGCAGCCCTGCCAAATTCTTCCTATGGTGTACATATGGCACTGATACCTAAATGAGGAAAAGTCAAAACAGAGAAAGAAAATTATAGACCAATCTCTCAAATGAATATTGATGCAAAAATTTTAAATAAAATATGAACAGAGAGATTGCAGGAATTTATCAGCAGAATAATACACTATGGGATTTACACTAGGAATGCAGGACTGATTCAATATCATGAAAACTGTTACCATAAATGACCAGGTCAATAACAGATCAACAGAAATCATGTGATAATCTCAATAGATTCAGAAAAATACTTTTGACAAAATACAACAACCATTTTTATTAAAACACTAGAGAGCATAGGGATAAAGGTAGATTGAGAAATGGTTAAATAAGTTGTGGTATATGAAGATAATGGAATATAATTGTTTTATTAAAAAATTATGAACAAACTGATTTTAGACAGACTTGGAAAGATTTACCTAAACTGATGCTGAGCAAAGCAAGCAGAACCAGGAATTCATTATACACAATAATAGCAAGAATGTGCTATGATCTATGAAAGACTTGGTTCTTCTCAGTGGTTCAGTGATCAAAGATAATCCCAATAGACTTTGGATAGAAAATGTCATCTGCATCCAGAAAAAGAACTATGGAGATTGAATGTAAATCAACACATGCTGTGTTCATTTTTTTTTTCTTTCCCAAGTTTTTTTTTACCCATTTTCTTCAAATTTTTCTCTCCTAACATGATTCATAAAGCAATATGTATTAAAAATTGATTAATTAATTTTTAAAAAAGAGTTACTATAGAAGTAGAGAAGACTGAAGTTCATCATCAGAGGACAATACTGAAGTTAAAAGAAAAGTTTCTCTTATCCCAAAGAGTAACTTTAAAGGATTTATCTGTCCAAAAAGATTTCAAAAAAGACTGGAAAAATCTAATATGAGATATGGAGGGGAAACTTAAAAATAGAACAGAGAAAGAGAGACACAGAGAGACACATACACACATACAGAGAGAAAGAGAGACAGAGACAGAGACAGAGACAGAGAGAGAGAGAGAGAGAGAGAGAGAGAGAGAGAGAGAGAGAGAGAGAGAGAGAATAGAGAATAATGCAGAAAAGCAAGAAAATTATGAAAAGGTCACCAACCAGAAGAGAAGATTCAGAGTCTTAAAAAAGAAAATGAGTCTTTGAAAATTAACATTGGGCAAGTGAAACCTAGTCAAGTTATAAGAGAGCAAGAAATAGTAAAACAAAATATAAAGAATGTTTGTGGCAGCCCTTTTTGTAGTGGCTAGAAACTGGAAACTTAATGGATGCCCATCAGTTGGAGAATGGCTGAATAATTTATGGTATATGAATCTCATGGAATATTATTGTTCTATAAGAAATGACCAGCAGGATGATTTCAGAGAAGCCTGGAGAGACTTGCATGAACTGATGCTGAGTGAAATGAGCAGAACCAGGAGATCATTATACACGGCAACAACAGTACTTATTATATGACGATCAATTCTGATGGACATGGCTCTCCTCAACAATGAAATGTTTCAAACTACTTCCAGTTGTTCACTGAAGAAAGCCATATACACAGAGAGAGATGTGAAATGCAGACCACAACATAACATTTTCATGCTCTCGATTGATGTTTCCTTGCATTGTGTTTCCTTTATCTGATTTGTCTTTCTTGTAGATATGATTTTTCTTGAACAACAATGATAAGTGTGGAAATATGTATACATATATTTGATTTGTCAAGTATTTTAACATAATTAACATGTAGTAGATATCCTGACATCTAGGGGAGGGGTGAGGAGTAGGGGGTGGGGATTTGTAACAGAAAGCTTTGTAAGGATTAATGTTGAAGAATTACCCATACATATGGTTTTGCAAATAAAAAAATTAAGAAAGAAAAAAACCCAAAATATAAAGAATCTTTTAAAATGGAAGAGAATGAAAAACATCTTATAAAAAAACAAAAATGGAGAATAGATCAAGATGTGAAAATATAAGATTAAATGGGCTACTTGAAATCTATGATCAAAAATAGAATCTTGAGACAATAATACAAAAATTAACTAAAGAAAATTGTCCTGAAGTGATGAAACAAGAGAGGAAAGTAGAAATAGAAAAAAAATCTACCAATCACTACCTCAAAAAATCCTATAGAAAAAACATAGGGATATAATTACTAAATTTCAAACCCCAGATGATAGACACCATTTTATAAGCAACAACAAAACCAAAAACAAATTCAAATATGTTGGAGCTATATTTAGAACTACACAGGATTTATCAGCAGCTTTAACAAAAGATTGCTAATCCTGGAATATTATATATTAACAATCAAAAGAATTAGAATTCTGGCAAAAAAAAATATTATACATGATAAAATCAAGCATAGTATTAAATGAAGGGGAAGTGGATTTTCAATAAATTATCATATTTTCTGAATGTTGTCTTAAACAAACCTGAACTCAAAAGAAAATTTGACATATAAGGGCAATTACCAAAGACTTATTTCAAAGAATTCAATAAGGACATCCCATTAAACTACACATTTTGCAATCAATAAATATGCAATATAAGCAAAAGATAACACAAAAATGTTAAGTATTTCTGAGGACTACTGGGAGACTATACAGGCTTACTTGATATGAACAATGAACAACAAATAGCCAGACCAAATTTCATACCAGTACTAGACTTTAAATGGGAAAGAGAGAGAGAGAAAGAGAGAAAGAAAGAGAGACAAAAATAGTCTTTAACACTCTGGATGAATCCTCTGGAAGAAGATCTTTGAGAAAACATGAATTAGAATCACAAATGATAAGAAGGCATGGGTGCCTTTTGCTATCTGCACCAATGAACCGCTGACTAACATCAAATAGTGTGCAGATTTATGGACATATAAAGTATATGAATAGAAGCTGTGTATGCATTACTTAAATCTAGTATACAACTGGAAGATCAGTCCAATAATCCTTACTAGTTTCTTTCCAAATGCATAATTAGCACAATCTATTTTACCATTAGAAAAATGAGAAAAAGCACTGCATTCAGATGACCTGATTTCAAACTCCAACTATGCTGTTTACTATCTCTGTGACCCTGAACTCAGATTTTAGTTCTATTAAGCTCACATTCCTTAGTTTCTGTCTCTGTTTTGTATTAGAGAATTTTAGCTGTCATGATAGGTGTCAGAAGGGAAAAAAAAGCCTGGGGAAATTTCATGCAATAACAAAAAAAAGGGGGGGGAAACAAATTTCTGCTGACAATATAGTGAGTTGTCAATCACATAAAAAGAGAAAGGGAAATTCAATCTTTTAGGGGTAAATTTTGTATTATTCTATACATAATCTCATTTGTTGATAAAGAATTATGAAAATTCTTCTGAGTAACCATTCTCTCTGTTTCCAGAAACTACTTGTATGTATATATATATATATATATATATATACATATATATATATATAAATCTGTTTGACAGTTGCTTCTTTTTACCAAAAGAAGCAAGCAGCCTAATTTTGTTGAAGGTAACCTCTTTTTTAATAATTCCAGTTATCAAACTGTAGTAATTATCATGAAAGGGGGGGAAATAATTCATCAGTTCAAGGCCTGACATAAAACAAAATAATTTGCAAGTTTAATCGGATACAAGACATCTGGAGAAACATTTGGCAAAGCCAGGAAAGTTCCAGGGGATGTTTCAGAACTATTTATTGGATGTTTCTCTCATTAAAAGCAAAGTCATATTGTTACTTAATACCACATCATTTTTCCTCTCAGTAATTAAAACTAAAGCATTATTTTCAAAATCATAAAAGTGTTTCCCCACACTAATATCAATTATTTCTAAATAGATACAGTTATATTAATAAGACAAAAAGCCAAAAAAATTATACAATTAATTACTTGATGGCTGCTTTGCCTCATTAATTTTCTCAACATCTATGCAAAAATAAATAAAGGTACATTCATAAATTTGACTATATAGGGAGTTGAAGAATAGTCTTCTTCCCCTCATCCTCATGTTTCATTTTTATATTTTTAACTTGGTTGATGTAAGGGAAAAGAGAGAGAAACTGAGGTGTTACCTTCTAGGATGGTATCACTCTCCACATAAGTGCTAATAGCATTTAACACCAATAGGAATATTCTGTGACTTCAAAAGTTTAAAGAATTTCCTCTCTCCAAGAAGCCAAATAGAAACTATAACTAGCTGATAAATCCAGGGCAGTCATATTTAAAGCCTAAGTCACTTACTTTGGATTACAAAACTAGTACACTAAACAAGATACACGATTTAAACTTGTCTGTCATAAATCCATAACTCTATTCACTAGGCTAAACTAATTTTTACATAAACAAGTCATTTGAATTAATTATGGATGGTTTTTCAGAGAGAACTATAAAATCAAATGAAGTGATTTTTATCTATTATTCAATAAATCAGAAACATAATCAAATCTATCTTTCTTAATTTCTATTGTGTAGCATTGGAGATTTGTCAATATTCCTATACACTCTCTAAGCTTAAAGTTGCTGAGAAGTTGACAATGGCTATTGGAGAGTTTTCACATGAAGTGTCCTACACAAATAAAAGCCCTGACAAAGAAAAAAAATAATAATAATGCTTTTGTATCTAGAGAAATAAAGATTTTCATCAGTGACTTCATATGTACTTCAATGTCTTAACTCATCCAAAACACAGTGTGGTATCATCAGAGTGGCAGACCTGGAGCCACAAGGCTAGTGTTCAGGTCTTGATTCTCATATTTACTAGCTGTGTGATCCAAACCTTACCACATTGCTTGGGTTTTTTTCCCATCTGCAGGGGAAAATTTTTTTGCCCTTTTATTTGCAAAATGACATGAGTAGTACTTACATTATAGAATTGTTATAGTAGACATATTTTGTAAAACTTTAACATGATTTTCCTCTGAAACTGCACCTGCTTCCCCAAAACCTCATTTCTGCAAATGATATCACTAGAAATTTCCTCTCTCACTCCATCCCCCATGCCCGACCCACAACTAATCAATTACCAAATTCTTCCAAGACATCTCTCACATCTTTTCCCACTGAGCAACTCATAATGCCACATACTAGATCACTGCCAAATAACTTTTTGCCTGGAATGTTTAATTAGCCTCCTGTCTGATTTCCATGTATCCAATCTCTTTCCTCTCTAACCTATCTTTAACACAGCAACAAAACACATATCCTTCACACATGGTTTTGGCCATGCCATTCTGCTGATCAAAAAATTCAGGTTCTCTATTTCTTTTGGGATAATATCCACATTGCCTTAATTGTGGATATTATGAACCAGTCTATAACCTGGTGCCAAGTTACATTTTTAGTCTCCTTTCTTTTGCTCTCACCTACATGTGTTGCATTTCAGACAAATAGAACTACTAGTCCCATTTCCAAAATTTAGGTTCATCAGTACATACAGTATAACTAGTTGTATTTACTAAGGATATGACCTGATGTGGTGACAAATTTCTACAATTTGCTCACTCCTCATCTATGCCTTTTCTGATTTTTGTCTTTCTTCAAACTTCAGTGTGAATGCTATTGATCTCTACCTGCTGGAATTTACCTCTCCTTTACTTCATAATAGCCTATCATATATTATTATTATTATTATATGAATGCATCAAATCTATAATATTAAGGCAACTATGTGGCTCAACAGATGGCATACTAAAGCTAGAACTAGAAAGATATTCTCAGAGATTGACTAGTTGTATGACCCTGGACACACACACAAAAAAAGGTTCATTGAAGTGTGGAGTGGAATGTATATATCTGGAAATGGCTATGATATAAAAACAAAGAACCAATAAAACATTTTTAATGAAAAGAAAATTCATTAATATCAATGAAAAATAAGGACTGGACATTTTAAAAACTGATGTTCATTTATAAATAAAAATTGTTAGACAATTACATCACTAATGAGGAAGCACATAAAATAAAAATAAATGAACATCAGTTTTTAAAATGTCCAGTCCTTATTTTTTTAATAATCAATTTGAACTTCACTATAGTATGGAGTGGACAGAGGATGAGATTTGGAGACAGAAAGGCTAGTGTTCAAATTCTCCCTTGGATATTTATTTATAATTTCTTCAAATAAGTAACTATTCTGAGTTTGAGTATTCTTATTTGTAAAATGGATTTAATTCACAGAATTGTTGCATCAAAATCACATCATATATGTGTATATGCACGCATAAAATATTTTGTGAATCTTATTAAACTTTGTAAATGAGAGTTATGATCTAAAACTGATGAATAGTTTTCTATTTTACAGAGGTAGTTGGTAGTTTGGTGGATAGAGAGCACTGGACCTTGAGTATATTATTCCTGAGTTCAACTTCAACTTCAGACACTTAACAATAGAAATTTGGTCTTGATTATTAATAACAATATAAATTTATTATTATTATATCTAGAATTTATATAGCACCTACTTTGTCCCATGTACTGTGCTAAGTGTTATTAAATGTTACAACTTTTGATCTTCAGAATAATCCTGGGAGGATTTTATAGATGATGAAACTGAAGCAAATCACTAAAATATACATTCTCAGACATGGGCAATGTGTTAACTTGGCTTTTTTTTTTCACTACCATTAGCTATTAATAGGGAGAGCATTTTGGAAGGCTGAAGTTAGGAAGGAGATAAATAGTCATAATGCTGCAAAAATAAAAAAAGGAATGAGAAAATAAGTGTCAAACTTTTAAAAACTACACAGAAGAAAATGTAACAAATTCTGGAGTAGACAGAGAGCAGAATTGGTATATTCATCTTAAATTTAGAGAAATTACTTTCAGGTCGAGTCAACATGACAGAGTAAAGACAGGGACTTACCATCCATCCAAATTAAAATTATGCCTTTAATTATATTATTTAAATTAAATTAAATAATGACTTTAAACAAATATTAAAGCATCAGAATACATAAAAATGAAGAACATTTCCAGCTGAAGATAACTTAGAAGTTTGGTAGGAAAGGTGTGTGGCACGAGATGGTAGTCCAGCACTCAACTCTTAGTACAGACTGTAACAAGTAGCTCTGCCCAGGCCTGGGTGCCAGCAAAGTAGGAAAGGACCTTGGGCCTTCTGAATCAGTGGCAGTACTGACAATTTCTAGACCTCTTAGCTCAGAAACACCATAGAGGTCTTGGAAGTTCAGCAGAAAAGGTCTGTCAGTGTGAGAAGGGCTTGGAAGCCATCAAACCAGGAGTGGGTACGGGCATTGGTGGCACGGGTGGTTCTGGAGACTTCAGTTCACAGAAAGTCCCTGTACTAGCCCTGATATAGGATATATATCTTGCTTTAGCACACTAGAATTTACAGCCACAGTGGAGTGGGAACACTCTCACAGTTCCAAGACTATAATGGGACATTGCAGCTTTGTCCTGTCCTGGTTGAAAAAGCTGTTTCTCCCTTGTTATTACTACCTGATCCAGGCTAAGGTCAAAGACATTGATTGTATTGCAAAGGGTTAATGCACCTTTTGAAGAACAGTTTCCACCCAATTCCTCTCTTTTCATAATCCCTTATTTCCTCCTATGTCCCATCCTAACCCATTCTGGAAATTGAAATACTATTGCTACCTCACAAAAATATCTGTAATAGAATAGCTAAGCTTGTGCAAGATTTATCTGCAGCTGGGAAAACTGGGACACTGATGCATTTTTGGTGATGCTGTGAACGGATCCAACCATTCTGGAGAGCAATTTGGAACTATGCTCAAAAAGTTGTCAAACTGTGCATACCCTTTGACCCAGCAGCATTTCTATTGGGCTTATATCCCAAAGAAATCATAAAGCAAGGAAAAGGCCCCACATGTGCAAGAATGTTTGTGGCAGCCCTTTTTGTAGTGGCTAGAAACTGGAAACTGAAGGGATGCCCATCAATTGGAGAGTGGCTGAATAAATTATGGTATATGAATGTTATGGAATATTATTGCTCTGTAAGAAATGACCAGCCGGACGATTTCAGAGAGGCCTGGAGATACTTACATGGACTGATGCTGAGTGAAATGAGCAGAACCAGGAGATCATTATTCACGGCAACAATAACAGTATATGATGATCAATCCTGATGGACATGGTTCTCTTCAACAATGAAATGTTTCAAACCACTTCCAATTGTTCAGTGAAGAAAGCCATATACACGCAGAGAGAGAGATGTGAAATGTAGACTACAACATAGCATTCTCATATTTTTGATTGATGTTTGCTTACATTGTGTTTCCTTTATCTGATATATCTTCTGTGTAGATATGATTTTTCTTGCACAACAATGATAAGTGTGGAAATATGTATACATATATTTGATTTGTTAAGTATTTTAACATAATTAACATGTAGTGGATATCCTGCCATCTAGGGGAGGGGTGGGGAGTAGAGGGGAAAATTTGTAATAGAAAGCTATGTAAGGGTTAATGTTGAAAAATTACCCATACATATGTTTTGCAAATAAAAGAAAAGAAAAGAAAAAAAGAAAAACCTCTTGAAGACTAGATCATGAGGATTAATTAAAATAAATGTTAACCTGCCAAAAAAATAAATAAATAAGATTTGTCTGCAGCAGGACACTCTGATCTAACCCCAACACTGAAGTATACTAGTTGATAAAGGTACCAAAGTGACATATTCTAGAAGTCATTACATCATGGAATACTGCCATTGGATCTTGGAAATCATCTAATATGGGTGTCAACAATCTATAATTCAAGAACATCAAGCAGTTTTTTTGAATGTTTGGCACTCTGCCAAAAAATAAATAAATGAAAGTAACTGAACTTAGATGGTGATTCCTCTTATTATTGGAAAATGCTTTATAGATTGTGAGCAACAAATTTCTAGTCCTTCAATATAACAAATGCAACTCTCAATGATGCCCCTGGAAAGAGTCTGAATATGTCTCCTCCTAACTTGAATAAATGTGCTTGGCTTCCCATTACCCCTAAGATCAAAAATAAAATCCTCTCTTTGGCATTTAAAATGTTTCACAAATTTGTTCCTTCTTCCCTTTCCAGTCTTTTTTTACATTTTACTTCCCTTCATATGTTCTACAATCCTGCTACTTACTGTTCATTACACACAACTTTTCATGTCCCGATTTCATGAATTTGTAGTCTGATTCCAACACGTAGATTGTCTATCTTTCTCATCTTTGTCTCCTGGCTTCCTTGATTGCTTTCAACAGTCAGCTGATTTTTTTTCTTCCATAAAAAGCCTTTCTTGTTTCTCCTTTCATAAGATCATTTCTCCCTAGATTATTTTCCATTTACACTATTATATATAACCTTTTTACATATTTTCTTCTCTTTTAGAATGTGAACTCTTTGAGAACAATGATCCAATAATATTGTCTGATTTTATTCTTTATTTTACTACTCTTCTTTAATCTTCCCTTCCTGACATTTTTTCTCCTACCTCTATTATTTATCAACAACACTCTAACATATTATGCTAATTAATGTTTCCTTGTTAATAGGGGAAGGTTACATTAATATCTCATAGCCAATTTAATCATCCAATTATATTGCATCACTTCATCATTTTAAGGACCTAGAATTTTAAAAGTATGAATATACCCTCCATCAATGGAGAGAACAATTTCTGCATTTGTATAGATCTTTAATATAATGTTTTTATGAATTGTTATAGGACTACGAAAAGCAGCCAGTGATCAATCTTCTAATGATGAGTTTCTCTGCATACATATGGTCCATCACTTGAGTCACCATTAAGACTTTACAATTTGATAGTGTCTGCTAGTACTCCACTATCATAGTATTAGAGAACTCAGAATCAACTTTACATCACAAGAAAGTATTAAATAAAACTTTCAGAATAAATAAAATTGTTTGTTTTAAAGTTCTTGTATTCAAATAATTTATCACTTAGTGATGATCCTACAGATAGTAAGGTCTTCCATATTTAGTAAATCTGGCCTTTAGAAAACAGATATAGTCTATTGCCACTTAGTTTGTGATAAACAAAAGGAATAGACAAAATCAGATAAGATGAAAAAAACAGAGAATTTAAATAAGACAGAGAACTAACCTTTGAATGAAGCATTCTCATCTTGTGGGTATTTACTCCACTAGTTGAAGCAGTGGGGGATTATTGAAAGTAAAGCAAAATTTCTCAAAAGCAATCCAGACTATCTTTTTTTCTATTCAATTAGATTGTTTTCTAAAAATATTATCCCTAAAATGGCTCTTCTTCCCTAAAATATTGACAAAATGCACAATAACCTCAATTCTGCCTAAAGAAACTGTTGCCAAAAAGTGAAATAACAGTGCAAAGTTACATGTCTAGCAAGCATTAGAACCAAAATTTCAATCCATATATGACTCACACTCAGGGGGATACTAGTAAATATTGAACAACCCTCTCTTTTTAAAAAAGTACCAAAAACACTTTTAATTTTAATTTTAATCTATATTGTTAATATTTTCTTAAGTATAGACAATTTTAAAAAATAATAAATCAAACTCTGAATTGATACCAATTTCCAAAGTGTAAATGAAAAATTAACACTGAAAATTTAATGAAAGGCTATTATGAATTAGATGGAGTTAGTTTCAACACTCCCCCATTCCTAGTCTGAGTCCTTGCATTGTATACCATTCAAGATAACAAGATATCCCAGGTTAAGTCATGTCTTTCCTTGTGTCCATCAAAGACCTCTTCTGCTAACTGCTCTTCTATTATATCCCTGGCTTGATGAAGTAAAGCCTGATTCAATTACTTGCTTTCCAAGTCTGTTATGTATTTCCTGTATTTAATGTACTTAAAATTTAAATGTAATTGCACTAGATCTAGCTGATAGTAAAGAATCGTTTGTAAATTTGGCAGAAAATAAGATGCAAAGGAGTACTTAAAGCAACACCTCCCTTTACACATAAACACACCTTTTCCATAGGATTGTGTAACAGCCAAAAGATGGTTGTATAGACTAAACAAACCTTTTAAGTTGTCATTATTTTGTCTGTTCTGGCAACAGTTATTTAAAATCCCCCCAAAAAAATTCTTAAAAGCATGAAGAATAGAAGTTTAGATACAAGGCAATTTGTCTCTTGTGGAAAGTGATAAGTTTATATATGCCAGGAACTGTTATCCAACAGGGACTACATACATATAAAGTAGTGTGATCTTTGTATTTAATTATGTTTCTAGGTTGAAGATTTCCATGCCAAGTTTCATGCTGGTATACTCTGAATCAGAGAGAGCTGCTAATCCTACCTCAGAATAAATATGAATAGACAAAACAGTTAGCAACTCTGTGGGGCACCTCATTAATTATTATTCTTAATTTCCCTTCAGAAATCATTTCCATCAATACTCTTATTAAAACAAAAATGAATGAAAGGCAAGGACATCGGTCTAAGAAGGAAGCTATAGACTAACTGGTGGTTTGGACTCTAGCTAGACTTAGCATAAAAATTGGGGTCAGCTGGTCAATAAGAATTTATTAAGCACTAAGTATGTCCAGTCACTGTGCTCAGCAATAATGGTATAAAGAAAGGTAAAAAACAGTTCTTGCCCTCAAGGATCTTACATTCTAATGGGAGAGACAAGTGTTGACAATAGATTGGATATGTGGGGTAGCCAAGGATGAGGAGTCAAAGATGACAAAAAGATTTTGAACTTACATAAACAGGAAGGATAGTGGTATCATTATGAGTCATGGAGAACTTAAGAAGAGAGTGGGTTTTGTTTTTCTCCATGTTAAGTTTGAGATTTCTACAGGACATTCAATTCAAGATGTCCAGTAGAACATAAGTGACATAGGACTACAGGTCAGGGAAAAAAAAAGATTAGGGCTTACTATATAGAACAATCAGTCAATAAACAATCATTAAGTACCCAGTATGTGCAATGTACTATGCTAGACACTGGAGAAAATAAATAACTAAATAATCCATACTTTCAACATTCTAGAAATATTATGAATAGAAATGATAGCTGAAGCCTTAGGGTCCAAAGATATCACAAAATAAGGCATTCTGGAGAGGAGAGAAACCAGGACAAAACATTAAGGGACACTCACAATAGATATGTGTAGCATGAAAGAAGAGCCATCAAAGGAGATAGAAAAGGAACAATTAAGAATGCAGGAAAAGAATCAAAATCATTCATTGTCACAAAAACCTAGAGAGGAGAGAGTATCTAAAAATAAATGGTTATTTATACAACATGAGAGCTGTTGGCATTTTGAAAAAAAAATAACAGCATATGTATTTTCCTTTTGTTTTTGAAACCTGTTTGTAAACATGAACAAATACATCCTTTTATTTAAAAAAAACAGAATAAATGGTTATCAACAATATCAAATTCCATAGAAGGGTCAAATAAAATGAAGAATGAGAAAAGGCCTTGAATAAATAATTAGTAACATTGGAGAAAGCATTCAATTGAATAATGACATTAGAAACCAGATTGCAAGAATATAAAAGAAAGTTAGAAGAAAGCAATTAGAAGCAACAAGTATTTGTCATAGCTAGTGATAATGTTTAGATCACAGAATCATTCTGGTAAATGAGTTTGCAATGAGGCAAATATCCAGATAACTGGGAAACCAATACACTCTAGATTTTGTCCTCCCAGGTGTTACCATTAATTCCTATTTATAAGAAGCCAAGTTATGTGATTCTTAGCTAATTTCTGGAAATTTGACCTGGGACTTTCCTTGAGTCTCATCCTCCCTCCCTGCTAAAGGAAGACTTCCTTGCCTAAATAACCTGTCTGGATTTATAATCTCTTTTTCCTTTCTCAGCAGATTAGCACAAAAGTTGAGACTTGAAAAAACCTTAGAGCCATTGGATTTACTAAAGTGCACTCCTAAACAAGTCTAGAGACTAAAACAAATACTGTTTTCTCTGCCTCTGAAACAGATGGACAAACAAGTTGTGGATAGCTTCTCTCTTTCTGGAATAGAGAAGAGGACATGAGATCAAGAATTCAGGTAGAGGGATTGGTCTTGTTAAGGAGAAGGGTCACCTTCATTAAACACTGGAATGAAGGAGGACATAATGCAAGAAGATGTCAGAAGGATATTTTCAGTAATGAGGAATAGAAGAGAAGAAATTATTATCAAATGGCTTAATTTTTTTTAGTTAAATAAAAGTAAAATCCTCAGCTGAAAAGATAGGGAAACTGGTCACTAAAGAGAAGTTTGAGGAGAAGTTAATAGATACTATAGAGAGTGGGTAAGAGAATGCATTGGAGGAAATAGATTATTGAAGTAAGGTCCCAATTGAGATTAGACATGTAAATAAGTAAAGGATCCAATCAGCACAATTTCTTGACTTCTACTTGCATTCAGTAGTATGTAATAGAAATTAAAGAGGAAGATGATGGAAGCAATCCAAGCTTGGTATATCATAAGTTGTGGACAGCAACAGGACACGAGGTTGTTTTCAAAAATAGAAGATATAAAATGAAAGGAAATAATAATATAGATACCCTATACCATCCTGTTGGTTTACCCATGGTCATACCTCATCTTATTTCATATTTCCTAAAAATGTAGGAAGGAGTAGATAACAAATGTGTTTATCATTTCTTTCTCTACTCAAATCAAGGAAATTCTTATAAATTTTTGAAGGAATTTACTATGAAAAAGTCAGAACTTATAAATGATAGTGTCCTGCTACTTCTTTCAAGTTTGGAAGCTTGGAAAAATTCCTGGTGAAGCTTTAAAATTCCTTCTTGAAACATTTATCTCCTGCTCAAGATAGTGATTTTTTTAAAAAAAAATTAAGTTTATATATCATATTTTATTGAAATGCTTAATGCAAGATGCAGATTAATTCAGGGAAAAGGCATAGCAAGATATTTAGGTATTAAACAATGAGCTCATGTAACAGAACAAAGGAATCTATTTTCAAAATCCATATTTGCAAAACTTTAGGGATCATATCATTACCACAGGTGCTAGTATAATAGACACAGAAATTATACAAATCCTGCTTATTTACAAGAAAATATAGATCTTTAAACACTAAAAAAGAACTCTTTCCAAAACCAATAATAGATGATAAAGATATAAAATAATGTTACAAAATAATGAAAAAACTTCTGATTGATATGTTTTCTTTGTCTAATGAAATTGATTTGATCAGAAAATGAGTAGTTAAGGAATTATTAAGTGTACTTTTTCTGTAATCATAGAATTTAGAACTGAAAGTATCCTGAAGTTCTAATCCGATATCTTCATCTTACCAAGAATGACCCAGAAAATTAAGAGACTTGCTGAAATTCAGATTCAACTCCAAATTGAAGCTTTTCCATGCCACCATACTAGATTTTGATAGTGGGGGGGGAGGGGAAGGCATTAAACTATATCTTTAGTGAACAACAGGGTCAAGAAAAGAGTATTTATTTTGTTTTTCTTTACAGGTGAAACCTAAGGATGTTTGTAGAGAAAAAGGAAGGAGCCAATAAAGATAAAGAAATTAAAAATGCAAGAGAGAAGGGAAATGATTGATGGAGCAAGGCCCCAGAGGAAGTAGGAGGAAATAAGATCAAGGGCACAGGTGGAGAAATTAGCCTTGGAAAATAGGAAGTCTGCTTCTTCCTCAGAGACAGGAGAAAAGGATGAAAGAATAGGTTGTGAAGTAAGAAATTGTGAGGTGTGGAGGAGGGGATTTGTGTGAGATTAATAAGGGATTGCCTAAATCTTTTAGGGAGAGCAGGAACCAATGTCATCAGTCAAGAATGGAGCATGGGTAAGAGTGAGGAGAATTCTGATTAGGCATTTGAGGGAGTTGGAAAAGATTTGGAACAGCTCTGCAGGAAAAGTAGGAGTCTGACACAAAAATTCTGTTAAGTAGCAACAGGTACTTGGGTTAGAATAAATAACATATAGAAAATTTAGTGATTTTCTCTAACAGTCAGGAAAACAAATAATAAGGGTTACTCTGAAAGGAGGATTAGGTTGGAAAGAATGGCGAAAGGTCACAAGGAAAGGGATTCCAAGATAGGAGAAAGTGCATCACTGAAATAGTTAAGTGAGGTCCCTCCTGGATTAGAAGGCAAGTGAGACTAGAACAAGTGGTGATGAACTTGGAAAATTCCAGTTACTCCCAATTCTTAGGCTAGGAAAATCAATTCTTGGAAACTGTAATCTCTGACTTATGTTCAGAAAAATCCAACAGACTGGCAAATGTTCTGCAATTTATGTTGCCTGAATGACTATGGGTTTCAATCACTAGCCAAGCACAGTATGTTATACATTTTGGCTTGGTCACTACAGTCATGTTCAATTCTTTGTGACTCCATTTGGGCTTTTCTTGGCAAAGATACTGGATTGGTTTGTCATTTTTTTCTTCAGCTCATTTTAAGGATGAGAAAACTGAGACAAATGGGGTTCAGTGACTTGCCCTAGATCACAAAGCTAATAAATGTCTAAGGCTTGTTTTGAATTCAGACCTGACTCCAGACTAAGTGCTCTTTCTCTACTGTACAACCTAATTTGGGGCTTCCCCACATCACACATAGTGGTTCTCAGTCATTGTTTACTGAATCCAACAGCTCAGCTTCTGGACAGAATTTTAAGCAATCATTTCAGACCTATAGTTTGCCCAACATCTGTTTGGTATTAGCTATCCTTGTCCATTTACTTTTTCACTTTTGATAAATGCCTCCATTCAACTATGCAGTCAAGAAAGAATTCTTCTCTGATTGTAACTATCACTTCATGGAGAGTATCTAACAAACTCTCTTGGCTCTAACAAAATAAAGCCATATTCTGTTAAAATCTTTTTAAGGAACCTGACACCTATTGTTCTTCTCTCTTTGACTTTGTACCAACATCCCTGACAAGTGGTCTGCCACTTCAACCAATTAATCTACAAGAATTCATTAAGTGCTTACTATGTGCCAGGTACTGTGCTAAGCACTTATCAGGAATTTACTTGTTCATTTGGCAAGAAGATAGAATAGATGACCTCTAATTTTCCTTTCAGTTCTAAAGTTCTCTGTTTGATTGTCACACAATCAGAACTTACAACATTCAAAAAGCACATTAAAATTTAAAGAAAATTGAGTCTGACTATATGAAATAATAAAGAATTATAGGCCTCCCTGACTAGAACCCTGATATTTTGGCAAATTTAAAGTAGCACAGAATGAAAACAAGTAAGTTAGGACAGCAAAGCTAATAAAGGCAGGCAGCAAAGCTGAAAGAAATGTAATACCATCCTTGCTTACATAATCATTGCCTCATGAAACTATTCTATCCCCATTTCAGCATAAACACAAGCTTTTAATATGGCACCCTTTATAAAGTCACATTTGCTTTAGCAATCTAGACTTCTAAGAAGTCTGCTGTCCCTGGAAATCACTACTCCCATGCCAGTATCACTAACATTTATAAATTGGGGTTAAAAAAAAAAGGTAGTTTTAACCTCCCTCCCCAGGGAGGCAGCTGCCTATGAGGCTTAATTTCCAAGACCCTATGAGAAAAAAAATTAATCAATAAAGTATTGTTGTTACTATCACCTTACTTTCACCCTCAAAGTAAACTCTAATACTCAGCTTGATAATGGCTAGAATTTTTTCAATGATATATTCATTTCTTTCCATTGAAGCAATTTACCTCGGTTAATAACAACAGCTTAAATTTATGCAGCACTTTAAGTTTTGGGGGGATTGTTCATTTTTAGTGCACTTCTTTTATATTCTAGCAAAGTAGGTAGTGAAATATCATCATCATCATTATTAATTATTATTATTATCCTAATTTTTGTAATTGAGCAAACTGGGTAAATGGTAGCTAAAGGACTCATCCAAAATTACACATCTTGTAGGTAGCACTAGAGACAAAAATCAAAAACTAGTTTCCTGACTCTGACTCCATTCCTCTCTTCACTGTATTATACTGTCTCTAATTTCATACAAATAATCCTGGGAAGGAACAGATGAAATCCATCAGTTGGTAATATTTTAGTGTAAATAAGATTAGCAGATTCTTTCCCAAGAGAAACTTTTCAGTGACAGAAGGAAAAAAAGCATATGGACACAATATCTGAAAGGAGAGGGAAGTTAGATCACTGAAATTAGATGAAATAACAGAAATGTGGAGCTGGAGAACTAGAAAACAAACCTTTTCCTACTAGATCATTTTACAGATAGATCATGCTCTCAAGTTCCAAATTATTAATTAACTCAGCTGATAAAGAAAGCTATGCTATTGTTGGAAAAAAACTAGAAAACTCCTCCAAGTTAACATGGATGGTTATTAACAATGATCCTCTGGGAACATCTCTTAAGGCAATATGAAATAATGGGAGAAAGTAGTGACTTTGTTGACAAAGGATCTGGGTTCAGATCCTAACTGCTACTTTTGTGTATGCATGAGCTGTGTACAAATCTGGGCCTTAGTTTCCTAATATGCATATTGAGGGGATTGAATTAGATGATTTCTAAGGAACTCTTCCAGATCTAAATCCATAGTCCTGCTTTTTGTTTTCTAGTCTATAAGGAATTTTAATGGTGCAAATTTTCAAAAACAAGATTTTAGTGACAAAGCAGGGGAGTAAGGAAAAAAACTTTTCATATAGTAAGGATGCTTTGAGATTCCCCCTATTATTCCACACTACCATCTACTTGATATACAATCCCTCTGAATCCATTAATCACAGACAGGCATTTGGTCATTATCTGTTTGGTTCCTGCTTCTCTCTACCTCAAATAGTTGTAGGTCCTTAATCACCACCTATAGATTTAGGGCTGACTTATCTTGATAGTAAGCAGGGGGTATATGAGAAGTCCTGGAATTCTGGAAGAGTTTTAGCATCATGTACAATTGGTCTCTTGATATTTTCTTCTACTAAACTATAAATTGCATAAGGGCAAGAATTTTGCCCCTAGGTGGCTCAATGGACAAAACATGAAGCCTAGAGATGGGAAGAGCTGAATTCAAATGCAGCCTAAGACACTTAATAGTTGTATGACCTGGGGAATTCAATCAACTTCATTTTGCTTCAGTTTCTTCAGCTGTAAAATGGGGATAATAACACTTATTTCACTGAGTTGTGAGGATTAAATAAGATTTTATTTTGAAAGTGTTCTAGGACAGTGCCTGTCACATTGCTTTATTCCCTGCCCCTTATCTAAACTTTTTTTTTTCACTCCAGTACTTAGCACAGTGCTGAAATATTTATTGAATTCAATTGAATTGTCCCCTGGTCCAGAAAAGCTCAAATGAGACCCTGGAGTATAGTCAGCCATGGTTTTCAATAATAATCACTCTGTTCTCCCTAAGAGAATTGCTGCTTTACCAGGATTGTAGCTAATCACTGAACCCCAGAATCTATCTACTTATCAGTACCTCTGCATTCAGCATTTATACTTCAATACTTAACTCTTTCACTCTTGGAATACAAGAAAGGACTGAATTTCATTCCCACTTCTGACATTTGCTAACCATGCATGAGCATGGACAAGTCATTTTGTAAATCTGAGGCTTTATTTCATTACCTCTAAAATAAGAATGACTAAATTCTATCATACTATGCAGAACTGTGAAGTATAGAAGAAAAAAATCTGATTAGAGTATTTTACAAATCTTAAAATCCCATACAAATATCAGCTAGCATTATTATTATTTATATTATACTCATTTTTATGGTATTCAAATATAAATGGTCCTGGGACAAATATCTATCCTGAAATTATTCTTTTATAAATCATGTTCTATAGATGATTGCACAAGTGTATAAAATCACTGCTCTTTTGTAATTGAATAAAAGTTTTGAAATGCATATTCATTCTCTATAGACTCACTGAAAAAAAATACTCAATGGAAGGGCATAATTATCCCCAGAAGCAGACAACATGACAAAAATATTGTCTTGTACTTTATTTTGTTAACATATGATTTTTACTAGAGACCTCCTGTAGGTCTCTAAATTTGGAAAACTTTATTCCATGTAACAAAGTATTTTGATATGATGACTTCAATTTAAATATGGTTCTTAAATTTTGATTGACCATTATTATTTTGGTTCTTGTGAGAAGCATTTCTTCTGTGAAAATGTCTTCAATGCAATATAATTTATTTGATGAATTTTCAGGGATATTTTGAGGTTTATTGAGGGATTTGTCATGGTAGTTTATGAAAGATAATGACCTTTAGATTTAGATTTTTGGTCACTTGTATCTTGCTAGGTATTCAATAGGAAATAAATGTTTGCAATTTGCATTGATAATACTATACATTTATACTATCATTTCCTTCTATAATTTTCATTGATCACTAACTTTAGGTAACTTAAAATTTTTTTCTTACTATTATTAATATTCTCACTCTTGTTGCATACTCATATTTTTGATGGAATAGCAGTACTTATCAAGATCAGCATTGTTGCCATTCTCTTCATCAACAACAACACTATCATACTTGTCACATAAGAAAAGAAACACAAGATGCTAATAGCCATAGATATGTATGTCATTGCTAAGCTTAGCCTGAAGACTGCCCCTTTGTTTGTACATGTGAGTGGGACAGAGAACTCAAAAGTAAGTCTATAATTCAGCATCGATTCAACTTTACTAATAGTTCTCCTTTGATGTCAAATCCTATTTTAAATTATCTCACAATGCCTTGTTCCCCTGCGACCAAACATCTGCCTTTTACATGAGTTCTAATAATTGAGCCCTTTTGTTTTCTCTCCATAACTAAGTTATTGTTTGGCTTGGAATTTTAGTTCCTCTAACATTATGTTCCCCTTTTTCTTCATATCCCAATCCTATTTTATTTTCTATAATTCTATAGCTCTTTACAAGAACTTTGATCTCTATTATTAGGCCCTCCAACTGGACTTCCCTGATGTCAACTGTCTGCCTAATTGTCTGAACTTTCAATTTTTTTCTGGTAATGAGCTGTCCTAATGATGTGTGGTGCATGCCTGCTGGGACCTCTGTCTATGAAATATTGATACCTTGAAACCAGAAGCCTGTTGCTTGGATCTTCCTGCTTCTAAATGGTCTTATCTTGTCTCTAGATTCGATCTCAGATCTAGTTGATTTTGTGATGTTTAAAAAGATTTGAGAGACATAATTTCTGGGCAATTTAATCATTTTATTAATAATGCCAGTAGGTTTTTAATAAAAGGATAATCATTTGATCCTCTTTCTTAAACTAAAGACAATCATGGTGGCAGATTTTATTTATAAATTCTTTTCAATGAGAGGCTATGAGTGGTCTCATATCACCCTTGCAGGGTAATTACTTCTTAAACTACCAGATCTGTCTCCACACAACCTTGAGTAGAACACAATGAACTTCCCCATCTTAGATTAAATTCTTGAAAGGTTGAGGCTGGTGACCTAGCTTTTCTTCACTTAAATCTAATTCACTTGCTTGTCATGGCATAACCTCCATGATGTCTTGGTTCTCTTCTAGAATGAAGGACAAACAATAATTTCTGTGAGTCAAGCTGGCTCACAAATTAAAATTGGCCAATTAGAAAACTTCCCTTCCTTCCTTCCTTCCTTCCTTTCCTTCCTTCCTCCCTCCCTTCCTTCCTTCCTTCCTTCCTTTCCTTCCTCCCTCCCTTCCTTCCTTTCTTCCTTCTTTTCTTCCTTCCTCCCTTCTTTCCTCCCTCCCTCCCTTCCTTCCTTCCTTCCTTCCTTCCTTTCCTTCCTTTCTCCCTTCCTTCCTTCCTTCTTTCTTTCTCCCTTCCTTCCTTCCTTTCTTTCCTTCCTCCTTCCCTTTCCTCCCTCTGTCCACATTCCTACTGATCCCCTTAAAAGCATTGTTTTCTTTTCTTTTGCATCTCTGAACCCTCCCAAGTTTGGGATTTACTATCTAGATTTCTTTCTTAAGGATCATGTCTTAAACCAAGATCAACAAATTAATTTGATCTCATTATCAATAATGTCCTTTAAAAAACTGAACTTTCAAGACAGAAAAATGGGAAAGAATCTCCCCAAGATATTGTTTTACTAATCACTTTTTTAAATTCTCTTCTGATGAAGCCTCAGATATGGTCCTCTTGGACTGAAAAGAGTCAAAAATACAGATAGCTGGGCAACAATCATTTCTAATGTTTTTATCATGTATCAGATAATGTGATCAATTGAAGAGCACAAATACAAGCAAAAAGAAAGACAGTTATTGCCCTTAAAGAGTTTACATTCAAATAAATATAATTCATAAAATAAAACTAAAAGGGGGTGGGAGAGGACCCTCTAGGAGTCATGATGGCAAAATCTTTAGAGTGCAAGGTACAGCTGAGAAGGGAATGAAGCCTATCTCCAAAATGCAATCCCTTTAAGAAATCAGAAATAGGAGAAGGGACCCCCAGGGTAGAGGGATATTCCAAAAGGCAGCTCAGTCATGATGGTAAAGATCCAAACAGATTACTTGGAATAAGAAAATATTTGTAAACATAGGAAGGAGCAATAACACTTGGCACATTTTGTAACCCAAATTTGGATTTTGTTTTTATAAATCTGTAAGGATTATAAGAAATCATATGTGAACATATTTTAACTTTATTTTTTTTAATATTAAAGACCTAGTTTCTAGTTAGAGAGATGAAATAATTAGGATACATTCATTTGTAAGCATTAGAAAGTATTTGGCCCTCAGAGGATTATTTCTTTTTATAATAATGCTTATTAATTTGGAATTGGGAGAGGATAGGTTTCTGTTAAATGAACTCAGTAAGAACTGAATATCTCATGAACAAAGAGGTGAAATGGAATGTGTGTACCTCAGCTTTCTACTGCTCATTAGAGCAACTATCTATGAACTCTTAGAAAATATACAACCACACAAAACTGATTAGAAATATTTGGAGTGGGGCAGGGTCCACAGATAGAAGGACAGAATGAAGGCTCATGAGAGAATGAACCATTCAAAATTGGGAAAGCCCAAGAATTTTGGCACCCAAGAATGTAGGCATATCAAGCAAATGGTCAGCCAATATTGTATGTTAAAGGAGATTCTGACTCAAGCTGAATATAATCATAAATAATTCAAACTTTGTGTGGTTCACTGACTAGGAATGATTTTAATGCCATCAATTTATTTTTATTCTCTCATTGCTATAGCTAGCATTTCCAGGATAATATTGAATAATAGTAGTAAAAATTGTTATTTTTGCTTCACCCTTGATCTTATTGTAAAGGCTTCTAGCTTATGTCCATTGTGGATAATGCTTATTAATGATTTTAGATTGGTACTAGTTGGCATTTTAAAGAAATTTCTATTTTCTGGTAGTTTTTAATAAGAATGAATGAAATATTTTTGTCAAAAAGCTTTTTCAACTATTGAGATAATTATATGATAATTGTTCTTTTTATTATTAATAAGTTCAATGATGCTGCTAGTTTTCCTATTATTGAACCAGTTATGCATTTCTTTTTCTTTTTTATTTTGGGAGATAAATCTGGGTTAAGTGACTTGCCCAGGGTCACACATCTAGTAGGTGTCTAAGGCTGCATTTGAAGTCAGGTCCTACTGACTCCAAATTCAGTTTTCTATCTATTGTACCACCTAGCTGCTCCCCAGGCCTGCATTTCTAGTATAAATCCCACTTCACCATAATGTATATATAGCCTTTGTGTTATATTGCCATTATTCTCTTTATTAGCATTTTATTTAAAATGTTTGCACCGATATTCATTAAAGAAATTGACCTATAGTTTTTTTTCTGTTTTTAATCTCTATTTAGATATCAAAATCATGTTTTATTTTCCCCATTATTTATTTACTTTATTTTTTTCAAATGGTTTACATAGTATGAGATTAATTGTTGCATAGAATTCACTGGTAAATCCTTCTGGTCCAGAGGATTTTCACTCAGGGAGTAAATTTATGAATTGTTCAATTTCTTTTTCAAAGATAAAATATTTAAGTATTCTATTTCCACTCTTATTAATCTGAGCAATTTGTATTTTGTAAACATCCATCTATGTCACTTAGATTGTCAGTTTTATTGGCAGATAATTGAGAAAAAGTAACTCCTAGAAATTGCTTTAATGTCATCTTTATTGGTCATGAATTCACCCTTTCCATTTTTGATATTGGTAATTCGGTTTTCTTTTTTCTTTTAATCAAATTATCCAGTGGTTTATCTCTATTATTGGTTTGTTCATAAAATCAGCTCCTAGTTTTATTTATTAATTCAATGACTTTCTGACTTTCAACTTTATTAATCTCCCCTTTCACTCTCAGGATTTCTAAATTGATATTTAATTGGGAATTTTTAATTTGTTCTTTTTCTTGGATTTTTCTTTGTTGCAAGCCCACTTCATTTATCTGATCCTTTGCTATTTTGTTAAGTGCTTAGAAATTTAATTTTTTTTCCTAAGTCCTGCTTTGGTTTAGCCCTATAACTTTTTGGAATTTTGTCTCATTTTTGTCATTCTCTTTAATGAAGTTATTTCCATTTGTCCTTTGACTCACTTAATCTATAAGATCATAATATTTGGTGTCCAATTAATTTTTAATCAACATTTCATGGTCCTTTATTGAATACAGTTTGGGGGGGTTATGATATGAAATGGATACATTTAATGTTTTTGCTTATCTGAAGTTTATTGTGAAGCTTTTATACTTTAATAAATATTCAATTTTTGTAAAGGTATGATATACTGCAGAGAAAAAGGTAATCCCTTTTATTCCTATTCATTTTCCCCCAGAACTCTAGTATATCTAATTTGTCTAAAATTCTATTCATCTTCTTAACATTTTTTCTTATTTATTTTATGGTTAAAGTTATCTAGCTCTGTTAAAAGATTGTTATGGTCCCCCATTAGTGTAGTTTTACTATTTGTTTCCACCAGTAAGTTGTTTAATTTTTTCTTTAAAAATTTGGATGGGCAGTTCTGGGGGAGCAGCCAATATAGTGGAGTAAAGTCAGGAAGCTGCTCAAGCTTTCCCAGTTTCCCTCGAAAACCACCTAAAACCAAATGAACCACTCTCCAACTCAAGATAGATTGAAAAAACTTCAAGAAAAGTTAGTCTCACTGGGATGAAAAGGGTGGTCAGCGCAGGTCTGATAGATTCTGGAAAATCTGATGAGAGGGTCTTAAATCACAGCAAATCATCATCTAAGACCCTCAGTCCTGGCTCAGTAGAGGAGCAATAAATGAGGTAGCTTCTAGTCCCAGTTCAGAAGACAACCTCTGGAGAACCAGGCTTTTCTTGAAAGGGCAGGCAAAGATATCCCCTGCAAACACAAGGGACCCCTGTGTTTAAAGCCAATGTTCAGAGCTGCATAGGAAGCTTGGGACAGAGCTCCCTTTACCCCAGGAGCAGAGCTCAACCGTAAAAGTTAAAAAAAAAAAAAAAGTAAATATGAAAAGAAAGGAAAGAAAATGAGCAAGAAACAGAAAAGAACTTGACTAGAGAAAGCTACTATGGTGACAGGGCAAACCAGAACACCAACTCAGACAAGGACAGAATGTCCACAGAAGAAATCTCAAAGAGTAAGATAAATTGGTCTCAAGCCCAAAGAGGCTTCTTGGAAATTCTCATAAAAGATTTTAAAAGGCAAATAAGAGAGATAAAAGGGAGAAAATGAGAAAGGAAATGAGAGGTATGCATGAAAGAGTCAACAATTTGGAAAAGGAAGGAAAAAAAATTGTTTAAAAAAAGCAATTCCTTTAAAGTAGAATTAACCAAATGGAAAAAGAGGTACAAAAACTAACTGAAGAAAAGCACACATAAAAATTAGAAAATAATATGTCAGAATCTTGGCATACACCTACATCTCACACCCCATACCAAAATGAGGTCAAAATGGATATATGATTTGAGTAAAAAGAATAATACCATAAACAATTTAGGGGAACAAGGAATAATTTACCTATCAGATATTTGGAGAAGGAAGGAACTTATGACCAAAGAAGAATTAGGAAACATCATGAAAGGCACAGTGGACAATTTTGATTACATTAAATTAAAAAGGTTTTGTGCAAACAAAACCAACAGAAACAAGATTAAAAGGGAAGTACAAAGCTGAGAAAAAAATCTTTATAGCCATTATTTCTGATAAAGGTCTCATTTCTAAAATATATAAAGAATTGTGTCAAATTTATAAGAATACAAGTCATTCCCCAACTGATAAATGGTCAAAGGATATGAACAATTTTTAGATGATGAAATTAAAGCCATTTATACTTACATGAAAAAATGCTCTAAAACACTATTGATTAAAGAAATGCAAATTAAAACTCTGAGAGATACTCCCTCACACCTCTCAGATTGGCTAAGATGAGAGAGGAAAATATAATGATAAATTTTGGAGGGAATGTGGGAAAACAGGGACACTAATGCATTGTTAGTGAAGTTGTGAAATGATTCAATCATTCTGCAGAGTAGTCTGGAACTATGCCCAAAGGGCTATAAAACTATCTATATCCTTTGACCCAACAGAGCCATTATGGGGTCTGTATCACAAGGAAACCATAAAAGAGGGGAAAGAACCCAGCTCTTTTTTATGTTAGCAAAGAATTGGAAAAGGAATGGATGCCCATCAATTAGGGAATGGCGGAACAAGTTATGGTATATGAAAGTAGTGGAATATTATTATTCTATAAAAATGATGAACAAGCTGATTATAAAAAGACCTGAAAAGATCTACATGAATTGATGCTGAATGAAACAAGCAAAATAGGAATATGTTTTACACAATCACAGCAAGAATGTGCGATGATCAGGTCTGAAAGATTTCATTCTTCTCAGTAGTTCAGTGACCCAAAGCAATCCCAATAGACTTTGGATAGAAAATGCCATCTGCATCCAGAAAAAGAACTAAGGAGACTGAAGGTGAATAAACACATGTTATGTTCACTTCTTTTTTTCTTTTATTTTTTTTTAAATCTCTCCCATGGTTTTTCTCTTTTGATCTGATTTTTTTTCTCCCAACATGATTCATAAAGCAATGTGTATTAAAAATAAATAAACTTACTACAATAAAAAATGAAGTCGGATGCTATCATATTTAACCTATATTAGATTGCATGCTGTCTAGGAGAGGGGTGTGGGAGAGAGGAAGAAAACAAATTGGAAAACAAAGTTTTGAAAAAGTAAATATTGAAAACTATCTTTGCATGTATTTGGAAAAATAAAAAGCTATTATAAGAAGAAAAATTTAATGATAAAGAAAAAAAAAGTATGCTATACCACTTTACTTATATGTTTCATACTGCTTTGACTTCACTGTCTCTCATACTTTTCAGCATGATATAATTTCCCTGCTTATCTCTTTTAATTAGATATATTTCTTTCTTTTACCTTGAGATCATGATTGGTACCTCAATTAACAAAAGAAAAGGAAGAAAAAGAAAGAAAGAAACCTAAACCTTGAAGTGAAGCATAATAGATTCTGCTCCAGTTTTTTTTGTTTTGCTCTGTTTTGTTTTTTTAATTGATGTGTCTCTCTGTTTCAAGTATATTTTTTGCAAACAGCATATTTTTGGATTCTACTTTTTAATCCATCCTGTTATCCACATCTTATTTATGGTAAAGTTCATTTTATTCATGTTCACAATTATGATTACTAACAATATGTTTCCCTTCGTCTTATTTTAATCTATTGATCCTTCTCTATCTTTATATTTCTTGTTTTTCTTCAAAAATCTGTTTTACTTATGATTACTGCCTTCCTTAATTTGGTATCCTTTGTACCAGATCCTCTCCCCATTTCTTAATTTATTCCCTTTCTACTTCTCTGTAAGATAAGATAGATGTCTATATCCAGCTAAAAGTATAAGTTATTCCATCTTTCAGCTAATTCTGATGAAAACAAATTCAAGCATTGTCTGCCTTCCCTTATCTTTTCTTCCACTCTAAAAACCCTTTTGTTCATGTCCCTTTTATGTGAGATAACTTTCCCCATTCTACTTCTCTCAGTGCATTCTTCTTTCTGACCTATTAATTTTATTATTTTGAAAAGATCATACTCAATTCACACCCATGCCCCTTATTCCTGTATACTTTTTTTAAATGCCCTAATAATGATAAAGTTTTTAGGAGTTATAACTATCATCTTTCCATATAGAAAGTAAACAGTTTAATCTTATTTAATCCCTTATTATTTTTCTTTCTTCTTTATTTTTTTATGATTCTCAGATTTGAAAGTCATATTTTCTATTCAGCTCTGGTCTTTTTTATCAGGAATATTTTAAAATCTTCAATTTCATTAAATGTAATTTTCTGTCCTGAAAGATTGTATTCACTTTTTTAGGATATGTAATTCTTGGCTTTAATCCTAGTACCACTGCCTTTTAGAACATCATATTTCAAAATCCTTTGATCTTATAACATAAAAGCCACTAAATCTTGTATTATACTGACTGTGGATCCATCATACTTGAACTGTTTCATTCTGGCTAACTGAGATATCTTCAACTTGGCCTAACAGGTAGGTAATTTGACTATAAGATTCCTTGGGGTATTCATTTTGGGGTTTCTTTCAACAGATGATTAATTAATTCTTTCCATTTCTATTTTACTCTTTGGTTCTAGTGTATCAGGGAAGTTTTTCTTAATAATTTCTAGAAAAATGATGTCTAGGCTCTTTTTGATCAAGTCTTTCAGATAGTTAAATAATTCTTAAATTATCTATTCTCTGTTTTCCATGTCAGTTGTTTTCCAATGAGTTATTCTTATTTTATTAGTTTTTTCTTCTTTTGATTTTGTTTTATTGTTTTTTGATGTCTCATGAAGACATTGGTTTCCATTTGCCTGCTTCTACTAATTTTTATAGAATTATTTTCTTTAGCTTTTGTATCTCTTTTTTTTCACTTGAACAATTCTGATTTTTAATTAATTCTTCTCTTTAGTGGATTTTTGTCTCTTTTGAAATAGTAAAATAGTAACTTATTTTAAAATGTTATTTTCTTCAGGATTTTTGGTGACTCTTACCAAGTTATTCATTCTCTTTTCATAATTTTCTTGCATCTCTTTCATTTCTTTCTTTTTAAAAAAAATTATTATTATTGTGAAGCCATTGAGGTTAAGTGACTTGCCCAGGGTCATAGAGATAGGAAATGTTAAAGGGACTGAGGTCAGATTTGAACTCAGGTCCACCTGATTGTAGGGCCAGGGCTCTATCTACCACACAAACTAGCTGCCCCATCATTCTCCTTTCTTTTCTTAATTTTTTCTCCACCTTTCTTATTTGAGTTTTAAAATCTTTTTTGAGCTCTTCTAGAACTTCTTTTGGGGTTTGTGCCCAATAAACTTTATTTTTCAGTCGAAGTTTTGCATGTAGTTGCTTTGACCCTGTTATCTTCTTCTGACTTTGTGTCTTGGACATCCCTATTACCATCAGTAACTTTCTATGATCGTGTCATTTTATGTTTGCTTATTTTCCTAGTCTATTTCTTGACTTTTAATTTGATAATAAAGTTGGACTCTGTTTCCAAAGCAGAAAGGACACTATCCCACATGGGGTGTGTGTGTGTGTGTGTGTGTGTTACTTTTTTCAAAGCTAGTTATGTGGGTCTACTAGTTTTCAATTCTTTCAACTTGGTATGATCTAAGGAGAGATGTGATTTCTCTTTTTCTTGGCCTATGCTCTAGCCTGTGAGCAACCACAGCACTATTCTGATCTGGAATTCTATCCTAATCCCCTTTGGTCACAAGTGCATTTACTCCTTATGGCCCTAGACAAGTAATTTGGGCCCCTAATTTCCCGTGACTCCCCTTTCTGCCTTTGACTGAAGACCAAGAGACCCTGTTCCCTTATGAGAAACTGCAAGCTCTTCAGGACTCTGCCCTTTTGAAGCTGCAAGAACTCGGGCACTAGTATTCCTATATATGGGCAGTGCTACAAGGTCTTGCAACCAATGCAAACAAAAGATCACCTGTAATTGCAAATAAAAGGTCCCCAGTTGTCTGATCTCTTCCTTCAGGAGCTAACAGCTCCTGAAGATGCTGCTTCTCAGTGATGCAACCACCTCCAAGCTTTGTTGCTGATTTTCCAGGGTGCAGTCTTTGCTGCATTGTGCTCCAGGTCCTATCACCACTTAGGTGAAACAAATTTTTCCTGTCATACTCCTAAATTTTCTTAAACTGGAAAATTGTCTCACTCTAATCCTTTTTTTTAATTCTGCTGCTCCAGAATTCACATTTATTTGAATATGTTGTTTTATTTTAAAGTTGTTTAGACAGGAATTTGGGGGATATTTAGGAGAGTTTCTGCCTTTCTCTGACATCTTGACTTTCTTGCCACTATTTTTGGGAGCAAAAACAACAACAACAAAAATCCCAAATCTTGAAAATTAAATAGTCTTTTATCAATTGAGAAATTATGGCAATCAAATATACTGAAATACTACTTCACTGGAAAAAAATTAATAGATATGATGAATACAGAAAGGTATGAGAAGACATAACAGATACAA
Source organism: Myrmecobius fasciatus (assembly GCA_023553655.1). Lineage (NCBI taxonomy): Eukaryota > Metazoa > Chordata > Mammalia > Dasyuromorphia > Myrmecobiidae > Myrmecobius > Myrmecobius fasciatus. The sequence continues at coordinate 97,232 of JAJPUD010003097.1, read as the reverse complement.
AATAAAGTAGCCAGAATCAGGAAATCTATATGTGCAATGCTCACAACAATATAAATGGGATGAATGTTAGTAACAAATTGAAACTAATTGCTATGAAATTGTATGAATCGTCATAGCCTCAGAGAAAAGATAAGAGAGCAGAGCTCTTCCACTTTTTTGCAGAGGTTTCTGGAGCTACGGTGGGGAACACTATGTAGTGTCAAATATATTTGATATGTCGGTTGGCTTTGTTGAACTACTTTTTTTTGTTATTTGTTATAAGAGTCGGCTCTTTTAAGGAGTAATATAGTCTAGGGTATTAAGCATTGGAATTGATGTCAGAAAGGTCTCAGTTCAAATCTTACCTGAGAAATTATTAGCTTTTTTTATCCTGGGACAATTCACTTAATATTTCGGAGCCTTAATTTCTTCATCTGTACAATGAGGGAATTAGACTCCTTACTGTCTTCTAATAATATCCCTTCAAGCTCTAAATCTTTAATACTATAATCTTATAAGAGGGAAGAGGATAGATATATAAGGAAATGTTCAAAATGATATCAAAGGCATCAATATTTTTAAAGAAATAATGTAAATCATTTGAGAGCCATATTTATTGAATACTTAGAAGCTTATAATAATCTATAAAAATAATGGATTGAGGAGACATTTTCTATTTACCATTATTTTGTATTTGCCATGCTCCTGATCTTTATTCTAATGGCATTTTTCAGAACCTCCCCACTATTACAAAAATGAACTATGTGGGACCACCTAAAGATAAAAGAGATAATTCTAATCCATATACTCATCTTCACCAATTGCAGTAAAAGGGGAGACAAAATTGCTATGATTCTCTCTCATCATTCAGTGTTCAAAGCAAAATGTTTAACAAAAGAATAATCTGTATCTGGCAATGTCATTTTTTTCATAGCCAAGAAGAAAAAGCAAAAGTTCCTGATTTTCAATAATTTTATTCTCTGTGTGAACAAAACACAAGGTGACATAATTCTGATGTTTCTGACTAAAATTGGGTAAGGCTATCCAGAATATTTTTTATTCTAATTCCCCTTCAACTTTTCTTCCTGAGTAGGAGAAACCACTGAAATGCTAAACTGAGTTTGAATACTATGGCATTTCTTTCCTAATTCAGAAGTCAACTGTTCCAATGATTTGGAAAAGCCTGAAAATTGTTTTCCTCCTAAGCAATCTGAGCCTGCTTTAAAGGCAAGGTTATCCTCAGCAAGGATCTGAGAAGTGGCAATTAGCCTTTCAACACTCCTGTTTCCAGTGCATGGCTAACTGATGGATTGTGCACCAGTTCCGTGCATCACTGGTTTTATTTTGCTTCAGTCTGTTGTGCTTCTTTCTATTGCTGAAAACAGGTGTAAAAAACTTTGTAAGTCTCTTGAGTATTTATAAGGGATGATAGGCTTGTCTAAGATTTAATTCCAAATCTCACAAGCTGATGATATTGTTAAAGATAAAACTGCCCATTATGCAGTTACACTGTGATGAATATTTCCACCAGGAATCAGCTAGCTTTTCCTCAGGACATCCTTGACATAGGTCAAGCTACTTCCCTGAGAGAGAGAATAACAGGTTAAATGAATTGGTAAAAATCAGAATAATTTCTCAGAAGCAATTGAGTTCCAAAGTCAGAGTTTCTCATTCCTGGTTCCAAAGTTTAAATTAGGTGGTGTTTCCTTAGTAGATGTATAGCTAGAAATTATTTCTTCCAAGGTATAGTTAATTGACATGGATGCAGGCAAAGAAATGATTTGCATTCTGTAGTGTGCTATTAATGTTTAACAAGAGGTTTTCTGAAAAAGGTATGCACGACGCATTTTTTAAAATTTAATTTACAATATTTAATTTACAAAATTTAAAATTTAATTCACAATAATTTACAATTACAATAAAATTTTCTCTATCACTTCCTTAAATGTATATAATTAATAAAAAATTAATCAAGTTCCACTCTGTACTATTTGCTGATTTCTGAGGGATAAATGCTGATACTACAAATTTAACAGATTGATGGTCCCTGAATTCCCCAAATACATAAGTAAGCTAAGTGGAAATGGATAGTAACAAGATGGCAGACAAGTTTGGTATGGTGAAAACTAGCTAGATAAAAACTTAAAGAAGAAGCCATAGGATCAAAGTCCCTGAGGATGGGGTATTTCAAGGTCAGGAAGAGTAACAGAGAACCAAAAGGCATGGTAACAATAATCTAGAGGAACACTACAAGAAAGATGCATATTCCGAGCAAGGTATGGTATAAGGCTCTGGTGTAAGGCCTTATTTGCTCCAGCCTAATTATAGTTTTGTTTCCCAGAGATCCAGTAGATTTCATGTATTTTCTTTTTAGCTAAGTATGATCCTTAGCCAGCATGAAAGGTAGAATCGACTGATTATTTTTCCTTTTAATGATATCCTTAGTACCAATCCCTTGAATGTACAGTTGCAAGTTTTTTATTTGCTGTGACATTCATCCAATAACACAAGAAGTACAAATTGGGCACCATACATTCACAGAATGCAGATTAAGCAATGTGCCTTACCCACAGGTGCTAAAGAAATACTTGTTACTTTGAATTGTTATCTCAATACCTGACTCATCCATCAACTTCTACCTAATCTGTCAAGCTTTTGATTTGGAATCAGAAAATCTGCATTCAAATTTATGTTCTGCCATATGCCAATCATGTGACCTCAGGCAAGCCAATTAATCTTTCCAGACCTCAGTTTCCTCAGTAGTAAAATAAGAGAATTGGAGTAATAAGTCAATCAATAAATATTTATTAAAATATAGAAGTTGGCTTACTAACCTACCATGTGTCTGGTACTGTGCCAAGTGCTAGGGATACAAAAATAGGCAAAAGACTGTTCTTGTCTCAGGAAATTTACATTCTAATGGGGGAAGGGATACAACAAGCCAACACATATACAAACAAGCTATATACAAGATGAATAGGAAATAATTTACAGAAGGAAGGCTTTAGAATTAAGAGGAATTTGGTAAAGTCTTGCTATAGAATATGAGGTTTTAGGTAAGAATTTAAAGTCAGGAAAGCAATTAGGCAGAAACAAAGAAGGACAGCATTCCAGACACTGGGTATTGATATACAGTACCTTGTTCATAGACTAAATGATCTTTAGGATGCATATGTTGTTTAATTCTACAATTCTATAATCTGCTGACTAATTCAATGACCAGCTCATCTAGCTGCATTTCATTGACTGGGATTTCATTTTTGCCAAGTGTAAATTGATTTGAGGCAGTCACCAGCATAAAGATAAAGTATTCCTAATTTTTTCTCTCCCCAGGACCTGCTAGAGAATCTGAATTCCTAAGATCATAGTTACTTTTTGTGATTAGTCTATAGAAAGGCAGGTTAAAATATTCAAATACTCAAATGAATTTCTGATTTGATTGATTTGGATATGTTTTCCATGACAACTCAGCCAGTTCTGATCCTCCTACAGCATCCTTCAGATTGTCTTTCAAATATATCTATATGAATGAATTCCCAACTTCCCCTACCTCCAAAAAAATATGTTACCTAACATCTAAATGAATGAATGGAATGATTCACATTCACCTTGTAGTTTCTGTAAGACTTTGCATTTCTTCCTATTATTAAGCTTAAAGGATATAATAGATAGTACATACAGCTTTCTACTAGTCTAAAAAGAATAAGAAGGAATATATTCCAAGTCTTTTATCTTTCCTTTCCCTCTACTCGAATAAATTGTTAGGAAAGATTGAAGGTTATATCATCACTTATCTCAACTCTTGTTATTCAGTGATGAAAGGGACTTTAGAGATTAATCCACTCCAAGCTGGAATAAGGAGAGTCTCTGTGATATAATCAATAATCAATCACCCAGCATTTAGTTGATGATCCCAAGGGAGGTAGAATCTATTAACTGTTTAAGTAGCTCATTCCAATGTTGCATAGTTTTAATTACCATAAAGTTATATCTTTCATCAAGACTAAACTTAGTGCTTTACAACTTTCAACCATTGATCCTAGTCCTAAACTTGAGGGCCAGGCAGAGCAAACTAAATCCTTCTGACACATGATATTGAAATATTGAAGACAACAATCATTTTGAGTATTTTTTTCTCTGGGGTAAGCATCTCTGTCTCCTTTATCAAACTTTCATATTGGTACCACTTGGAGTCTGGTTCCATTGGTTGATACCATCCTGGTTATCTTCCTCAGGATATTTTTAAATATTTCCTAAAATGAGTCACCTATAACTGAATAGGATACTAGGGCTATGATTGGTCCAGGGGAGACTACTGCAGGACTATTACTTTCCTAGTCATGAAAGTTCTGCCTTTCTTAATGAAGCCTAAATTTTTATTCAGAGTTTTATTTATTATATCACATTTCATTATCTATTATATAACATCATTTTGTCTATTACATTACATTTCAAGAAAGAAGTCCATTAAAGTCCTTAAATTTTTTTCAGATGATCTGCCATCAAATCAGGCCTCCCATTTATTATATCCATGAAACTTCTTTTTTTTGAGGGGCACCTAGGTGGTACAGTAGATAGAGCACTGGCTTTGAAATCAAGAGAGTCTGAATTTAAAAACTTAATCGCTATGTGACCCCAAGCAAGTTACTTAATCCCAACTGCCTCAAAAAGAAAAAAAAGTTTTTCCATTATTAAGCAGTTAGGTAGCAGAGTTGATAGCAAGTGGGGTCTGTCTCAAGAAGACCTTACTTCAAATACAGCCTCAGACATTTAATTTACTAGCCGTGGTTTGATCATGGGTAAGTCACATAATCTTGTTTTTTCTCAACTGTAAAATATAGATAATAAAATTACCTAGCTCACAGAATTATCAGGACCAAATGAGATATTTATGAAGCACTCAGCACAATGCCTAGCATATAGTACACATTTAGTAAATTATTATTTTCTTCGTATTTTACCTCAACTTGTTACAGAGGGTCAGAATTCTTGCTCATCAAAATCATTTCAAATTCTGATTTTGTCAGGTAATTATGTTAGCTATCCCCTCCTAGCTTTGTGTCATCTCCAAAGGTGATGTGAATGTCAGCTATGCCTTTATCTATGTCATGTAGAAAATTGACATTCAGTGAAGGACCAAGGATTTCCCTAGGACACTTCACAGATCTTCTTCTAACTTGACCTCACACTAGTAAATTTTTAAATTCAGCCACTTAAATAAATCTGAATCTATCTCTGCACCTTTGTATAGCCCACATCTCTCCATCTTTTCCAGAAGAAGAATATATAGATGTTTGGTTATTGCCTTTGTCTTATCCTTTGGACTTTGGATGAGATGGTCTCTGAAATCTTGCCTAACTTCAGATTTATAGTCTTTTATGTACATTCTTTCTTGGAGTTTTAGTTGTTGCAACAACAAATGTGTACTTTGTCTTGTGTTCCTCAGGGCAAATACAATTAAAAATTGTATTTATTGTGCAAATATCTTCAATGCATTTGCCAGTGGGGGCCTTTCATATTTTGAAAAGTTAAATGTTATGTTTGAAATCTAGACATATTGTGTGTATTGCATTACCCTCATCTACCAGTTTCATAACCGTAGACAACATATTTTTTTCATGAAAGTAGATTGATTTTCTGTAACTTTTGGCTCTGAAATTTTTATTGACTTTTTGCTTAATAAAAAGCTGGATAGTATAGTAGATAAAGTATTGGACTTGAAATCAGGAAAACTGGTTCAAATTCTCAGATACTTCCTGCCTATGAGTTTGGGAATGTCACTTCAGCTCAATTTCTTCATCTGAAAAATGGGAATAACAACAGCATTTATCATCTCAACTGTAACTTCAAGACACTAAAGTATATGTAGCAGCCATACCCCTGTAAAACTATTTTGGCAGACTGACTAAACCAAGTTGAGAGTAACTGTCAGGCATTAAATCTGTCCATAAGATAGAGGAGTGTCTACCCCAAACATGCAAAGACTTCCCCTGTTGGAACAGGTTTCAAAAGCCATGAAGGTGCTGTGGAGTACTCGGAGGCTGGAAGACATTAAAGATGCCAAGATCATCCACTGAATCCTCATCAGTCTTTTTGATTTTTTTCTTACCACTGGACTTTGATGACTGGAAAAGAGTGAAGTTGACAATTTTGTATAACTCTGATTCACTTAAACCCAATTCCTGTGTGAGTCATGACATCACCATGTGAAATCATTGGTCTTCTTTGAAAATAAAGGGTAAACGGTAGGGCAGAGCCAAGATGGCGAACTGCAGACAGCTTTCTCTGTGAACTCCTGGGACCTTCCATCAAACCCAGACAAAGTGAGCCTTCGAACTGGTTTTGGAGTGAGGGCCCCGCCAAACATTTGGACTACAACGCACTTCTATCAAAAATCTACCTTGAAAGAACTGCGGGGAAGGTTAGCCTCAGGGGAAATCGGCCGCTGGTCACCATCAGACTCCAGCCAAAGCGGAAGTCAGGGCTGCTATAGAGGGGCGGATTTTAGGCACCCAGGAAGCCCCTGGGAGACGCCTGGGCCACTTTGCTCTGCTTGTGGGCAGGTGCTTTAGCAGATATGCCTTTGGTAAAGGGTGGATCGAGAGCAGCTGAAAACATGGTCCTAGTGCAAATCTAGCCCAACCAGCCTCAGACCGGAAGTCAACTTAGCAAACTGCCCCAGGGCAAATACAAATTGTTGCAGTTTTCTCTGCTTTTGACCAATATCCCAACTTTAAATCATGAGCAAGAAGCAG
>JAJPUD010003097.1:50940-75498 GCA_023553655.1 Myrmecobius fasciatus | reverse complement strand
ACTTTCTGTAATCTCGTTGCTAAAATCTTATTTAAAATTTTTGCATCAATATTCATTAGGGAAATGGGTCTATAGTTTTCTTTCTCTGTTTTCACCCTACCTGGTTTAGCTGTCAGCACCATATCAGTATCATAGAAGGAATTTGGTAGTATACCTTCTGTCCTTGTTTTTTCAAATAGTTTGTATAGTATTGGAATTAATTGTTCTTTGAATGTTTTGGTAGAATTCACATGTAAAACCATTTGGCCCTGGAGATTTTTTTTCTTAGGGAGTTGATTAATAGCTTGTTCTATTTCTTTTTCTAAAATGGGGCTATTTAAATAATTTATTTCCTCTTCTGTTAACCTGGGCAATCTATATTTTTGTAGATATTCCTCCATTTCATTTAGATTATCAAATTTATCGGAATAAAGTTGGGCAAAGAAAGTCCTAATTATTACTCTAATTTCCTCTTCATTGGAGGAAAGTTCTCCCTTATGATTTTTGAGACTAACAATTTGATTTTCCTCTTTCCTTTTTCTGATCAAATTAACTAAAGGCTTATCTATTTTGTTGGTTTTTTCATAAAACCCACTCTTAGTTTTACTTATTAATTCAACAGTTTTCTTATTTTCAATTTTATTAATCTCATCTTTTATTTTCAGAATTTCCAATTTGGTATTTAATTGAGGGTTTTTAATTTGCTCTTTTTCTAGTTTTTTTAATTGTAACCCTAATTCATTGTTCTTCTCTTTCTCTATTTTATGCAAGTAAGCATCTAGAGATATACAATTGCCCCTTAAAACTGCTTTCGCCTTATCCCACAAATTTTGGTATGTTGTCTCCTTAATGTCATTCTCCTTGATGAAATTATTGATTGTGTCTATGATTTGCTCTTTCACCCATTCATTCTTCAGGATTAGATTATTTAATTTCCAATTAACTTTTGGTCTAGTTTCTCCTGGCCTTATATTACATGTGAGTTTTATTGCATCATGATCTGAAAAGTATACATTTGCTATTTCTGCTTTTCTGCATTTGATTTTGAGGTTTTTGTGCCCTAACACATGATCAATTTTCGTATAAGTTCCATGAACCCCAGAGAAAAAAGTATACTCCCTTCTATCACCATTCAATTTCCTCCAGAGATCTGTCATACCTAACTTTTCTAACATTTTGTTTATCTCCCTAACTTCTTTCTTATTTATTTTGTGGTTTGATTTATCTAATTCTGAGAGAGCAAGGTTGAGATCCCCCATTAGTATAGTTGTACTGTCTATTTCTCCTTGCATCTCTGTTAGTCTCTCCTCTAGGAATTTGGATGCTATACCACTTGGTGAATACATGTTTAGTATTGATACTGCTTCATTGTCTATGGTACCCTTTAGTAAAATATAGTTTCCTTCCTTATCTCTTTTAATTAGATCTATTTTTGCTTTTACTTGATCTGAGATAAAGATTGCTACCCCTGCTTTTTTTGGTTCACTTGAAGCATAAAAGATTCTGCTCCAGCCCTTTACCTTCACTCTGTATGTATCTCTATGTTTTAGATGTGTTTCTTGTAAACAACATATTGTGGGATTCTGGCTTTTAATCCAGTTCGCTGTTTCCATTTTATGGGAGAGTTCATCCCATTCACATTCACAGTTAAAATGACTATATCTACATTTCCTGCCATCTTATTTACCCAAAGTTATATTTTTCTCTTTCCTTTCCCCTTACTCCATTCCTCCCTCCGCAGTATTTTGTTCTTTATGACCACCTCCCTCCAATAGTCCTCCCCCCTTTAAAACCCTCCCTCTTCTCCACACCTTTCCCCTAATCCCTCTATTAATTTATTCCTTTCTTTTCCTCCTTTCCCTCCTACTTCCCTATACAGAGGGCCAAATTTTTCCCTGAAATCAAATGTGTCTGATAAGCTCTTTTAGAGCCCAATCTGATGAGAGTAAGATTTACACAATACTCATCACCCTCCCTTCTTTCCCTCAATTATATTAGATTTTCTATGTCTCTTCATGAGACTTTGCCTTATTTTACCTCCTTTTTTTTTACTTTATTTTACCTCCTTTCCCCTCCCCCCCCCCTTTTTTTACAGTATGATATACCTTCCACCTCTAATTTCTTTTTGATTATTATCAAAATAAAATCAAATTATACCCCCATTCTTTAAGGATACCCCTAGTAGAGATATAGTTCTCAAGAGTTCTTTCCTTTTTACCTTTTTACACTTCTCTAGAGTTCTGTGTTTGCAGGTCAAATTTTTTGTTCAGATCTGGTCTTTTCATTAGAAACAGGTGAAATTCTCCTGTATCATTGAATGACCATCTTCTTCCCTGGAAGATGATGCTCATTCTAGCTGGATAGGTTATTCTTGGCTGTAATCCAAGTTCTTTTGCCTTTCGGAATATCTGATTCCAGGCCCTTCTATCCTTCAATGTGGAAGCTGACAGATCCTGTGTAATTCTAATGACAGTTCCTCGATATTTCAACTGTTTTTTTCTATCAGCTTGTAATATCTTTTCCTTGGTGTGATAGTCCTGAAATTTGGCCACGATATTCCTTGGGGTTTTAATTTTGGGGTCTCTTTCAGGAGGTGATCGGTGAGTTCTTTCAATGCCAACTTTGCCTTCTGATTCTAAAACATCAGGGCAATTCTCTTTCATGATTTCCTGGAAGATAGCATCAAGGTTCTTTTTTTCATCATGACTTTCAGGGAGTCCAATAATCTTTAGATTGTCTCTCCTTGATCTGTTTTCCAAGTCAGCTGTTTTTCCTAGGAGATATTTCATACTTTCTTCTATTTTTTCATTTTTTTGTTTTTGTTTGACTGATTCTTGAAGTCTTGTTGAGTCATTCATTTCAATTTGTTCAATTTTAATTTTTAAGGTATTATTTCCTTCAGTTATCTTTTTTAGCTCCTTTTGTAACTGGCCAATTGAATTTTTTGGTTCATTGCATTCTTTTTCCATTTTGCCAATTTTATTTTTCAGTAAATTGTTGTCTTTTCCCAATTCACTAATTTTGTTTTTCAGTGAATTGTTGTCTTTTTCCAATTCACTAATTTTGTTTTTCAGTGAATTGTTATCTTTTTCCAATTCACTATTTTTATTTTCTAGTGAGTTGGTGACTTTTTCCAAATTACCAATTTTGTTTTTCAGTGAATTGTTGTCTTTTACCAATTCATTATTTTTATTTTCTTGTGATTTGGTGACTTTTTCCAATTCACCAATATTGTTTTTCAGTGAATTTTTGTCTTTTTCCAATTCACTAATTTTGTTTTTCAGTGAATTGTTGTCTTTTACCAATTCACTATTTTTTTTCCAGTGAGTTGGCGACTTTTTCCAATTCCCCAGACTTATTTTCCAGTTTTTCACATCTCTGTTGCAGGGTGTTATTTCCTTCTTTCACTGCTCTTATTTCCCCAATCTTCTTCTAGCTCTCTTTTGAGATTCTTTATGCAATCTTCCAGGTAAGCCTTCTGAAAGGGAGACCAGCTTAAGTCCACCTTTATGGCTTTATCTGGGATTGTTTTCAGAATCTCAGGATCTGGGGACTTCTCTAGTTTCTCTCCATAAAAGCTGTCTATGGTGAGAGCTGTCTTCTTCTTGCTCATGGTTTTGAGCTGAGGAATCAGTCACCAGCAGGGAATTCTGCAGCAGCAATTTCAGTTTGCCCTGGAGCAGTTTGCCGAGTTGACTTCTGGTCTGGGGCTGATGGTGCTAGATCCACAGTAGGACCACACTTTCAGCTGCTCTCAATCCACCCTTTATCAAAGGTAGACCTGCCAAACCACCTGCCCACAAGCAGAGCAAAGTGGCCCAAGCATCTCCCAGGGACTTCCTGGCAGCCTAAAATCTTCTGGTCCGTCTCGGCCCTGGACTTGCACCCTGGCTGTGCACTGGCGTCTGAGCGCTGGGAGCTGCTCGATCCCCCGCCCGTCTAAAACTGACCTCAGAAGTTCTTTCAAAGTAGATTTTTGATAGAAGTGTGTTGTATTCCAAGTGTTTGGTGGAGCCCTCACTCCAGAACCAATTCGGAGGCTGAATTTGTCTGGGTCTGAGGGAAGGTCTCAGGAGCTCACAGAGGACAGTGTCTGCAGTTCGCCATCTTGGCTCTGCCCCCTCTAGGTCTTTCTAAAATCAGTTTCTTTATCATTTTTATAGAGCAATAATATTCCATTACCTTCATATACCACAGTTTATTCAGCCATTTCCCAAATGATGGACATCTACTCATTTTCCAATTCTTTGTTACCACAAAAAAAGCTGCTACATTTTTGCAAATGTGAGTCCTTTACCATCCTTTATGATTTCCTTGAGATACAGACACTAGTGGCACTGCTGGGTAAAAGAGTATGCAAGATTTTATAACTCTTTGATCATAGTTCCAGATTCCTCTCCAGAATCGTTGAGTCATTTCAAAACTCCACCAAAAATGCAGTTTTCCCACATGCCCTCCAAAATTTGTCATTATTATTTCTTTCCTTCTTAGTCAATCTGAGAGGTATGAGGTGGTAACCTCTCAGTTAGTACCAAATGGTTTTTATGACTGTTGTTTTATAACACAGTTTTAGGTTTGAAACTGTTAAGACACCATTCTTTGTATTTTTTTTCCATTAATTCTCTTGATATTCTTGACCTTTTGTTCTTCCAAATGAATTTTGTTATTATTTTTTCTAGTTCTCTAAAATAAAATTTTGGCGGTTTGACTGGAATGACCCTGAATAATTAATTTAATTTGCATTTTTTTCTAATCAATGGTGATTTAGTGCATTTTTTTTCATATGACTATAAAGGGCTCTAAGTTCATCACCTGAAAATTGTTCATATCCTTTGACCATTTATCAATTGGGGAATGACTTGGCTATTCTTACATATTTGACACAGTTCATTATATATTTTAGAAATGAGATCTTTATCAGAAACACAGGCTATAAAAAATTTTTCCCAGCTTTGTACTTCCTTTTTAATCTTGTTTCTGTTCATTTTTTGTGTAAAAACTTTTTAATTTAATGCAAAGTTGTCCATTTTGCCTTTCATAATGTTCTCTAGTTCTTCTTGGATCATAAATTCCTCCCTTCTTCAAAGATCTGATAGTAAATTATTCCTTGCTCTCCTAATTTGCTTATGGTTTTATCCTTTATGCCCAAATCATATACCCATTTTGACCTTATTTGGGTATGGGATGTGAGATGTAGGTCTGTGCCAAATTTCTGACATTATTTCCCAAGTTTCCAAACAATTTTTGCCAATAATGACTTCTTATTACAAAACCTGGTGTTTGGAAATTTACCAAATATTAGGTTACTATAGGCTGTGATTATTGTATCATGTGTATTTAACCATTAATCCACCTCTCTAATTCTCAGTACCAAATGGTTTTTATGACTGTTGTTTTATAACACACTTTTAGGTTTGATACTGTTAAGACACCATTCTTTGTATTTTTTTCCATTAATTCTCTTGATATTCTTGACCTTTTGTTCTTCCAAATGAATTTTGTTATCATTTTTTCTAGGTCTCTAAAATAAAATTTTGGCAGTTTGACTGGAATGACCCTGAATAAGTAGACCAATTCAGGCAGAATAGTCATTTTTATTACATTAACTTGGCCTACACATGAGCAATAGATATTTTTCCAACTATTATAATCTGACTTCATTTATGTAAGAAGTGTTTTGTAATTGTGTTCATATAGTTCTTGGGTTTGTTTTGGGAGGTAGATACCCCAAATATTTTATTTTGCCTATAGATATTTTAAGTAAAATGTATCTTTTATCTCTTGCTGCTGGGCTTTGTCAGTAGCATATAGGAATGCTGATGATTTGTATGGGTTTATTGTATATCCTACAACTTTGCTAAAGCTATGAATTATTTTCAGTAGGTTTTTGGATTGTTTCCTAGAATTTTCTAAGCTTATCATCATATCATCTGCAAAGAGTGATAGTTTTATTTCCTCATTGCCTATTTTAATTCCTAATTTTTTTTTGCTTTTCTTATTGTTACAGACAACATTACAAGTACAATGTTAAATAATAGTGGTGATAATTGGCATCCTTGTTTCACTCCTGATCTGACTGGGAATATGTCCAGCTTCTCTCTGTTATAAATAATGCTTCCTTTTGGTTTTAGACAGTTACTGCTTATCATTTTAAGGAAAGCTCCCTTTGTCCCTATGCTCTGTTGTGGTTTTAATAGGAATGGGTGCTGTATTTTGTTCATTGCATTCTTTTTCCATTTCACCATTTTTGTTTTTCAGTGAATTGTTGTCTTTTTCCATTTCACTATTTTTGTTTTCCAGTGAGTTGGTGACTTTTTCCAACTCACCAATTTTGTTTTTCAGTGACTTGGTGTCTTTTTCATATCTCTTTTGCAGGGCATTATATAATTCTTGCACTGATCTCAATTCATTTCCCCATTTTTCTTCAAACTCTCTTTTGAGATCCTTTATGCAATCTTCCAGGAAAGCTTTGTGAAATGGGGACCAACTCATGTCTCCCTTTGTGGCTTCCCCTGGGGTTGCTTTCCCTTTAGGAACCTAAGGATCTGAGGTCTGCCCTTCTTTCCCTCCATAAAAGCTGTCTATAGTGAGAGCTCTCTTCTATTTCCTACTCATTTTTAGAGCTTGAGGTCTGATTAAAGAAGGGGACCCACAGGTGCTTCAATTTGCCCTGGGGCAGTTCACATAGTTGACTTCCGGGGCAGGGCTAGTCAGGCCAGGTCCGTGTTCTCAGCTGCTCTCAATCCACCCTTTACCAAAGGCAGATCTGCCAAAGCACCTGCCTGCAAGCAGAGAAAAGTGGCCCAAGCATCTCCCAGGGACTTCCTGGGTACCTAGAATCCGCCATGCTCTGTCCCAGCCCCAGTCTCCTGCCCTGGCTGCGTGCTGGTGCCTGAGCACAGCAAGCGGCTGATCCCCTGCCTGTCTGAAACTGACCTGCTCTGGAGTCCTTCCAAGGTATATTTTTGATGCAAAAGTGTTGCATTCCAGGTGTTTGAGGGAGCCTTCAGTCCAGAACCAGTTCAGAGACTTAATCTGCTGTTGGTTTGAGAGATCAGAGGAGCTCACAGAATCGTGTCTGCACTCCACCATCTTGGCCGGGTGCTGTATTTTGTCAAAAGATTTTACTGCATTTACTGAGATTATCATACGATTTCTGTTGGTTTTGTAATTAATATGATCAATTATAGAAATAGTTTTCCTGATATTGAACCACCTTACCTTCCTGGAATAAATTCCACTTACCCATATTGTATTATCCTGCTAAGTTGCTACCATCTCCTTGCTAATATTTTATTTAATATTTTTGCATCAATATTAATTAGAGAGATTGATCTGTAATTTTCTTTCTCTGTTTTGGGTCTTCCTGGTTTAAATATCAGTACCATATTTGTGTCATAAAAAGAATTTGGCAAGAATCCTTTTTTACCTATTTTTCCAAATAGTTTACATAGTATTGGAATTAATTGTTCTTTAAATGTTTGATAGAATTCACTTGTAAATCCATCAGGCCCTGAAGATTTTGTCCTAAGAGTTCATTAATGAGTTGTTCAATTTCTTTTTTCTAAAATTAAGTATTACTATTTAAATAATTTACTTCTTCTGTTAACCTGGGCAATTTATAGTTTTGTAAATATTCATCCATTTGGATTAGATTGTCAGATTTGCTGCCATACAATTGGGCAAAATAGATCCCAATTATTGCTTTAACTTCTTTTTCTTTGGTGGTAAATTCACCCTTCCCATTTTTGATGCTGGTAATTTTTTTTTCCTTTCCTTTTTCTAATCAAATTAACCAAAATTTTTCTATTTTGTTGGTTTTTTTTTTCATAAAACCCAACTTTTCATTTTACTAATTAGTTCAATACTTTTCTTAGTTTTAATTTTATTAATCTCTGCTTTGAGTTTCAGAATTTCTATTTTGGTATTTAATTGAGGGTTTTAATTTGTTCTTTTTTCTGGCTTTTTCTAGTTGTATGCCCAATTCATTAATCTCCTCTTTCTTTATTTTATTCATGTAGCAATTTAGATATATGAAATTTCCCCTAAGAACTGCTTTGACTGCATCTCATAGGTTTTGTTATGTTGTCTCATTATTGTCATTCTCTTAGATGAAATTGTGTATTGTTTTTGTGATTTGCTGTTTGATCCACTGATTCTTTATAATTAGACTATTAATTTCCAATTGGTTTTTAGCCTATTTTTCCCTAACCCTTTATTGAATATAATTTTAATTGCATTGTGGTCTGAAAAGGAAGCATTTGTTATTTCTGCCTTTCTGCATTTGATTGTGAGGTTTTTATGTCCTAATACATGGTCACTTTTTGTGTAAATGCTATATACTGTCAAGAAAAAGATGTATTCTTTTCTGTGTCTACTCAATTTTTTCATCAGGTCTATCATATCTAGGTTTTCTAGGATCCTATTAGCCTTCCTAGTTTCTTTCTTTTTTTTTATTTTGTGGTTAGATTTCTCTGATTCTGAGAGGGGAAGATTGCAGTCCCCCAACAATATAGTTTTGCTATTTCTTCCTGTAACTGGCTTAATATCTACTCTACAAATTTGCCTGCTTTACCAGTTGATGCATATTTATTTAGTATCATTACTACTCCATTGTTTATGGTACTCGAGCAAGATGTTCTTTCATTCCTTTTCTCTTTTAATTAGGTCTATTTTTACATTTTCTCTGAGATCAGAATTGCTACCCCTGCTTTTTATTTTTTTTTACTTCAACTGAAGAATAATAAATTCTGTTCCAGTCTATAACCTTTACTTTGTATGTGTCTCTCTGTGTCAAATGTGTTTTTTGTAAATAGCATATTGTAGGATTCTGTTTTTTTAATCCATTCTATTTGCTTTTGTTTATGGGAAAGTTTATTCTATTCACAATTAAACTTATGGTTATGAGCTTTGTATTTCCCTCCATCCTATTTTCTCCCTTTATGTATTTTATACTCTCTTTCCACTCTGTCCTGAGTAGTGTTTTTAACTCACCCCAACCACTCTCCTATTTTCTATCATACTTCCCCCCCTTCTCTGACCTTTTTTCCTAGTGTTTCTGCCCTCCTTTTTATACACCCTCCTCCCTTTTCTTTTTCTTTCTCTTCGTACTTCTTGATAGTATTAGAGAAATTTCTATATCTAACTGAATGATTACATTATTCCCTTTTAGAGCAAAAACTGATGAGATCAAGCTTCAGACAGTGCTCATACCCTTCCCTTCTTTCTCTTGATTGTAATAGGTTTTGTTTGCCTCTTCACAGAATCTAATTTGTTCTTTTATGCCTCCCCTTTTCCTCTTCTTCCCAATAAAGACTTTTTTCCACCCCTTAATGTCTTTTTTCTTTGAAATCATCACATAATATTCCACTCACAACTACATTCTTCATACATGTGATTCCCTTGCCCCCCCCCGTCAGCCCCAATAATAGACACAGTTCTCAAGAGTTACAGACAACATTTTCCCATATAGGAATGTAAACAGTTTAACCTTTAAATATGTATTTCCCCCTATTTACCATTCTATGGCTCTCTTAAGACCTGTGTTTGTAAATTAAATTTTCTGTTTCAGTTCTGTTTTTAATAGAAATGATTTTAAAGCCTCTTACTTCATTGAAGATCCATCTCTTCCTCTGAAAGATGATGCACAATCTTGATAATTCTTGGTTATACCCTAGGTCCTTTGCCTTCCAGAATATGGTATTCCTGGCCCTTTGATTCTTTATTGTTGAATTTACCAGATCCTGGATAATCCTGAATGTTACTCCTTGATATTTCAATTGCTTTTGTTTAGCAGCTTGCAGTATATTTTTCCTTGATATTGTAGTTCTGGAGTTTTGCAGCAATGTTCCTTGAAGTTTTCCTTGTGCAATCTCTTTCCAAAGGTAATTGATCAATTCTTTCAATGATCATTTCCCTCTCTGTTTTTAGAATATTAGGTCATTTTTCCTTGATGATCTCCTAAAGAATATTATCCAGGCTTTTTTTATGGTCTTCAGGTAGACCAATAATTTTTAAATTGTCTCTTCTAGATTTATTTTCCAGGTCAACTACTTTTCTAATGAGGTTATTTCACATTTTCTTCATTATTTTCATTCTATTTAGTTTTTTGACTGATACTTGCTGTCTCACAGAGTCATTGGCTTCCATCGGCACCATTCTAGTTTTTAATGTGTGATTTTTTTTCAGTTAGCTTTTTCCATTAGGTTAATTCTATTTTGAAGGTGTTTTTTTATTCACTGGATTTTTTTTGCATTTGGTTCATTTTATTTTTTAAAGAGTTGTTTTCTTGAGTTAATTTTTTCCTTCCTTTTCCAAGCTATAGACTCTCTTGCATATCTCTCATTTTTATTTTTTTCTTCTATTTCTCTCATTTCCCTTGTAAAGTCTTTTATGAGAACTTTCAAAAAGTTCTTAGTGCTTGATACTATTCATACCACTCTTTGAGATTTCCTCTGAGGACATTTTATCCTCATATGAATTAGTGTTTTAATCTTTCCTGTCTCCATAGTAGCTTTCTATGGTCAAGCTTCTTTTCTGTTTCTTGCTCATTTTCTTTCCTTTTATTCTGGTATTTCTTCTTTTTTTTTTTTTTTTTTTTTACTTTCATGGTTGAGCTCTATTCCTGAGGTAAAGGGAACACTGTCTCAAGATTCCTGTGTAGCTCTGAGCCTTGGCTTTGAGTACACGGGCCCCTTGTGTTTGCAG
Organism: Myrmecobius fasciatus; assembly: GCA_023553655.1. Lineage (NCBI taxonomy): Eukaryota > Metazoa > Chordata > Mammalia > Dasyuromorphia > Myrmecobiidae > Myrmecobius > Myrmecobius fasciatus. The sequence continues at coordinate 64,812 of JAJPUD010003097.1, read as the reverse complement.
GGTGTAATTTTGTTTGCTATTTTCAGGAAACAGCCTGGTTTCCCAGAGATTACCTTCTGAGCTGAGAGGGTAGGCAGCCCCACTGATCTGCTCCTCCATTGAGTCAGGATCAAAGGTCTCAGTTGCTGATTTGCTGTTATTAAGACCCTTTCACTGGCTTTCCCAGAGTCTGTCTGAAATGAGCTGAACACCCTTTTCCCCTGAGTAAAATTTCTTGAAATTTTTCCAATCTATCTTGAGCTGGAGAGTGGTTTCATTCCATCAGGCTTTGTTCGGGGGTTGATTTCATGTAGTCTTCCATGGAACTTGGGAGAGCTCAAGCACTTTCTTCATTTCACTATGCCATCTTAGCTCCATCCCAAAATTGGATTGCATTAAATTTAAAAGGTTTTGCAGAATCAAAACTAATGCGTCCAAGATTAGAATGACAGCAGGAAACATAAGGTAGGGGCAGATATTACAGCAGTTTCTCTGATAAGCTCCTTATTTCTTTAAAATACATAGAATTGAATAAATTTATAAGAATAAAAGTCCAAGGAATCCAAAAAATTCTGCCTTCCATTCTTTTAGGATCAGATCTTATATTTATTTATTAATAATAATAGATATTTATTTTTCAAAATACATGCAAAAATAGTTTTAAACATTCAATCCTTGCAAAGTCTTTATGTTCCAATTTTTTCTCCCTTTCTCCCTTCTTCCCCCTCACCTAGGTAGCAAGAAATCCAATAGAGGTTAAATGTGTGCAATCTTCTATATATATTTCCACATTTATCTTGCTGCACAAGAAAAATGAGATCAAAAGGGGGCAGGGAATGAGAAAGACAAAAACAAGCAAACAAACAAAAGAAAAAATGGTAAAAATACTATGCTATGAGGATCGGATCTTTTTAAGAATGAATCTGAGACTATTTGAACTCACATTTAGAATCCCTCTTTTGGAGGAAATCATGTTTTTATCTAGGGAGAAATAAGAACTGAACCTCTGATTTCAATGATATAGGAAACTCCCTGGTAAGAAAAGTCTTTCTGTCAAAGAAAATCTCCACTTTCTCTGTAATATAAAGGATTAGAGAGTAGCTTGGAGCAGAAATATCAAGCATGCAGGCCCCATGCAACCCACAACATTCTAAGTGTGGGATAATAAAATTAAAATATCATTGAGAACTATTTCACAAAGTAAACTAAACTAAAATAAAATGTAAATAAGATTAACACATTAAATGAATATGTGATTTATAGGTTTCCTCATGTACAGTTTAGTGACTTCCATTTCTATTTGAGTTTTATAATATTGTTTTGGAGCCTTCAGAGGTTAAATGTCTTACCCAGAATCCACAGTCAGTATGTGATAGTGGCAGCACTTGAACTCAGATCTTCCTGTCTATGAACCCAATTCTATCTACTATACCAATCTATCAAATATATATATATATATATGTGTGTGTGTGTGTGTGTGTGTGTATGTATGTATATGTGTGTGTATGCACACACACATATATATATGTATATATACATATATACATATATAATATATACATATATATATTACTCTGTCTCTTTCTGGCATAATCAGCCAGCCAACCTTCTAGGTTTCTAAATACAGCAAAATATTAATCTCTAGGCAGATTAAAAAAGTGAAAGTATAGGATTGGATAGAAGAGTTAAATATTGCTATGATTCTTAATATAAATGGAGACCTTTGAATTTTCTAAGAGCTTTGATCCTTTCTAATTCTTCCTTTAAAATTTGCATGTTTGCTGTAAAGGATTTTCTCTGACTTTACAACAGAGTCATTCATCTTAGGCACAGAAATCTGCTTTAATATCATTAACTACTAAATTGATGAACTAGAATATATGTTGACTGACAATTTTCCAATTAAAAATTCTTTGGCTTTCCAGTAACAAGAGTTTGAATCTAAAATCTGCAGAAGTACTGAAGTCTACTTCACAAGTTCTTGTTGGGTCTTTTATCCAGCAACACTTCTTTGCTAGAATCTTTCTATTGGTGAGCAAAATGAATATAAAAGTGGCAACCAACCTGTAGTTATAAGTTTTGTATTACTGAACCAATAAAATACAATCTGAAATAATGTAATAACCTTATAATCTAAACATTACACAGTTCCTAAATGTGATTAAAGTAATATATTGTTCAATTATGAAAAGTAGTTCATATTTGAAGAAGAAATATGAGAAAAAAAGTCAATTATCTTTCTTCTATTTTAGTTTTATAAACAATTTCATAGCTTAGAATTAGTAATTATGAATTTAGGTCATATCCTTTTGTTCTATTTCTATCTTGTTTTCAACTTTTCTCTCATTCTCTATCTTTCTGTCTCTGTTTCTCTTTGTCTCTATCTCAATCTGTCTATATGTCTATCTGCCTGTCTCTCTTTCTCTCTCTTACACACACACACACACACACACACACACACACACACACACCACTTTCTCTGGGAGTATCACCCAGGCAACTGCTCTAATTTCAAGATTTCTTCCTGTTAAATAAAGCTATATTTGGAGCTAACTATGCTCCTAATTTAGAATTTTAATAGTAATAGAAAAGCTTAAAATAATGTTACACATTCTGGCAGAGTTATTGTAAAAGTAAAAGTAGCCATAGAGAAAGAAATTTACTCAGTCTTCTATTCTCAAATATCTTTCTGACACAAGAGGCAGTATATTATAATAATATAAAGTGAAAGTAATGAGACCTAACTGACAATCTAGTTCTGTCACTAATTTACAGTAAACTCCTGATCAATTGATTAGCCTCTCTAGATTTCTGTTTTTTAACTTTGAAAAATAAGGTATTGGACTGTATTACTTTTAAAAAATTATGATTTGCCTTTATTTCTTACACCACAGTCATATGTCCCTCATCTTCCCTTGTAACATGTAAAAACAAAAACAAAAGCACTTAGCCAAAAAACAATAGATCATTGTACAGTATCTCATGCAACAATGTTCCGCATTCATTGTATTACACCATCTATAAAAGGAGTTCCTAATGTTTTAGTATCATAAACCCCTTTGGCAGTGAGGGGAAACCTTTGGATCATTTCTCAGAATATTTATTTCCTTCATTGCGTTTGTTGCCTCGTTTCTCACCTGGAAGCATTATCTTTGGGACCTATCTGACTGACTTCTCAACCATGACCTAGAAAGCTAATTATTAGGATCCCCTCATCATCCTGTAAGATATCAGCATCTTTGTTGCTCTACTTTATTCTTTACCTCTCTGATAAGAGTGTAGGGTCATTAACTGCAAACCTCTATTTGAGGAGAAAGCTCAGCTTAAACATCTCAAAGCTCACTTGCCTCTCTATACTGGGACTTCTCTAACTGAATTTTTCATCTTTCCTTTTCTGGTACTCCCCTCTTACGGAGTTTTTCAGTTTCCTTTCCTGTGTCATGCTCCTCCCTTAGATTATAGACACCTTGAAGTACAAAACTGTCTTTTTTTTTTCTTATTGTATCCCTAGCACTGAGAACAGTACCTAGAACACAGTAAGTACGTAATAAATGTTTATTCATTATTGCTTATCGTTGATTACATTAACAACTGAAGAAAATGCTAAAGTTCAGTTAAATGTTAGTAAAAATAATTTTTTTCCTATTCAAGTTTATGTGTCTCTTCTTACATGAACTGATGCTGAGCGAAATGAGCAGAACCAGGAGATCATTGTACACGGCAACAACAAGACTATATGATGATCAATTCTGATGTACATGGCTCTCTTCAACAATGAAATGTTTCAAACCACTTCCAATTGTTCAGTGAGGAAAGCCATATACACCCAGAGAGAGGGATATGAAATGTGGACCACAACATAACATTTTCATGGTCTCTATCAATGTTTGCTTGCATTGTGTTTCCTTTCTCTGATTTTTCTTTCTTGTAGATAAGATTTTTCTTTCACAGCAAGATAAGTATGGAAATATGTATACATATATTCGATTTGTCAAGTATTTTAACATAATTAACATGTAGTGGATATCTTGCCATCTAGGGAAGGGGTGTGGACTGGGGGGGGGATTTGTAACAGAAAGCTTTGTAAGGGTCATTGTTGAAGAATTACCCATATATATGTTTTGCAAATAAAAAGTTTTAATAATATAAATAAATAAATAAATAAATTTATGTGTCTCTTAAAATCTGTTTTTAGATTGTAGGGATCATGTTAAGATCTGAACTACAAGGTGTCTTCTAGATCTATGATCCTATTACTAATTAAAGGTCAGTGACTTTGGAATAAGAACAATTTCATTTAAATTCTGCTTGTATCACTTACTACTTGTGTGTCCTTGGACAAGTCACTTAATCTTTCTGGGTCTCAGTTTTCCCATCTGTAAAATGAGGGAGTTGAATTTGATAATATGGAAGGTCACTTTCAACTTTAAATATGTGACCCAATAAATTCAAAGGCTCACATTGACTGGATTTTTGTTAGATAATGGTAAGAAAAAGGGAGACAAGTCTTTTAATTCTCTGTGTTCAGTGGTCAAAGAAAAGCATGCCATCATATTTCCTTGGTTAGAAATATGAAATGAGAGGAAAAGAAATTGAGTTCTCTGAAACAAAGGAAAAAGAAATTATAATAACTGGTCTTTGATCTCTGTTGTAGCATCAGAGATTCTATCAAATGGTTGTTTAATTATCATCTTTTTTAAAATTATCATCTTTATAAAGATGTCCACAGAGGTTTCTATCCAGCCTTAGCTTGTTTTCTGAGTTTTCATCTTGATTTACCACTTGCCTATTGGACATTTTGAAGTTAATGTCTTACAGGCACTGGATGTGCTGGGGCCACCTCTTGGGTGAGAGCCAATTATTGACTTTTCAGTGTGAGCATTTAAATTTCAGAAACTGGCAAACACCATAAATCAGGATTTAATTTATTGTTTTCTTGGTTGTCTGGATTTAAAAAAAAAAGGTGGAGAAAATATTTAGGTAACTTAAATTTTTAAATATATCATGCATATATTTCCTACCCCAGAATCTGACAAAGCTGGTTGTTAAACATTTACTAGGCCAACCCTTCCCTACAAGCTTGACACAACATATCCAGAACAGAATTCAATATCTTTTCCCAAAAATTCCACTTCTCTTTCTTCCAAACTTTATTTCTATCAAGAGTTTCTCCATTCTTCTAGTCACCCAAGGAAATCTTGAACTTATATATTTTTCTGTCAGTAAATATATCCAATTTCTTGCAATGTTTCATTGATTTTATCTTCATAGTTCTTGAATTCATTTCTTTTTTCTAAACTAACACAGCCAATATTTTGGTTCAGATTTTCACCATCTTTCATTTAGACTATTGCTATTTCTTTTTAATTGGCTTCCTTGTTTCCAGTTTTTTCTTCTCTAATACATCATCCACGCAACTGCCAAAGTGATTTTTCAAAAACACAGTTCTTATTACTGCCACATTCTACATAAAATTTTTCTTGATGCTCAATTAGTGACTCACCTTCTTCAATTTTCTTGTATTCATTTGGAATATACTTATAAATATATATATACATATATATGTATTATAAATATATACATATATATATTGTTTTACCTAATTGAATTTAAACTCCATGAAGGTAGAGACATATTTTTAAATTTGCATTCTCAAGGTCTAATGTTGGCACATGTTGTGGTTCTTCAGTCATTTGAGTCACATCCAATTTTTCAGGATCCCATTTAGGATTTTCTTGGCAAAGAACCAGAATGATTTGCACTTTCCTTTTGCAGCTCATTTTACAAATGAGGAAACTGAGGCAAACAGTTTTAAATGACTTGCCCAGGATTACATAGCTAGCAAGTGTCTGAGGTCACAAACTCAGGGTTTTATTCACTGTTCCACCTAGCTAGCACATAGTAGTTGCTTAATAAACATTTATTAATTGATTATGTTCACTTTAATATTTTATGTACCATAGAATAAAAGAGCAGGAAGATTGGAAAAGCATCCTTATAGTTTTAAGACATCTAAAAACATAAAATGAACTTTACATTTTAATATAAGGATGAAAATCTCATATGGGTAACAATCATTTAATGGAATATGACTCTCTTGTAAGTATGTAAAAATGAAACTGAGTTAAAATTCAAAATCTAGCCTCAGACACTTAGAAACTATGGGAGTCTGACCAAGTTAATCTATGGCTGCTTTAGTTTCCTCATATGTAAAATGAGAATCATAATAGTGCTGCCCTTCCCAGGTTGTTTTGATAATAAAAAGATAATATTTGTAAAGCACTTTCAAACCTTAAATCACTATAAAAATGCTAGACATTATTATTATTCATACATGTATGTTTGGGTATAAGAGCAAACATATGCATATATATCTATATCCATATCTATATATATATATATTATACACAAATATACAACTGCAATAGCTCTGCAAGAAAAGAAGAGGCTCCCTTACCTTGTGTAACTCAGAGAACTTCAAATTACAAATAGCAATATTGGGACAAAATGAACCCTATACAAATACAGATAAACTTATGCAGGATACAGATTAACAGCAAAATCTCGTATACATAGGGGCAGCTAGATAGCACAGTGGATAGAGCACCAGCCCTGAACTCAGAAGGACCTGAGTTCAAACCTGGTCTCAGACACTTAACATTCCCTAGCTGTGGCACCCTGGGCAGGTCACTTAACCCCGATTGCCTTAACCAAAAAAAAAAAAAAATCCCTTATATATGTATACCTACACATATATATGTATATGTGTACATGTATGTGTAATACAGGCACACATGTATATCTTAGTCATATATTTGAATATAAATGCTAAATCAATATGGACCCTCACCCAAATCACAGTGCATCATCCAGCGCCATCTGCCCCAGTTTTATTAGCCAATAGTATAATGAAATCCTATGACATCTCAGTGATTTAAACTCTTTTGATGACTCAAAGTACAATTTGCTATATCAGAAATGGAATCTCATCTTGCACCAGTTAAATGTCAAATAACTGTTTTTCATTATTAATACTGATGATATTTTATTCATAGTACTTTCTGAAGAGATCAGAGCTCTTTACAGATCTTGGTTATTTCATTCTCATCATATCCTCATGAAGGAGAAAGAGATGAAAAATTATCATTCCCTTCAAAAGACAAAAAAGAAATTGATGGACTTTGGACTATTAAGTGACATAATCAAGATCGTTGGATAAATCACTGGCATATTCAGGAGATAAATACTCTATGGACAGAATTCCTGACTAAAGTTTTGAATATAAAATTACATTTATTTTCACAGAACAGGGCCTAAGTATAGGTACAAAAGTCTCAGTATAGTTGAGGAATAAAAAGACTCATTTGTTCCAAAACCTCTCCTACCATGCATCAGGACCATTTCCTGAATTCACTCCTTATTCACTATTTGGATTAGAGCTAAAAAACAAGGAGTTCTTTCATCTGTGTAAAAAAAAAAAAAATTAACAGACGAGAAAATGGGTGAGGGAGAGGAAGGGGAGATAATCTAAATGTTGGTATAATTATAAAGGAAGAGAGGGACCGTGGTGACATGACTCTGTTTGTGAAAGTCTGGTGGTGGTAAAGGACTTGGGCCCTATTATACAGAGAATGTTGAAAAAGTATGACAAAGCACAAACTATATGTGTATCAGTCTCCAGACTCCTCAGAAGAAAGATTTTCATCCAAGTCAGAATCCTGACTTTGGTCAAAATACAGAACATCCCACCCTAATTGTATCTCTGCTTTTGGCCAAGAAATTAAATATTTCTATTAAGATTAAAATATTTTACCTTGTACATGAAACAGATATATATGTGTGCATATATAATATATATGTATATATATATATACATATATATATATATACATTTTACCAGCACAAAATCGGTAACTTGTTATATTAGCTAGTACAGAGCCAGACTTTTGTAAGCAACAGGTAATTTTCTTTTTTAAAAAAAATTGTAACCAGTTGCATGTAAATACAAATTTTAGGGGGACAGCTAGTTGGTGCAGCAGATTGAGCACCAGCCCTAAGTCAGGAGGACCTGAGTTCAAATGGGACCTCAGACACTTAATATTCCCTAGCTGTGTGAGCCTGGGCAAGTCACTTAACCCCAATTGCTTCAGCAAAAAACAAAACAAAACAAACAAACAACAACAGAAAAAACAATCTTTAACATTTGTATATATATGTATATATGTACATACATATATATACAAATGTTAAAGATTGTTTTTATATGTATATTTATATTGTTTTATATGTATATATATATGAAGAATTTCAAATTTTTTTTCTCCTCCCAGCTTAAAAAGGAAAGCAATTTAATATAGATTATACAGGTGTAGCCATGTAAAAAATATTTTTATATTAGCCGTGTTGCCAAAGAAAACAGACAAAAAGAAAGAAGAAAAATAAGGAAATTTCTAAAAGCATGCTTTAATTTTTATTCAGACTACATCATTTTTCCCTACAGGCCTTCCATAAGTGAATGTATTTTCCATCATAAAAGCTTTTCAGCTATGTTGGATTACTGTATTATTGAGAATAATTAAGTAACTCACAGATGATAATCCTTATAATGTTATTAAGCTCAATATTCTCCTGCTTCTGCTTAGCTTTATTTTGCTATTATTTATTTATTTATTTTTTGCTAAGGCAATTGGGGTTGAGTGACTTGCCTAGAGTCACACAGCTAGGAAGTTTTAAGTGTCTGAGATCAGATTTGAACCCAGGTCCTCCTGAATTCAGGGCTGGTGCTCTATCCACTGCACCACCTAGCTGCCCCGTTAGCTTTATTTTGCATGAGTTTGTGTAAGTTTATTCAGGTTTTCCTGAAACTATCCTACTTGTCATGATATAGCAAAATAATATTCCATCACAATCATATAGTACATATTCCACTTTCTTTGCTTATTTTTTTTCAAATAGTTTACATAGTACTGGGATTAACTTTTTTTCCTTAAATGTTGGATAAAATTCACATCTAGCCCTTAGAATTTCTTTCTTAAGGAAAATATTTGTAACTTGTGTTTTGTTTTTCATGAAACCAGTTCTGAACTTTGCTTATTAGTTAAATGGTTTTCTTTCAGTCTTGTTAATCTCTCCTTTTATTTTCAGGATTCCCAATTTGGTATTTAATTGAAAATTTTTGTTTGTTTTTTTCTAGTTTTGTTTTTTAGTTGCATGCCTAATTCGTTGATCTGATCTTTTTTCTATTTTATTGATTTAAGCATTTAGAGAGCTAGATTTTCCCCTAAGTACTACTTTACCTGCATCTTATAAATTTTGGTATATGGCCTCATTTTCATTATTCTCTTTAATAAAATTAGACTTTCATTGTTTCTGTGATGTGTATTTTAACTCACTTATTTTTAGGAATAGATTTTGTTTACAATTAATTTAAATTTATTTTCATAGCTTTCATCTAATGTAATATTTGTTATATTATGATCTGAAAAGTATACAAATAATATTTTTGCTTTTCTGCAGTTGGTTGCTTCTGACAAAGGCTTCCCTTAATTTGCTCTCTTTTCTACAAGGCTCCATTTCCTTTTCTTCTCTGTTTCCCCTCTTATTTCCCTATGGATAAAATGGATTTCTTTATGCATTAATCCCTTGTTTTGTCAATGACAGTAAAGTTAAGTGCTGCCCACTCCAGCATCTTCCTCTCCACTATAAAAAAAATCTTCCCTTCATAAATTTTTTTATATCAGGTAATTTATCCCACTTACTTCTGTCTTCCACCTTCTTTCACTACATCCCTCCTTCTCTTTCCTTAATTTTATTTTTAAATCATCCCATCAGATTCAATCCACAGCCCACCCTCTATGTATACTCCTTCAAAGAGACCTAATAATAATAAATTTTTTAGGAGTTACAAGTATTATCTTCCCATATAGGCATGTAAACAGTTTAACCTCATTGAATACATTTTGATTTCTCTTTCATGTCAGCATTTTTTGCTTCTCTTGAGTCTTATACTTGAAAGTCAAGTTTTCTATTCATCTTTCTTTGTTTTTTTCATCAGGACTGCTTAAAAGTCATCTTTTTCATTAAATATCCTTTTTCCCAAAGGATTATATTCAGTTTTGCTGGGTAGGTGATTCTTGGTTGTAATATTAGCTCCTTTACTTTGCCAAATATTATATTCCAAGACCTCCAATCCTTTAATATAGAAGTTTCTAACTCTAGTGTCATCCTGACACTACACATCCTGGTCATTCTCTGATATGCAAATTGTTTCTTTCTGGCTATTTGCAAATTTTCTCCCTGAGTCTGTAATCTACCTACAATAAGCTTAGGAATTTTCATTTTGGAACCACTTTCAGAAAATAGTACGTGGATTCTTTTGATTTCAATTTTATTCTTTGGTTCTAGGACATTAAGACAATTTTCCTTGATAATTTCTTGAAATATTTTTTGATCATGTCTTTCAGGTTATCTCTTTAATATATTTTCCATGTTAGTTGTTTCTCTGATGAGATATTTCAAAATTTTTTCAGTGTTTTGATTTTATTTTATTGTTTCTTGTCCAATTCTAACTTTTAAGCAATTATTTTCTTCACTAACTATTGTTTGTACCTCTTTTTTTCATTTGGTCAGTTTCATTTTAGTGGATTCTCTTCATTGGATTTTTATGCTTCTTTTCCCATTTGGACAATTCTATTGTTTTTTTAAGATGTTATTTTCTTCAGGATTTTTTGTCCATCTTAAATCAAGCTGTTGACCCTCTTTTCATATTTTTCTTGCACCATTCTCATTTTTTCTCAATTTGTTCTCTGGCTCACTGATTTTTAAAATCCTTTTTGAGTTCTTTAAGAATTCTTTCTAGGCTTGTTTTTAATTAGTAACTTTCTCTGAGTATATTCCTATTGTGACATTGTTGTCCTGAGTTTCTGCTGATCTTTCCTGACACTATTTTAACTGTCTTTAGTCAGGTTTTTTGGGTTATTGTTTGCTTGTTTTTCCAATCTATTTCTTTAACTTTATGTTAGAGTTGACCTCTTTTCTAATAGTGCTTTCAAAGGAACAGTGTCTCACATTTCAGATTTTTTTCATGCTGCTATTTTCAGTTAGTTGTGGGGATCTGTAAGTTTTTGGTTCTTTCAAGATGGTATGATCTAAGAAGAGATGTAACCACTTCTCTCCTGACCTGTACTCTAATCTCTGACCAATCACAAGTACCTTTCTCTTCCTTAGAAAAATGACCAAGCCCCTGCTATCATATGGTTCCAAGTGTTTTTGCTCTTTATGTCTCTGGAAATGTTATTTAGATCTCTCTCTCCTTCAGTTGCAGATGCTAGTGCTCTTTTCCACCTTTAACCTGAGACTAGTTCCTTTTTGAGTAGCCTTTTATGTCCTGAAATTTTTGTCCTGACCAGTGTCCCTGCTTTCCTTCAGTCACGAGTGTTAATATTTCTCTTTGCCCTGGGACTGCAGCCTGGAACTGTGTGTGTATAGTCAGTGCAACAGGATAGTGTTCCCATAGCCACAAAAGGATCCCCTGAAATTTCATTATAACTAGTTGTCTAACTCCATTATCGCTGTGAGCTGAGAACTCCCTAATTTGCTATTACCAGACAATAGAACCACTTCCAAAGTTGGCTGCTGGTTTGCTGCTTTGTGCTATCTTGTGCTTAAGGCCCAAGCATCACTATAGTGAGACAAACTTTTCCTGCTGACCTCCTAAGTTGTTTTGATTTGGAAAATGTTTTCACTCTGACTTTTTGTTGGTTTTTACCACTCCAGAATTCAACTTAGGGCCTTATTTTAAAGTTATTTAGAGGGTAATTTGGGAGGCTTCTTGTCATCTTTGCTCCTCTCCAGGATTAAGTAAGCTTCAATGAGTAGAAAGAGGTCAGTAAAAGTGCATAATATGAAGTAGTGTTATGGAAACCAGTCCTAAATAGGAACACCTAAACAATCAAAGATAAGAACACTAAGAATTCGGAGTTGTACTTGGGGGGAAGAAAGAAAAAAAAAAGGAACTAATGTTGACAGGTTATGGAGGTTAAATATCAATATAAATTGCTTCCTTAAAAATTTTACCTACATCTGCCTTTCAGCCACATCAGCCAGCTAATTTTTTATACAGAAATATTGTAGATTTAGAGGAAATATCATAAGAGGCATCTATGAAGTAATGAAACCTTATTGTCTTTTGCTACAGGAATCACTTTCATTATTTTATAGTCATATCTTGTAATTGTCTTCTGCTTAGTCAGTAAGCAGCTCGATATCCTGGAGCTAATGTGATGTACTAGTATTTACAATTTTACATTGCATCAGTTTCCCCAAATTAAAAAAAATTTCTATCATATCAGCAAGTTGTATGGTCTGACACACATGGGTGAAAAGGGCTATTGATTAGAGCAATCTAAGACTGATGAACTCCTGTAAGAAAAACCACTATTACTGCATCTGTATTTTCTTAAACACCTTCTTAAGAGAAGAAAAGGTGAACATCCATTTTGTACTTGCAAAATCTCAGCTGCTACTTAAGGTTCACTAAGTATCATAACCAACCACATCATTACACTAATTATATCTACTCTTCTCACCATAGCTCCCAGATGTTTTACTGATTTTTCACCGAGGAAGAGTAGTTCAGTAAAATTTCAAAATCAACAAGAGAGCAGACTTATGACAGTTGTTTAGACTAAACTCTTAAAACTGTGAAAAGGTAAACATTAATTCTGAAGGAAAAAGAAATCAACTTCTGACTCAGCAATAATTTTTAGTTGGATTTTTTTCTTCATATTTCACACCAATTCCTGATTCAGTAATGGAATAATGCTAAAATTGTGGCTAAACTATAACAAGCTCTTTTATTAAACTTAGCCAAATTTAAAGTGAATGAAATCAAAATAGGAACTATTTATTTATATGTGTGTGTGTATGCATATAGTCTGTTTACCTTTGTCAAATAAGAGTATCTTAAAATTTTAGACTTGGAAAGAACAATAGCAGTCATCAGGGAGAAGCATTATGATACAATGAAACATAAAATGGATTTAGAATCTGTGACTCTGCCATTTACTATTTGTATGATTTTGGGAAATTCATTTAACATCTCTAATCCCATATCCTCATTTGAAAAATGATGGGTTTGGATAATCTGGCCTCTAATGTGCAACCAGGCCCATATTTATGACCTTATGATTCTAGTCAAATCAAAAAACATGCTTTGAAAATTGCATCAGATGACCACTTCAGTAACTCTAAAAATTTGAAGGTAAAGAATTTACATGTGAATGAAAAAATGAAAGAATCTAAAAGTATTTAACTGATACATCATCAGTAATCCTAACAAAATCTACTAAAATATTGAAAGAAATAAAGAGAGAGAGGAAGAGAGAGAGGGAGAGAGGGATGGAGGGAGGGAGGAAGGAAGGAAGGAAGGAAGGAAGGAAGGAAGGAAGGAAGGAAGGAAGGAAAGAAGGAAGGAAGGAAGGGAGGGAGGGAGGGAGGGAGAAAAACAAAAGAAGGAAAGGAAAAAGAGGGAGAAAGTGGGGAAGGAAAGAAGGAGGAAAGAAGGGAAGGAAGGAGGGAAGGAAGGAAGGAAGGAAAAGAGGGAGGGAGGAAGAAAGACAAAAGAAAGAAGGAAAAGAAAAAGAGGGAGGAAGTGAGGAAGGAAGGAAGAAGGGAAGGAGGGAAAGAAAAGAAGGAAGGAAGGAAGGAAGGAAAAGAGGGAGGGAGGGAGGAAGAAAGACAAAAGAAGGAAAAGAAAAAGAGGGAGGAAGTGAGGAAGGAAAGAATGAGGGAAGGAAGGAGGGAAAGAAGGAAGGAAGGAAGGAAGGAAGGAAGGAAGGAAGGAAGGAAGGAAGGAAGGAAGGAAGGAAGGAAGGAAGGAAAGAGGGAGGGAGA
>JAJPUD010003097.1:30364-50840 GCA_023553655.1 Myrmecobius fasciatus | reverse complement strand
AAGGAAGGAAGGAAGGAAGGAAAAAAGGAAGGAAGGAAGGAAAAGAGGGAGGGAGGGAGGAAGAAAGACAAAAGAAAGAAAGAAGGAAAAGAAAAAGAGGGAGGAAGTGAGGAAGGAAAGAAGGAAGGAAAAACATGAGTAGATAAGTACGGAAGTAGATAGAAATATAAATGAGGAAAAAAATACTATATCTTGGCAAATGAGTTAGTGAAATCTCCTTTTGAAGATTGCATTCTAACATTGAATTACATCAGATGGTACCTCATTTCCCACTTAATCACTGAATTCAAAGTAAACATTTTACAAAGGATATTAACATTCAAAACTCATTTATTTATAAACAGTTACCTTAAAGTACTTTTGGTATTCAGTAGCAAATTTCATTCTGTACCAATTAATGTTTTAGCATGATTTTAGCATGATTCCATTGTATTTATGACAGTTAAGAATTGTAGAGAGGCAAATGTAAGCACCATGGAAGAACAGTTAACAAATTCATTAATTAGAGTTAAGTTTATAGTTCAGATAAAAAAGATTATAATTCATTAGTTTAAGTAGGATCATATTGGCTGGTTACAAATATAATTATGTGAGCATTGTTTATAGATCCTTGCTCTCTGATGTGAAATACAAATTGGGAGATTCAATTTTAACCAACAAGTATTTATTAAATACTTTCTGTCTTCAAGACACTGTACTAGGCTTTGATAATGAAAAGAAAAACTGTACAATTCCCTGTCAAGGAGAATATCATCAATTTATAAAACTGGAGAGATACCAACATATATTCAAATAAATTATAATTCAAGGAAGAGTACAATAGGGATGGGGAGAGATTGCACATAAGTAGTCTAGGAAAATTTAAAAGGAAAACAGTCACTGAGAGGGAGAAAAATATAGCTTGAGAATGAGGTAATAAACATATCAATGACTAAAAAAATCATTTAATAAGTACTTACTAAAAGGCAAGTTCTGTAGTAAATGCTGCATATGAGAACTAAAAGACAATCCTTGTTCTTTGAGGATTCACATTCTAATTGGGAGGGACAATATACCTAAGAGTGTTTAGAACAAAAGTAAGGAAAAAGTTGGGTTATCCTTAGAGCATTGTGGCAAAGTGTATGCATAGTAAGTTTCAGAGGTCCTGAAGGTGCAACCTTAGCAAAGATGACAATGTTAAGACATCTAATGGATGCAGCAGATCTGATAGTAAGACTAAGTACCCTTTAAAGCATAAATAGCAATCCAGATGGTAAGCCCTGTGACCTGCCATTTTATTGCAAGGTTTATAATTGGTGATTTCCTAATCACCAAAGAGTTGTAAGCCACCCACATCCACCGCATACCCAAGGGACTAGAGAAACTCAGACCCACAACCTTGGGAATAAAATAATGTGCCTGTAATTTGCAATAGAAATGCAAGAGGTCCTAAGTTAGCTCAGGCTTGGAAGAAGAAAAGATTTTAAGAGACAGAGTTAAGAAATTCAATGCAATCATAGAGTACAATTTACACAAATACAGAGATGCCAGAGATTGCCTGCTAAAATCTAGAACTAACTGGAAGCCCTAGTTTGACTGAAACATAAACTGTATGAATAAGACTAGTATTAAAGGCCAGAAAGGTAGATTGGAGTTAGATTTTAGAACATATTAAATGTCAGGTTAAAGGCTTTGTATTTTGAGGATAGAGTGACAGTCAGAGCTGTGCATTAAGAAAATTTGGAGACTTCTGGAGGTGGAGCCAAGATGATGGAGTGAAGCCAAGAAGCTGCTCAAGCTCCCAGGTTCCTTCAAAAACCATATGAAACCCAGCCTCTGAACAGTCTGATGTAATTAGATTGTAGCTCATGATAAATTGGGAAAACTTCAAGATAAGCCATCCTCATTGGGGTGAAAAGGAGTATTCAGCCCACCTCAGACAGAGTCTTGGAAAGCCAATGAAAAGGACTTAATCACAGCAAATCAGCAACTGAGACCCTGAGTTCTGGTTCAGTAGGGCAGCAGACCAGTGGTGCAGCTTCTAGTTCCAACTCAGAAGGCAAATTCTGGGAAATCAAGCTGTTTCCTGGAAAGAATAGGTAAAGCTACCCTCTGCTATGAGGAAATCAATAGACACAAGGTGCTCCTGTGCTCAAAGCTGCACTGGAAGCTTCAGTCAGTGCCCCCATTATCCCACAATCAGAACTAGACCATAAAAGTAAAAAAAAAAAAAAAGAGATAAAAATGAGCAAGAAACAGAAAAGAACCTTGATTGTAGAAATCTACTATGGTAACAGGGAAGAACAAAACCAAGTCAGATGAGGACAAAATGACTACAGAGGAAATCTCAAAGAGTGATATGAATTGATTTCAAGCCCAAAGAGACTTCTTGAAGGTGTTCCTAAAAGACTTTAAAAAACAAATAAGAGAGATACAAGAGAAAAATGAGAAAGAAATGAGAGATATGCAAGAGAGAGTCAAAAGCTTGGAAAAGGAAGGCAATTCTTTAAAAAATTGGCCAAATGCAAAAAAAAAAAAAAAATCCACTGAAGAAAGCACAATCTTGAAAAATAGAATTAATCAAATGGAAAATGAAACACAAAAACCAACTGAAGAAAATCACATATTAAAAACTAGAACAAGTGGGCAGCTAGATGATGCAGTGGATAGAGCACCAGCCCCAAAATCAGGAAGACCTGAGTTCAAAACTGGTCTCAGACACTTAACACTTCCTAGCTGTGTGAACCTGGGCAAGTCACAACCCCAATTGCCTCAGGGGAAAAAAACTAGAACAGGGTAAATGGAAATTAGTGACTCTATGAGACCTAAATCAAATTAAATCAAACAAACTAAAAAGAATGAAAGAAAATGAAAAATACCTAACTGGAAAAAATAGCCAGTCGAGAAAATAGATTCAGGAGAGACTTAAAAATCATAAGTCTACCTGAAGGCCATGACAAAAAAAAAGAAAAAGAAAAAGAAAAAGCCTGGATAGTGTTCTTCAAGAGATCATCAAGGAAAACTGCCCTGATATACTAGAAGCAGAGAGGGAAATAGTCATTGAAAAAATCCACCAATCACCTCCAGAAAGAGACCCCACAAGGAAAACTCTAAGGAACATTGTTGCAAAACTCCAGAACTCATGGGAAAAAAAATACTTCAAAATGCCAGACAAAAGCAATTCAAGTATCAAGATGCAAGTCAGGATTACCCAGGAACTGGCAGTGTCTACAATAAAAAATCAGAGGGCCTGAAACAACATATTCTGGAAGGCAAAAGACTTGGAGTTAGAACCAAAAATTAACTAGACAGCATAATCTTTCAGGGAAGGAGATATATCTTCAATGGAGTAAAAAACTTTCAATCATTTTTATTGAAAAAAAAACAGAACTGAACAGAAAATTTATCTTCAAACAGGACTCAAGAGAAGCATAGAAAGATAAGGAAAACTTAAAGGTCAAACTGTTTACATTCCTAGATGGGCAAATTATAGCTGTAATTCTTGAGAACTGTATTTATCGTTGGGGCAATTAAAGAGGGGCAACACATGGATGGAGGGTGTGGTTGTGAATGGACTCTGATGTGATAACATCAAAGAACAAAACATTAAGGGATGGAAAATGGATTGTATTGGGAGACAAGGAAAGGGAAGATATAATGGGACAAATTAGATCACATGAAGAGGCACAAAAGACCTATTACAATAGAGGGAAAATAGGAAGGGGGATGAGGATTATCTGAAGCATGATCTCATCAGTTTTGGTTCAAAGAGGGAATAACAATGTATAGAAATTTATCCTGCTTTATAAAGAATTTAGGAGAAAGAGAAGGAAAAAGAAAGAGGAGAGGAGAAAAAAAAGGGAGAGGCTAGATAGAAGAGAGAACAGAAACAATAGGAGAAAAGAGTAAGAGAAGGGAAAGGGGTGATAGAAGTGGGTTTAAAACAAAAAGATTTGGCTTCCAGTATGAAGAAGAATGATTGAACTTTTAGGAACAGAGTAACAGACTACTATGGTAGTCCAAGGACTTGACCCAGAATGTTGATAATGTTCTGCATATTTGTGGTGATTTTAACAAGTTATTATTAAAGACAGGCAAAAATGATTCAGATAAAAGTAAAAAGAACTTTGTCCAAGATATAAATCAATCCTGAATACAAATGTAGTCATTATTCATACCTTTGAATATCAGCCAGCATTTAGCCTCTTATCTATGATCTGTGTATTTTAAAATATTATAATAAGATCATCATCAAAAATAATCTTGGCCTGAGACTTTATCCATGACTTTTGACAATTCCTGATTTTAAAATGATATAAACTCTTTAAAAAAGAAACATTTTAGTAGTTCATGTTTTCACATCTTTAAGACGTATATTATCAAGATTTTATTATTAGGTTGTAAAAGTTTTCTTTGGATTTGATCTATTTTTAACAAATAAAAAGAAATGTTTTTCATTAGCTAAAAAAGTATCAAAGAAAAGCATTTGAAATAACCTATTAAAATAATTTGTGTTTTTCTACCACAGATATTTAACTTGATCCAAGTTCAGGTTTAGTATATCTTCAGACATTGAGAATACGTCCAGATTTGTTTCTTTAGGACAGATTTGTTATGTCATCAATATATTTAACTTCTAGTAGAAAAACTCCCTCCACTGAGGCAGAATTGGGGATTCCCAACTTAAGTTATAAGTACCTTCAGAGATGACAAGCTTGAAAAGACAAGGGAGAATATTTGGTAAATGAGTATGGTTTCCTATTCCTATCCCAATGATAATAGTGTTAAGGAAAAAAGACTGTGGATTAAAAAGTGAATGTTAAAATAGGCACAGGGTGGGAAAAGGATACAGTGCTATATGAATCTGAAAAATTTGAAAGAGAATGTTGAAGGAATAATTCTTAGTCATTAAAAGCAAAATGAGATTTGGATATAAAAACTCTTTTTCTCTAGAGCATGGGGGAAAAAAGTCAGTAAAAATGAAGTGATTATTAAAATATCCAAAATTGATTTTCAATCAGTAAAGTGGCAAAAAAATTTTATATTCTCTGTAACAGTACATTACATCCTTATTAATAATGCTCACAAGGCTTTAATTACATTTATAATAACTTATCTCTGTGAAATCAGCATTCTCATTTTTCTCATCAATCAAATCTAAAGCAAGAAGCTGACCATAGTATGTGGATTTCTTTTTCAAAAACTATATTGATGCAAGTGGAGTTACATGGTAGAGTGAGAGAATAACACCAATGAGTGACAAGAAATAGAAGCAAGAGTTTCATTTATATTTCTGATTATTCCAATAAGCATTTAACAGCATTGTTGCTATAAATGACATTACATAACAAATAAATTTTCTTTATGAAAAATTAATTTATCTATTTTATTTCTTGCATGGCAAACTCTGGGATTAATTTCCTTTCATATTGAACAAGGAGTCAGAAAACAAAGTCAAGGGATATAGGGTCAGAGAAAATTTGGGATCTCCTAGGTTAAATGACTTGCTCATGATCACTCAGTTTATATGTCAGAAGCAGGACCTTTACCCAGTTCTTCATATCTTTTACCCAGCTCTTCATATGTATAAGAATGGCACTTCAGCCATTGCTTTCTCTAAAACCCACATATATAGCATTACTATTTAGAAAGTTAGCTGGAGTGTGTGCTAAATAGATACAGATTTCTCATTGAGATGAATATCAATATTGATTGACCTGAGAGATAAAAATTGATTTTGGCAAAGGCAAGGTCTATATTCATATCAGGCTATCTTTCTTTATGTTCCCTAAGATACAAAGTCAATAAATGAATTGTCATGTGTACATCCTGAGTATTTTCATTAGATTGCAAAAGATCATAGATTTCCTTCCCAATTTTAAGAAATGATGAGCAAATGAAAATGGTTTCCAGAGCAGAATTAATGAAAAAAAAATCTAACCACAGATCTAAAAATAACTCCTTCCATTTGGATATCTATGATCTAGAACTAGAACTTATTCCTTTTTACAACATTTGGTCACTAAGCTTACTAATTAATTTTTAAGCACCCACCTCTCTATTCTATTCCATTTCATCTTCTCTTTTGACTTCTTTTCAAAAAGGAATATTATGTTATATTTTGGTCCTGTGATTTCATGGACATTATATTCCCTCCAGCAATATAGATGGTAATACGTCCATACTTGCACATTCTAAATAATTATTGTACATGTTCTCTCATAAGTTTAACACAATGGGTCCATCTATCATACTTAAGGTCTTCTTTGCTTTATCTTAATGGGGAATGATTTAGTGAATAATAAAGTTTTTTTTATTAAGTTCTCACTACATATTGGACTCTGAAATAAACTGTCAGGGTACAAGTACAAGAAAGCAAGGCAGCACCTGCCATCAAGGATCTTACAGTCTAAGGTGGGAAGACAACACATAAAGAGGAGATATAAGCAGGGAAATTGGTATGCAGGTAGTGACATGATGATAGCTAGAAAATAAGGTAAAGATATTTTTCTAAGCAAAAGCTTACCTATCCAAGCCACAATGATTCCAGTAGGACAGGTCAATATTCCAATAAAACACGAGTAAAGCTGAGAAAGATCTTACCCCATCATAACACCTGTCTAAATAACACAACCTTTAAACTTAATCTAATGAACCACTATTTCCTTTACATATAAAAGATTCATGAAAATTTCCTTAATTTTATTATGATTTCCAAATAATTGCCTGACATTTTTATAACTTTCTGATTTCACAGATTAGCTACTAAGATTTAGAACTGAGAGCTCTTATGAGTATCTAACCCAAGTCTTTTTTTTATGTTGTTGTTGAGTCATATCCAACTCTTTGTGACCCCATTTAAAGTTTTCTTGACAAACATACTAAAATGGTTAACCTTCTCCAGCTCATTTTACAAATGAGGAAACTGAGGAAAACAGGGTCACAGAGTTAGTAAGTATATGGGGCCAGATTTGAACCCAGCTATTGCTGATTCCAAGTTCAGCATTGTGCTATTCTTTTTCACCTAATAGCTGTACAAAATAAGGCCTAAACAGTTTAAGTGACTTTCCAAAGATACCACAGGGATTGAGTAATCCAGACTGAATTCAAGCAAATTGTGTTTTACTTTACATTTAGTTCTCCTTTCATTACACCCAACACCTGGATCATTTGTTGCAACTTCTTTATTTTTTCACTGAAGAAATTGCAGTACAGAAAGGTTCTTGCTCAGTATTCAGACTATTACAGTTTCTTAATTCTCCCTCTATTGGTTTTTCCACTATTCCACACTAACTACATGTGCTTATCTCTCTATGAGGTACCTAAAAAATAAAAGCTTTGCATTCAGACTTTTCAGATATTCCATAACATCTTCAATTTAATTCTATCCAATATATTTTAACATAATATATATTGATTCAGCACCTATTATGTTCAAAAAGTCATTAGAAAATGTATTGTTTGAAGAATAGTTATGAATGGCTAAGCTATTTTGAGTATTATAAATATCCAAATCAACTACAAAGAACCTATGAAGGAAGATGCTTTCTATGTATAGAAAGTTTTTATATGTGTACATATGTATACATGTGGTGCATGTGTGTGTGTGTGTACATGAAATTGTGGCTTTCTCTAATATGGAGGAGAAATAGAAGTTTGGGACTTAGACTATAATAAAAAAATTTTGAAAGGAAATGTATCAAAGCAAATATAGATGTGGTTTTTCTTTCCATTTATTATGTATATCTAAACATTTGCTTTTCAGTTACATTATACTTTAATGATAATCCTGTGCTTCAGTGAAATATATCAGTAGTATAATATCCTAGAAGAAGTAAATAGCTTAAAATTCAAACGTAATATGTAACATACTGAACTAGAGCTATGGAAAGGAATGGAGTCCTAAACTTAAAGAAAAGGATTAGGGCAGCTAGGTAGTGGATAGAGCACCAGTCCTGAAGTTAGGAGGACCTGAGTTCAAATCAGGAGGACTTGAGTTCAAATTTGACCTCAGATACTTAACACTTTCTATTATGTAACCCTGGAAAAGTCATTTAACCCCAATTGCCTCAGCAAATTTAAAAAAAAAAAAAAGATTGACTTGCAAGAGGAGAAAATATATTAAATTGTAGCATTAATGAATAATGTATAAATAATGACTAATGAAAACATAAAAAGAAAAATGTTTAAGAAATAATAAAAAAAAAAAAGGGGGTAGCTAATGGCGCAGTGGATAGAGCACCAGCCCTGAAGTCAGGAGGACCTGAGTTCAATCTGATCTCAGACACTTAACATTCCCTAGCTGTGTGACCCTGGGCAAGTCACTTAACTTCAATTGCCTCAACAGAAGAAATAATAAAAAAGAATAACTTCTATTAGGTGTGAAGAAGTGGTCTTTATTTTTTTTTTTTTGTTAGAAACTGTCTACTGTTGCTACTTTATGGGTAAAGTAATTTGATATTCTCCCTTTCTCTAATGTTGGGAATATATAAGGGAAAACCAGAGGAATATCATCAAAGAAAATTTGGGGCACTTTAAACATTCTAATAAACTAAGTGTGCTATTTAAAGCAGAATTATTTATTTAAAAAATTAGACTTAGGAAAAAAGGCCAAATAGAAGCATGTTTCATGATAATTATTCTTTCCTAACTGCAAGAAAAAATATATATATATATATATATATATATATATATATATATATATATGTACATATAATATATATACATGTATATATTATATGTACATATATATATACAAATATAGCTATATGTAATCTTCAAAGATTTTTTATCTCTTTCTTCCTCTATATTTTTATATTCACAAATATAAATATAGATATATAAACAATATAATATATGTGAAATTGCATCTATATCTATCTCTATATATAAACACATAATGCATATTATATATATTATACTATAACATATTATTTTATCTATATCCCTATATAATGTTTCAAAGAAACAAGATAATTCAGTATGTGACTATTAGAAGGCTACAATGATGTAGTCAATATGAAATAATTCATAATCTAAAGTCTCTGCTATAATAGCTTCTGAATATAGTGTCTGGATGATTAAACTGAAATAGATTCAGGGCTCCAATAAGGACCATTTTCTGGAGAAATTCCATTGACTGTGGTAAATTCAGATTTTTTTTTCCCCCTCTATCTTCAGTCTTATCAGTTTCTTTCTTATCTTACAGGAACAGGCCACAATGAGATTGCTAGTGAAGCAAAAACAATTTACTTAATAATTGACAGAATAAACAATGTTAGCCTGCAAACTGGATTTGGAAGGAAGCCTCCTCCAGGGACAGAGAACAACCCTCAGGGGACTGTTGGTCAATAAAAATAATAACTGATATGTACATGAAGATTAAAATTTTACAAAGGTTTTAACTGACATGATCTTTTTTTAAATCTTACAAAAACCCTGTGAGGTAGGTATAGCATAAGTATCATTATCTCTAGATTAGAGATGAGAAACTGTCTTAGTCATTTGTCTGTCAGAAGTGGTATTTGAATCTATATATTTCTTACTTTAAATGGTGTACACTGTCTATACAAGATGCTTCTCCAGAAAAGCTGTTGTGAATCGGACTTTTTATTAAAAAAAAAAAAATAGGCATGGGGTAAAAACAATTATAATCATTATAATTATAATACCTTCAATTTAACCAGTGACAGTTCTACTCAGCATTATTTTTCTTAATAGGTTTAACTTTATCATTACATATATTTCAGGAAACTGATATGCAAATAGATGTACTGTCACTGAAATCAGATTTGGAGATCCAGAGAACCAATCACATTGACAAACTCTTCTTCAAGACCATAAACTCTATATTCATACAACTTCACAAAGTCTATTATATTTGATCCACCAGAAGCAGGCTTGAAAAACTCTTCAAATGGCTATCACCCAAGTATGAGGGAAGATCATTCTCTGGCGATACCTGTATCTGATAGAATACTTCAATGTGCTGGCATACCCTAAAGTTGTAAATTGTCCCTGGCAAGACTCAATGAACACTGTTCTATCTGATGGGCAAAAAGCAGTGGTAAGCTAGTAAATATTCAACAATCAGTTCTTGGGGTTGAGAGAGTGGTGCAGAGAGCAAGTACACTTGACATAGACTGAAAATGTAAAAATAAACTGAAAATGTAAAAATAAAATGTAAAAAAAAAAGCCTTTTTGAGATTACTTCAGCACCTGAGGTTCTATCTAAAATATTCCATATGATTAGCCAATTATTACACCTGGTGGCCACTAAACCAGCATACATCTTTTTGGGGTATTCATTGTTGGAGATGTGGGCTCATTGTACCAAGGACGCTGAGGAAGAACCAGCAGACTAATGCTTGCTGACTCTCTCCAGTCCTGGGCTATATTCATGCTAGAGTTTTTCAAGGACTTATTCCCATCCCAATGAGTACAATACTATTTTGGGGGTGGAAGCTACCTTAAGAGATGCTGCTTCTTCTATAGTAAAGGAAAAAAATATTGCTTCCACTGCCTCCCCTTCTGTTTTCATAAAATGTTAAATGAGGTTTGAAGAACTAAGGAAATGATCTGATACCCTGCCCATATTCCCTTCTGCTTAAGCTTGATCTTAATAGAAATCTATTTGTGAGAGAACAATAAGTATATTCAATGTGGGCAAATAATTATAAGAAAATTAACTGTTCTCTCAACACAGAGACAGGGATACATTTTGAAAAGGGGAAGAAAAACTGCATTAGTGAACACAAGTTGCCAATTCTGCAGCTTGGAAAAGAACATAGGTTGGATCCGATGATTCAGAAAAATATATTTGTCTGAGCATCCATCTAGTGATTTAGGAATAATGCAAACCATTTGCTGTCTTAATAGCAAAAGGAAATGTTACTTATGTTTCCTGACATATTAATGCTTTAATGTTTGCAAAGCACTTTGAAAATATTATCTTATTTGATCTTCACAACAACCCAAAGAAGTATTATCCTGATTTTGCAGATGAAGAAACTGAGGCAGACAGAGCTTAAGTGCTCTATCCATGATTACATAGCTACTTAATGCCTGAGACTGGAGTTGAACTTAGGTCTAAGTCCAATACTCTAGTCACTGAATCACCTAGCTGGCCTAAACTATGAGAATTCCCTTACCTAGGAATAACCCTTCAAGTTGTCTTGTCGATCTTCCTGACTCCATGACCAGCATGCAATCAACAATACTACACTTCTTTTTTGGCATTTCATGGCACGTATTTCTCTACTGTATATTTATATAAATAATACAAAAGCCCTTCCACCCTCAGTTCAAGAGAAGAAAGATCCTTATCAAAAATAAGATGTTTATTTAATCTAAAGTTGTCAATAATCACTCTTCAAAGCTCCTTTCATATGGACAAGTTGTCTGTGTTGACACATTTATATATTTTGCTATTTAATCTGCTCATCTAGCCTCTAGAAAAATTCAGTAAGCAGTCTAAAAGTGCTAACATATATTTCATAGAAATTGAAATTTCCATTAAAAGTTACCCAAACAAGTGGGTAAAAGCTTGCACAGTAGTAGAGAAAGACAAAAAGTGAAAAAGTCAGCTAAACAGAGATAAAAGATGGAAAGGAAAATTACTGTGTCATCAAAAAGATAATGAAGTTTAAAAGAAATAAAAAAGATGAGACATTTTGTAGGACACATAAAGCAGTGCAACCCAAGCCAATAAAAGAGATGAAAACTTTGGTGTAGGAAATGTCACTAATTAGATATTGTTAAAGCTGAAATGAACATTTTCTTTTATGTTTTTATAGGCTAGCAAATAAAAAATGGTACTTAAATGAGCAATCTCTGATTTTGTCAGGATTCAGGGTGCAGATTGTCTGACATTATCTCTACAGGAATAGAGATTAATCGAGTCGAGCATTGCTCTGGAAGATCCAATTTGAGAAAGACCTTGATCTCATCATCACCAAGTTCCCCAACTGTGCAATCCTACAATTCTTCTATGTGACTAGGATCCCCTATCCTCACATACCTTTCTCTGCCTCAACTTTCCTAAATATATTTCCCTTCCCTTTTGCAACCAGCCCTTAATAGAGACAAAGTGGTGACACAGGGGGAAAAGTGCTAACCTTGGATTCAGAAAAACCTGAATTCAAATCTGCCCTCAAATACTAACTCTGTGACTTGAACAAATCACTTAGCCTCTGCCACAGTTTCCTCACCTGTAAAATGAAGATAATAACAAAACCTATCTCTTAAGATTGTTATAAGATCATATTTATAAATAACTTACTTAACATAATGCCTAACACAAAATAGCTTTATAAAAATACTTATGTCCTCCTAACCACTCCAAGTTTCCCCAGATAACCATTAAAATTAAATCTAGATTAATTTTGTAGAATTGAGCAAACAAGTCACTATCAGTCCTCCTTTACCACTTTAATGGAGTATCTCCAAGACTGAGTGAGGAGAAAAAGGGGAAGGCAAAGGAAATTATATAGCACCATGTGCCAAATATTGTGCTACCTTTTTTGTTACAAATATTTCATCTGATTCTCTCAACAATTCTGTCAAATAGAGGGTATTATCCCCATTTTACATTTTAGGAAACTAAGGCAAACAAAAATTAAGTGATTTGCCCAAGACACTGCTAAAAATCTGAGGTCAGATTTGAATGGGTCTCCCTGACTACAAACCTAATGTTCCATAATTTATTCAACCAGCTCCCTCTGGGGAGGTAATTATGTGAATAGGAGCTAAATATGATAATCATCCTAAATTCATTCATTTAACAAAAAAGCCATTTTAATTTTTTCCTAACTTTTGTCCTAACCTATTACCTACTTTTCTAAGGTATTTGGAAAGATACTAGAGGATAATATCATTATTTAACAAGTTCAGTTTTACTAAAAAGAAAATTCTCTGTCTTTTGTGTCTCTCTCAATCTCCATCTCTGTCTCTTGTTCTCACTCTTTCTGTCTCTCTTTCTCTCCTTTCTTCTCTCTCAGTTTCTGTCTCATTTGTATGCTATATTTTTGTCTTTCTTTGTCTCTGCTAATTATTTCTTTGTCTGTCCTCTTTGTACCATATCTCTGTAGCTCTGTCTGTTTTTCTCTATATTTCTCTGTGTCTTTCTCTGCCTTTTAGAGGTATACTTACCCCGTATTATAAGACTAGGACAAAAATATAGTTGGGCTTTCCCCAATGCTGAGATTTAGTTGCTCAATGAGGATAGTCCCATTAAACTAAACACTCATCATCCTTCCCACATAATCAAAATTTGAATCTATGACCTTATATTTTGAACTTCATCAAGTTGGTCAGGCTCTACTGATCAACCTTCTTCAAATTTCATATGTGATTTTATTCATTTTTCAGATTCTATGGGATGGAATTTTTAGCCCCATTTTATAGGTGAGGAACCAGACACAAAAAAGAAAATGTCTTATGGTGTTTTGCAGCTAGTGAGGGAAAAATCTGAGATGAGAACCAGAAATCACAATTCCTAGTCTAGTGCTCTTTTCAATAAATGATACTGCCTTACAACCAAAATTCAAGGCCTTCCTAAAATCAATAATATAGTACTTGCAATGCAAAAGAACTCACCAGGAAATGTCAGTTACCTAGGGTCATAATTATCAGTACTGACAGTCACAGCAAGGAAATACATAATAGGAGTTTGTTAGTTGTTGTTTTTCCCCCTTGACACACAAAATCTACACTGAGCTATTACTACTGTCTGCCATAACAAGTACCAATTAAGAAATAGCCTTTGGAACCTGGAGTAAATCAGCAGAGAAACAGCAATCTTAGAGATTTCCATGAATGCTTCCCAGTAACATCAAGCCTGAATTCATGTAGCAAGGTATGTGGAGTATTCAGTCAGTGTGCCTATTATTATACAACTCTCCAAACTGACTACAACTGTCATGAGGCCTTTTAAAGTAGAATGCATTCTATGGAGCATTTGGTAACAAACATGGTATTTAAAAAAAAAAGACTGCAATTCATGGAAATTTAAAGCTGAGAAAAAGTTGAGAGAGCATCTTGTTCAATTCCTTCATTTGAGAGAGTACAACTTAATAACTTTCTGTTAATAAAATCTATGTAGATATAGTGGTGGAGCAGTAAAAGGAGGAGGCCACAGTAGAGAAGGAAAGTATATAATAAATGTCACTGTAGAAGTCAGGCAAATGACCAAGAAAGTATGTGTCATCAAAATGGAGTGGAAAGACTTTTTTTTATAGTGTTCTATTCTCAAAAGAAACATTTTGGAGAGAGAAGGAACAAAGAATTGGGCCCAGAGTTAGAAGTATAAGAAATTAAATCACAATACAGAGATAGAAGTGAAAAATGAGACATGTTGGGCCAGAGAATTAAGTATATTTTAAAAGAGATTGAAACAAAGTGCTTTTAAGAAATGAGAGTAGCTCTATTCTATTCTCACAGGTTTGCAACCTTAATGTCATCCTTAACCACCTTCTCTCACTCACTTCACATATATAATCAGCTGCTAAACTGTGAGTTCTTTCTCTATTACATCCCTTTGAAACACTGTGGTGTTAGTTCAGAGGGTACAACTGGTTAGCAGGTCAAATCATGTATGCTCACTCCTTCCCATGCCTTTCTTATTTCTTTCTTAGGGCATAGATGAGAGTGTAATCTTTGCTCCACTCAAAGCTCTCTCCTGTCAGCTTTCTTTATCTATGCAAATTTAATTAGTCAGATACTATTTTTTTTTATTTTAATAGCATTTCATGGGGGCGGAGCCAAGATGGCGAAATGCAGACAGCGTCCTCTGTGAGCTCCTGAGACCTTCCCTCAGACCCAGACAAATTGAGCCTCCAGACTGGTTCTGGAGTAACTACAACGCACTTCTATCAAATATCTACTTTGAAAGAACTTCTGAGGTCAGTTTTAGACGGGCAGGGGATGGAGCAGCTCCCAGCGCTCAGGCGCCAGGGCGCAGCCGAGGTACAAATCCAGGGCTGGGAAGGACCAGAAGATTTTAGGCTGACAGGAAGTCCCTGGGAGACGCTTGGGCCACTTTGCTCTGCTTGCGGGCAGGTGCTTTGGCAGGTCTACCTTTGATTAAGGGTGGATTGAGAGCAGCTGAAAGTGTGGTCCTAGTGGGGATCTAGCACCATCAGCCCCAGACCTGAAGTCGGCAAATTGCCCCAGGGCAAATTGAAATCCCTGCTGCTGCAGATGCTGCCGCTGCCTCTCCTGCTGCCTCTGCCGCTGCTGCTGCTACTGCTGCTGCTGCAGAATTCCCTGCTGGTGACTGATACCTCTGCTGAAAATCATGAGCAAGAAAAAGAGAGCTCTCACCATAGACAGCTTTTACAGAGAGAAGCTAGAGAAGTCCCCAGATCCTGAGATTCTGAAAACAATCCCAGATAAAGCCACAGGGGTGGACTTAAGCTGGTCTCCCTTTCAGAAAGCTTACCTGGAAGATTGCATAAAGAATCTCAAAAGAGAGCTAGAAGAAGAATGGGGAAATAAACTGAGAGCAGTGCAAGAAGGAAACATCGCCCTGCAACAGAGATGTGAAAAACTGGAAAATGTCTGGTGAATTGGAAAAAGACAACAATTCATTGAAAAACAAAATTAGTGAATTGGAAAAAGACAACAATTCATTGAAAAACAAAATTGGTGAATTGGAAAACGTTACCAAATCACAAGGAAATAAAAATAGTGAATTGGTAAAAGACAACAATTCACTGAAAAATAAAATTAGTGAATTGGTAAAAGACAACAATTCACTGAAAAATAAAATTGGCAAAATGGAAAAAGAATGCAATGAACCAAAAAATTCAATTAGCCAGTTACAAAAGGAGCTAAAAAAATAGCTGAAGGAAATAATACCTTAAAAATTAAAATTGAACAAATTGAAATGAATGACTCAACAAGACTTCAAGAATCAGTCAAACAAAAACAAAAAAATGAAAAAATAGAAGAAAATATGAAATACTTCCTAGGAAAAACAACTGACTTGGGAAACAGATCCAGGAGAGACAATCTAAAGATTATTGGACTCCCTGAAAGTCATGGTGAAAAAAAGAACCTTGATGCTATCTTCCAGGAAATCATGAAAGAGAATTGCCCTGATGTTTTAGAATCCGAAGGCAAAATTGGCATTGAAAGAATTCACCGATCACCTCCAGAAAGAGACCCCAAAATTAAAACCCCAAGGAATATCGTGGCCAAATTTCAGGAGTATCGCACCAAGGAAAAGATATTACAAGCTGATAGAAAAAAACAGTTGAAATACCGAGGAACTATCATTAGAATTACACAGGATCTGTCAGCTTCCACATTGAAGGATCAAAGGGCCTAGAATCAGATATTCCAAAAGGCAAAAGAACTTGGATTACAGCCAAGAATAAGCTATCCAGCTAGAATGAGCATCATCTTCCAGGGAAGAAGATGGTCATTCAATGATACAGGAGAATTTCACCTATTTCTAATGAAAAGACCAGATCTGAACAAAAAAAATTGACCTCCAAACACAGAACTCTAGAGAAGGGTAAAAAGGTAAAAAGGAAAGAACTCTCGAGAACTATATCTCTACTAGGGGTATCCTTGAAGAATGGGGGTATAATTTGATTTTACTTTGATAATAATCAGAAAGAAATTAGAGGTGGAAGGTACATCATACTGTTAAAAAAAAAAGGGTGGGGAGGGGAATGGAGGTAAAATAAAGTAAAAATAAAAAGGAGGTAAAATAAGGCAAAGTCTCATGAAGAGACATAGAAAATCTAATATAATTGAGGGAAAGAAGGGAGGGTGATGAGTATTCTTACTCTCATTAGATTGGGCTCTAAAAGAGTATATCAGACACATTTGATTTCAGGGAAAAACTTGGCCCTCTGTATAGGGAAGTAGGAGGGAAAGGAGGAAAAGAAAGGGATAAATTAACAGAGGGATTAGGGGAAAGGTCTGGAGAAGAGGGAGGACTGTTGGAGGGAGGTGGTCATAAAGAACAAAATACTGCGGAGAGGGGAAGGGAGTAAGGGGAAAGGAAAGAGAAAAATATAACTTTGGGTAAATAAGATGGCAGGAAATGTAGATATAGTCATTTTAACTGTGAATGTGAATGAGATGAACTCTCCCATAAAATGGAAACAGATAGCAAACTGGATTAAAAGCCAGAATCCTACAATATGTTGTTTACAAGAAACACATCTAAAGCATAGAGATACATACAGAGTAAAGGTAAAGGGCTGGAGCAGAATCTTTTATGCTTCAAGTGAACAAAAAAAAGCAGGGGTAGCAATCTTTATCTCAGATCAAGTAAAAGCAAAAATAGATCTAATTAAAAGAGATAAAAAAGGAAACTATATTTTACTAAAGGGTACCATAGACAATGAAGCGGTATCAATACTAAACATATATGCACCAAGTGTATGTATGGCATCCAAATTCCTAGAGGAGAAACTAACAGAGATGCAAGGAGAAATAGACAGTACTAGTCTATTTCTAGTGTCTATTTTCTTCTAGTCTTTCTTTTCTAGTCTATTTTCTTCACTATTATACTAGTGGGGGATCTCAACCTTGCTCTCTCAGAATTAGATAAATCAAACCACAAAATAAATAAGAAAGAAGTTAGGGAGGTAAACAAAATGTTAGAAAAGTTAGGTATGACAGATCTCTGGAGGAAATTGAATGGTGATAGAAGGGAGTATACTTTTTTCTCAGGGGGTCATGGAACTTATAGGAAAATTGATCATGTGTTAGGGCATAAAAACCTCAAAATCAAATGCAGAAAAGCAGAAATAGTAAATTTATCCTTTTCAGATCATGATGCAATAAAACTCACATGTAATATAAGGCCAGGAGAAACTAGACCAAAAGTTAATTGGAAATTAAATAATCTAATCCTGAAGAATGAATGGGTGAAAGAGCAAATCATAGACACAATCAATAATTTCATCAAGGAGAATGACATTAAGGAGACAACATACCAAAATTTGTGGGATAAGGCGAAAGCAGTTTTAAGGGGCAATTGTATATCTCTAGATGCTTACTTGCATAAAATAGAGAAAGAGAAGAACAATGAATTAGGGTTACAATTAAAAAAACTAGAAAAAGAGCAAATTAAAAACCCTCAATTAAATACCAAATTGGAAATTCTGAAAATAAAAGATGAGATTAATAAAATTGAAAATAAGAAAACTGTTGAATTAATAAATAAAACTAAGAGTGGGTTTTATGAAAAAATCAACAAAATAGATAAGCCTTTAGTTAATTTGATCAGAAAAAGGAAAGAGGAAAATCAAATTGTTAGTCTCAAAAATCATAAGGGAGAACTTTCCTCCAATGAAGAGGAAATTAGAGTAATAATTAGGAGTTTCTTTGCCCAACTTTATGCCAATAAATTTGATAATCTAAATGAAATGGAGGAATATCTAAAAATATATAAATTGCCCAGGTTAACAGAAGAGGAAATAAATTATTTAAATAGCCCCATTTTAGAAAAAGAAATAGAACAAGCTATTAATCAACTCCCTAAGAAAAAATCTCCAGGGCCAGATGGCTTTACATGTGAATTCAAACATTCAAAGAACAATTAATTCCAATACTATACAAACTATTTGAAAAAACAAGGACAGAAGGTATACTACCAAATTCCTTCTATGAGACCGATATGGTGCTGATAGCTAAACCAGGTAGGGTGAAAGCAGAGAAAGAAAACTATAGACCCATTTCCCTAATGAATATTGATGCAAAAATTTTAAATAAGATTTTAGCAACAAGATTATACAGAAAGTTATCTCCAGGATAATACATCTTGACCAAGTAGGATTTATACCAGGAATGCAGGGCTGGTTCAATATCAGGAAAACTATCAGCATAATCAATTATATCAATAACCAAACTAACAAAAACCATATGATTATCTCCATAGATGCAGAAAAAGCATCTGATAAAATCCAACACCCATTCCTATTAAAAACACTAGAGAGTACAGGAATAAATGGGGTTTTCCTTAAAATGATTAGTAGCATCTATTTAAAACCATCAGCAAGCATTGTATGTAATAGAGACAAACTAGAACCATTCCCAATAAGATCAGGAGTGAAACAAGTCTGCCCACTGTCACCATTACTATTTAATATTGTATTAGAAATGGTAGCTTTGGCAATAAGAGAAGAAAAAAAGATAAAAGGAATTAGGTAATGGAGAAACCAAATTATCACTCTTTGCAGATGACATGATGGTATACTTAGAGAACCCTAGAGACTCAACTAAAAAACTACTAGAAACAATTCACAACTTTACTAAAGTTGCAGGATTCAAAATAAATCCACATAAATCATCAGCATTCTTATATATTACTAACAAAGTTCAGCAGCAAGAAGAGATAGAAAAAGAAATTCCATTCAGAATAAAAGATGATAGCATAAAATATTTGGGAATCTATTTGCCAAGAGAATGTCAGAAACTATGCAAACTAAACTACAAAACACTTTTCACACAAATAAAATCAGACCTAGTCAATTCGAAAAACATTAAGTGCTCATGGGTAGGCCGAGCAAATATTAAAAAAATGACAATACTACCCAAACTAATTTATTTATTTAGAGCCATACCAATCAAACTCCCAAGAAATTATTTTACAGATCTAGAAAAAATAGTAGCAAAGTTCATTTGGAAGAACAAAAGGTCAAGAATTTCAAGGGAATTAATGAAAAAAAAAGACAGATGAAGGTGGCCAGATCTAAAACTATATTATAAAGCAGCGGTCATCAAAACCATTTGGTACTGACTGAGAAATAGAGCAGTCGATCAGTGGCATAGGATAGGATATCAGGACAAGCTAGGTAATAATGTTAGCAATTTAGTGTTTGATAAACCCAAGGACCCCAGCTTTTGGGATAAGTACTCAGTATTCCGCAAAAACTGCTGGGAAAATTGGAAACTAGTGTGGAAGAAATTAAGGCTGGACCCATACCTAACACCACATACCAAGATAAGATCTAAATGGGTTCATGATCTAGATATGAAGAGTGATATTATAACCAAATTAGAGGAACATAGGATAGTTTACCTCTCAGACCTGTGGAGATGGAATAAATTTATGTCCAAAGAAGAATTGGAACTCTTAATTGAACACCAGATAGATAATTTTGATTATATTAAGTTAAAAAGTTTCTGTACAAACAAAACTAATGCAGACAAGATTAGGAGGGAAGCATCAAATTGGGAAATCATCTTTACATTTAAGGGTTCTGATAAAGGTCTCATCTCTAAGATACATAGAGAATTGTCTCATATTTATAAGAATTCAAGCCATTCTCCAATTGATAAATGGTCAAAGGATATGAATAGACATTTTCAGATGAGGAAATTATAACTATTTATAACCATATGAAAAGGTGCTCCATATCACTATTGATCAGAGAAATGCAAATTAAGACAACTCTGAGGTACCACTACACACCTGTCAGATTGGCTAAAATGACAGGAAAAGATAAAAATGAATGTTGGAGGGGATGTGGGA
>JAJPUD010003097.1:0-25312 GCA_023553655.1 Myrmecobius fasciatus | reverse complement strand
AAGTCAGAACAGTACCAAAACACTTCAGGGGCTGGTGAAAATGCTTTAGCATCCTATTACCAGACACATTAATTTAGGTTATGGGCTTTTTTTTCCCTACCCCACTTCTTCCCTCTAGGACAAACTAATCTCCCTTCTGGAATTCCCTCATAAATATTTTTTCACTGATTCTTATACAACGAAAGACATATAAGATATAATTTATCTATTCCTTGTCCCATCCCAGAATAATTTTTGGTTCCAGAGACCTCTATCCCCCCTAGTCTATCTCTCACCTTCAATTATGGTATCCTCATTACCAGATTCAGTCACAAAGGATGCAGTAGAACAAGACCAAAATCTTCTGTAAGATAACCTGGATCTAATTCTAGACTTTGCCATTTATCACCTGAACTACCATCCATCCACTTTGAACCATTAGTCTTCAATTCACAAATGGGGGCATGGTGTGATGAATCAGAAAACATAAATTTCTGTTTAGTATAGTTTTATCCTATCTTCTTTATGAACTTACCAAAAAATATCCATCCTCTTAATGATTCTCAAATAAGTTAGGGTTCTAAAAGACAATAACCTTATGTTTTCTCTTTTGACTGGGTTTTATAAAAATTCATTTTTTTTTACTGTTCATAATCCCTCTCTCCTATGGGAGATTTTTTTCTCATCCCATTTCACAGACTTTATCCCTAGATAGTCTTTCTTCATTCTTTTGGTACTTCTTAAACAAATTGAGACTTCTTAATATTACTGGTTTATAAGAATTTTGTTTGTTTAATGACTTGAACCACTACATTTCTAACTTGAACTTCAGATTCTTTTGCTGGAATTGTGTGAAATCATTTTCCTCTTGTTTCTATTATTTCTGGTCAATTTTCTTCACTGATTTCCTGGATAATAGAATTCAAGATTTTTTTGTTTGATGATATTTGTTTTCTGAAAATTTAACAGATTACCAGATTATTTTGATCTATTTAGTCTTCAAAGTCAATTTCTTTGACATGCAAATGTTTATTTCAATTTTGCTCTTTTTTGTTGTTGCTTTAATATTTCTTGTATTATTGCATTATTTTTAATATTTTGACTGTCATTCTCTTTTTCAAAATTTCCAGTACTTTTTAAATTCCTTCCATATTCTCTTTTCTTTCTTTTTTTTTTTTTTTGCTGAGGCAATTGAGGTTAAGTGACTTGTCCAGGGTCACACAGCTAGGGAATATTAAGTGTCTGAGACCAGATTTGAACTCAGGTCCTCCTGACTTCAGGGCTGGTGCTCTAACCACTGCACCACCTACCTGCCCCCATATTCTCTTTTAAATGATTTCTTTCTCTACCAGATCTGTAAATGCCCTAATTTTTTAAGACTGTCAGCCATTCTTGGGCTTTTTGCAGGTATTTTCATGTCATTTCTAAGCTATTGTAAAAGCATTCCCTTATTCTGAGGGTTTCTTTTTGCTTTATTTTGTCCTATAAATATATTTAACTGTATTATGTAAACTTTCTTGTTTACATTTTTGTTATGCCTTTCTGGTTTTTTTGTTTGTTTGTTTGTTTTTAAGTAGGATTTTTCCTTGTGAGATTTTTCCCCCTTTTCTCCTGGATTTCTTTGGTTGTTTTACTCTATGTTGTACATATCTTATTATATTGAGATTATGAATGAGAACTAGGATTAAAAACAAACTTTTTCAGCTTGCTTAAGCTTCAGTTTTGTCAAAGCTCTTATTATATATTCTTTATAAAAGTATTTTGGGTAAAGCAAGAAAAGATATTGAATAGCAGTTTATAATAAGGGAAGCAGGATTAAGAAGAGGATTTTTCTTTTTTTTAGGATTAGGGATATATTAACTTATTTTTATGCCATGAGAAAATATAAGACTCAAAAAAGGAAAGAATGAAAATTTAAAAAAAAAAAAACATCGGCTTCATAAGATGTGAGTATTACCATCATAGATAAGAAAGAAACAGAACTACTGAACTTTTCTCTATCAAGGATTCAGACTTGGGAATGATGGCATAAAATGGCTTAAAAGGAGTTAAAATACAAAATAAGCATGAGAAAATGGTTAAAAAGCACTTTACTAACCCTGAAGAGTTCAATTTTTTTTATTTGAACTACATGCCAAAATATTAAACTCAAGTAAAAGAAAAAAATTAACAAATGTAATTGCATTTGGCTTCAAAGGCATTGGCTACCAAGAACAATGGTTAGATTAAGCCTTGAAGTAAGAGAAACTTCCCCAACATATCAAAATTAAAATGGTCTACATTGGGAGAAAGTGATAGCTTCATCCTCAATGGAAGTCTTTTAAGTAAGGACTATATGATTACTTTTCAGGGATACTGTAGAGAGGATTCTTATTCAGGTGCAAGTTGAACCAGATGGCTTCTGGAGTCTCTTCCAAAACTAAGATTCTATGATTGTGATTAATTAATCATGGCTTTAATCCAATATCATAATTGCAAAGTGCATAAAAACCACTCTACAAGAATTTATCAGGGCACCAAGGCAAATAACTACCTAATGAATAGATTACTATTTCCAGATTTATATCTGCTGCTGGATTTTATATTCTTATTAGAATCATCCAATGCAAAATCTATAAGGGAACTTAAAGACTACCTAGCTCATTCCTCTCATTTGCAGAAAGTAAGTGGCAGAGCAAACCAAATCTTTTGATTGGAATTACAGTTCTCTTTGCACTGCATCAGACTGCCTCTTTAAACTGTTGCTTAAAAATGAAGTAATAAAAGAGAATAATCTCAACCAAGTAGGTTACAAAGGTACTATTGAACCTGTGTGTTTACCTTCTCTTTTGGTTCTTCCTGACATTAGCATACTCATATATTCTGCATCTCTTTCATTGATTCTTCAGTGCTTCAGCATATTCATGATTTTATCCATATATGTACTCTTCTTCTAATGTATTTCATGATCCCTTTATACCATAGTATAAATTCTTCCTTATTGACATGGCCAAAAATATAACCAACTTGGTAATGCTCTTTTTTAACCTTAACTAGTCTGGTCCTCTCATTGCAATTACATAACCCATTGCTAAACTTATTCTGAATATATGTGGCTTTATTTCCTTCCATATTCCATAGAAGTGATGTTCTTGATAACTGGGAATCTGAGTATAGATGAGAATGAGTGCCAAAAAGAGGAGAAAGACAGGGTATATATGTATCCCCTCTAGTGCTAAACAGAATATTCCTCAGTAAACAAAGAGAACCTAGGTCCAAATCCTGCTTATGAAATTAGCTAATTGGGGAATCCTGAGCAAGTCACATAATCTCACTGATCATCAGTTATCTCATATGTAAAATAGAATAATGATAGTATAGATTGTTAAAAGATCAAATGAGCTAACATATAAAGCATTTTAAAGTCCTTAAAGAACCATATAAATGTGAGCTATTGATATTATTGAGCATAGTGATTGCCAAATAAATATCTATTGAATGGAGTCAGAAATAGATATAACAAGGGGTAATAAAAGGATTCATGCCTCAAACTTTAAAGTTTCACCTCTGGTCTTTCTCCCTGCTTCTCCCAGAAGCAAGAAGGGGAAAAAATACTTTTCTCAACCAAGTATCAATATTATATAGGGTCTGTCAATAAAATCAGTTGTTCTCTAAGGAGGAGCATCACCTTTTTTTTTTTTCATAAAGATGAGGCTGGTTTCCCTATAAAGGCGCAGAGAGACCATTTTGGGGATCATCATTTATTTGGCTTCCTTGCCACTTGAGGCATAAAAGATTCAGCATTTGGGGAGTTGATATTTAGTGAAATTCCCAGAAGGAATGTTTTTGCTGAGGCTCAGAGAGATTAAATGAAATAATATAGGTGGGTCCCTCAGTGATAGAATTTGAATTCATATCTTCAGATTTCAACTTTTCATTTTGATTTATCATTAGTTTCATTCTTTTTAGTGTCTTTATAAAAGGGTTAATGATTATTTCCATAGTTGATCTAGCTCATCATAACAAAACACAGGGAAATATGTCAGAAAAGTCACATCAAATTAACCAAGGTCTTTGTGAGATATTATTGTCTTGAAACAAAACAAAAGATATGGAAACCAGCACGGCCATGGCCAGCATTTTGAAGAGCAACAGTGTTAAATAATACATAATAGAATTAAAAGTTTTTCTATTTCTTCACACCTTAGTTTCACTCCCACTGATGATGTCACAGACTAAAATTTTGACAGGAGCAAGAAAACAGCTTGTTCCATGGCAAATAGCTCTACAAAAGGAAAATTTGATAGAAGAACCTTCTAAAGCATAATGGCACCAACAACAATAAGGATTTTTATTGTCAATCTAAAAACAGCTGACATTGCCTAAAAGTAGAACCATA
Source organism: Myrmecobius fasciatus (assembly GCA_023553655.1). Taxonomy (NCBI): domain Eukaryota; kingdom Metazoa; phylum Chordata; class Mammalia; order Dasyuromorphia; family Myrmecobiidae; genus Myrmecobius; species Myrmecobius fasciatus. The sequence continues at coordinate 20,955 of JAJPUD010003097.1, read as the reverse complement.
AAAATAAAATATAAACACAAATCCTCCATTTGCCTATACTTGGAAAGAATGGGAAGTTTTCATAATTGATATGCCTGCTAATATCACTGTATTCCTATAGTCTGCAAGAAAAAGGAGGGAGAAAATCCTCCTATGCCTTAGGGCTCCTCCTGACTTTTTAGATCCTATTTTCACAGTTCTATTTATGAAACTGTCCTGGTTTGAAACCAAATAAACAAGCCCTATTCTCCAGCATAAATATATTGTTCATTTTCTCCAAAGTTTTGATTGGTTTATCTCTATCGGATCCGGAAAATAGCTGTAGCACTAAGATTATTGAAGCCATTTCTTCTTTCAAAATTCACAGACATAGGCACTCAGTGCTAGGGCTGTTTGGCCAGTGAACTGAACCAAAGCATGACCAACCTGGTCATTTTGATTTTAACAATAATTTCCAATTGTTATGGCCAGAGAGAGGAGATAGCAAAACTCATTGATTGTTAACTGGTCTCCAGTGATCATGTTGTCTGTGCCACAGTCTGTTGATTTTACTGATAGACCCAACAAATATTTCACCTTTGGTCTTTCTCCCTGCTGAGAATGAATTTCTTTTTGTTCTCTAATGGTCCCAAAATAAATTGATCTGAATTTTAATGATGTGGCTGTAAAAAATGTATTAGGATCGTTCTATGGATTCCAGTCACTCTGGTCTATATAACTAACTTTAAAAAAAATATTTATTTAAACCTAAACACAAAATAAGAAAAAACTCAAAAAAGGAAAGAAAAAGGAATTTTTTTTATATTAAAACTTTTTATTTGCAAAATATATGTATGGGTAATTCTACAACATTAACCCTTACAAAGCTTTCTGTTACAAATTTTTCCCCCTATTACCCACCCCTCCCCTAGATGGCAGGATATCCACTACATGTTAATTATGTTAAAATACTTGACAAATCGAATTTATGTATACATATTTCCACACATCATTTTTGTACAAGAAAAATCGTTATCTACAAGAAAGAAAAATCAGAGAAAGGAAACACAAGGCAAACAAACATCTATAGAGAGCATGAAAATGTTATGTTGTGGTCCACATTTCACATCCCTCTCTCTGGGTGTATATGGTTTTCTTCAGTGAACAATTGGAAGTGGTTTAAAACATTTCATTGTTGAAGAGAGCCATGTCCATCAGAATTGATCATCATATAGTATTGTTGTTGCCGTGTATAATGATCTCCTGGTTCATTTCACTCAGCATCAGTTCATGCAAGTCTCTCCAGGCCTCTCTGAAATCATCCTGTTGGTCGTTTCTCACAGAACAATAATATTCCATAACATTCATATACCATAATTTATTCAGCCATTCTCCAACTGATGGACATCCATTCAGCTTCCAGTTTCTAGCCACTACAAAAAGGGCTGCCACAAACATTCTTGCACATGTGGGTCCCTTTCAAAAGGAAAATTTTTAAAAACTCAAACATTGTCATGTGCCTAGCAGAACATCAAGGAGGTTTCAAAATATGTAACAAAGAATTTACATTTGAAGAAAGCATATATAAAAATAGAAGACATTATTTTCATGACTGTTCATTGTTGTTTCCTTGTAGGTTATTCTTTTGTTCTCTGCTATGCACTTTATTTTTTTTTCCCCTTTCATCTTCCCCACCAAACCCAAGCAGACTACAGATAACCAGGGATTTATTTAGATATATTAATGTGGGTACACACACACATATATACATACATATATGTAAATGCATGCATATATGCCTACATATGTAAATATATTTGCAATCATTAACTCAAATATAAGGATTTACACATAAGTAGACCTGCATTTAAAACTATATTAATATGGATGACATAATATAGATTTCTCTCTCAAATGAATCTTTAAGTTTGATTTTGAAATAGATTAAAGGAATTAGAGTAAGTAAGTAATGAGGAAACCAAATTATCACTCTTTGCAGATGATATGATGGTATACTTAGAGAACCCTAGAGACTCAATTAAAAAACTACTAGAAAACAATTCAAAATTTTATCAAAGTTGCAGGATACAAAATAAATCCGCATAAATCATCAGCATTTTTATATATTACCAACAAAATTCAGCAGCAAGGGATACAAAAAGAAATTCCATTCAAAATAACTGTCAATAGTATAAAATATTTGGGAATCAATCTGCCAAGGAATAGTCAGGAACTATATGAACTAAACTACAAAACACTTTCCACACAAATAAAGTCAGACCTAGTCAATTGGAAAAACATCAAGTGCTCATGGGTAGGCTGAGCAAATATAATAAAAATGACAATACTACCCAAACTAATTTACTTATTTAGTGCCATACTAATCAAACTCCCAAGAAATTATTTTACAGATCTAGAAAAAATAGTAGCAAGGTTCATCTGGAAGAACAAAAGGTCAAAAATTTCAAGGGAATTAATGAAAAAAAAATGCTGATGGAGGTAGCCTAGCTGTGCCAGAGCTAAAACTATATTATAAAGCAGCAGCCATCAAAACCATTTGGTACTGGCTAAGAAATAGAATAATCAATCAGTGGAATAGGATAGGATCAGAGGACAAAATAGACAATAACTATAGCAATTTAGCGTTTGATAAACCCAAAGACCCCAGCTCTTGGTATAAGAATTCACTATTTGACAAAAACTGCTGGGAAAATTGGAAACTAGTATGGAAAGAATTAGGGCTTGACCCACACCTAATAGCACAGACCAAGATAAGATCTAAATAGATTCATGATTTAGACATAAAGAATGATATTATAAGCCTATTAGAGGAACATGGGATAGTTTACCTCTTAGACCTGTGGAGAAGAAAGGAATTTGTGTCCAAAGAAGAACTGGAACTGTTAATTGAACACCAGAGAGATAATTTTGACTATATTAAGTTAAAAAGTTTTTGTACAAACAAAAATAATGCAGACAAGATTAGGAGGGAAGCAATAAATTGGGAAATCATCTTTACATTTAAGGGTTCTGATGAAGCCCTCATTTCTAAAATATATAAAGAATTGACTCAAATTTATGAGAATTCAAGCCACTGTCCAATCAATAAATTGTCAAAGGAAATGAACGGACAATTTTCAGATGAAGAAATTAAAACTATTTCTAGTCATATGAAAAGGTGCTCCAAATCACTATTGATCAGAGAAATGCAAATTAAGACAACTCTGAGGTACCACTACACACCTGTCAGATTGGCTAAGATGACAGGAAAAGATAATGATGAATGATGGAGGGGATGTGGCAAAGCTGAGACACTGATACATTGTTGGTGGAACTGTGAACAGATCCAACCATTCTAGAGAGCAATTTGGAATTATGCTCAAAAAGTTATCAAACTGTGCATATCCTTTGACCCAGCAGTGTTTCTATTGGGCTTACATCCCAGAGATCTTAAACGAAGGAAAGGGACCCACATGTGCAAAAAAATGTTTGTGGCAGCCTTTTTTGTAGTGGCTAGAAATTGGAAATTGAATGGATGCCCATCAATTGGAGAATGGCTGAATAAATTATGGTATAGCATAGCATTTTCACTCTTTCTGTTGATGTTTGCTCGCATTTTGTTTTCCTTCTCAGGTTTTTTTCTTGTAGATCCGATTTTTCTTGTACAGTGAGGTAACTGTATAAACATTTATACATATATTCGATTCATCATATATTTTAACATAATTAACATGTATTAGACTACCTGCCATCTAGGGGAAGGGGCGGGGGGAAGGAGAGAAAAATTTATAACACAAAGCTTTGCAAGGGTCAATGTTGAAAAATTACCCATGCATATGTTTTGTAAATAAAAAGCTTTAATTAAAAAAAATTAATTTTGAGTGAGGTCAAGATTATGAGGCCTATTTTTTATCCTCATAAAAATTTTGATCCTTGTTATTGTGTTTGTATATATTTCTAATTTTCCTATCTCTGCTAACTTTTCCACTTTAGTTCTATTCAACTTGTCTTGCTATCCTCCTCCCTCACCCACTAATTCCTCCTTTATCTTCTTCCCCCACCTTTTCCCTCCCTCTCTATTGCATTCTTATTAATCTATATACCTTATCCCACTCTCATTAATCTAAACACCTTTTTATACCCCACTTTATACTATGCCACTCTTTTCCTCTGTCTTTATCCCTCCCCCAATAATCTCCACACTTTGTCCCACTCCCATTAATCTATACATCTTTATATGCCCCATCTTATCCTGTTCTCTCCCCCCTTATTTCTTTATGAATTTTGGAGAGTCCTATATCCTTTGTGGAATGTATATGTCTTGTTCCCTATTTAACCCATTCCAATATGAGTGGGTTTTCAGAACTACCAGCTCTTTTCCATTCTCTAATGTCTCTGTGTCTGTTTTTCCTCTGCACCTCATTCATATAGCATAATCACTATTTTTATCTTTTCCTAGACAATTTTACTTGTTAAGAGTTAGAGCATACTCAGCTCTGCTCCAAACTTTCTTTTAAGCTACCCAATTAATGGTATCAATCTTAGACATGTGGTTTATATTTCACATAAAAAATATAAAGAGTTTGTATTTGTTGAGTCCCTTGAAACTAGTATTTGGTGTTGCCTTTTATATGTTAAATTTCCACTGAGTTTAGGTTTGGTTGAGACAAAATCTTGAAAATCTGTGAGATCATTGAATATCCATTTTTTGGTTCAATATTATGCTTAATTTTGCTGGATATATTTTTGGCCACAGGCCTAATTCTTTTGATTGTCAATAGTTAGTATTCCAGGATATGTGGTCTTTTATTTAAGCTACTGATAAATCCTGTACAATTCTAATTGTAACTCCAGCATATTTGAATTGGGTTTTTTTTGTTTGTTTGTTTGTTTGCTTTTTGTTTGTTTCTTACAAATTTTTCTCTTTGATCTGGGGGTTTGGGAATTTAGCCATAATGTTCCTATTCATTTTCCTTGTAGGATCTCTTTGAGGTAGTGATCTAGTAGATTTTATCTATTTTATTTTCCTCTCATGTTCTAACACTTTAGGAAATTTTCTTTGCTTATTTCATGTAATATTATGTCTATATTTTTTTGGTCATAGCTTTCAGTTAGTACAATTTTTCTCAGGCTTTCTCTAATTGAGTTATTCTCCAGATCTGTTGTTTTTCTTATAAGATGTTCCACATTGTGTTCTGTTTTTTTTTTCATTCTTTACATTTTGTTTTGTTATTCTTGATGTTTTATAGTTTCACTAGCTTCCCCTTGGGCAGTTTTCAGAGTAATTTTTTTCTTTGAGACTCTGGATCTCCTTTTCTAGTTGATTGAATTTCTTTTCATAATGTTCTTGATTTTTTTTTATTTTTTTTTAGTTTTTCTTCAGTATCTTTCATTTGTTTTTTTTTTACTATTATTTTTTATTTTCCCCAGTTATATGTAAAACAACTTTTTGGGTAATTATATGTTTATATTCATTTTTTACATTTCCAAATGAATCATATTGATAGAGGGGGGAAAAAGGAAAACCACGAGGAAAAAAAAAAACAGAAGAAAAAAAAGTTGATTTACAGTCAGTCTCTTTTCTTTCTAGATGTGAATAGGGTTTTCCATCCAAAATTTCTTAAGATTTCCTTGGTTTACTGAACTGATGAGAAAAACCAAGTCTATCAGAGCTGACCATCATATTCTCTCATTTGCTTTTAAAAGTCTTTTTTGAATTCTATAAATTCTTTCTGGGCAGGTAGCCATTTAACAATTATTTCAGGTATGAGAGGCTTTTTTAATTTAAATGTTCTCCTCTGAAAAATGAATCCTAGTCTTCACTATTCCCATAGTAAGTTTCTATGTTTGAGTTCTTTTCCTTTGTCAGTTTTTTTTTTGTTTGTTTGTTTTTTAAATGAGAACTTATAAGTGTAAGCATCGCTAATCCTGGGGGAAATGGGGGAGAAGAATAACACCTTTGGCTTTCACTTCAGCTCTCTCTTCTGACCAAACCAAAAGCTTCACCCTCCTGTAAGTGCCTACAGCCAGCAGCTTCTCTGTCCCATTGCTTCTGTACTCACCAGGTATGCTGGTTCCTTGTCATTCAAGACAGAGCCTCTACAACACAGCTGGGTCTGGCATTTCTTATCAAAAGAGGTTCTCAGTCTTCCCAGATCATATTTCTAACTTCCCCAGTTGACCAAGAGGTTCCTGTGGTTTGGGCTGAAGATGCCTCTGAACCCAGCTGGCTCCAGGGCACTCGATTTGTTGTTTCTGTGGAGCTAGCCTGAAATTGTTTATACTTCACATGGCTTAAAGCTCTAACCTGAGGTCTTTTTTTGGGGGTCTTCTTAGGTTGTCCCAGGAGGACCCTTGTTCGTTTTTTTATTTGTTTATTACAGTCTATATTTACCCTGAGATGAAATTTTTTTGTGGGGAAAATCTGGAGAAGTTGAAATTTTCTGACTTACTTGGTTATCTTCCCAGAATCTTCCTCTATAATAACTAACTTTAAGGTCATTTGGGTCATTATGAAATCCTTTGAGAAAACAACACACCTTCAATATTTCAACTATCCATTATTTGGAAATGACTTTAAATAAATTATTTTATACCCATCTTAGAAATGTGAATTAAACATCTGAACAACCAGAATTATGAATTTCAAATATCCAGGGTCTGGAGTTCTTCATCCTATAGTGACAAAGCATTTATATCAACAATGTGTTCATTTCCCCATTTGTAAAATATTAATTTTTCATTGGAGAAAGGGGCAGCATACAATATTAAAATAATATACACATTATTTTTATATATAGACAATATTATTACATGTTTGCTATATATTATATATATATTTATGTTTAATATATACAAATATAATGTAATATTATATTATTAACATATGAATTATTGATAAAATTTTAACATAATACTATATGCAGGAAGAGTTAGCTTCAAGTTTTGCCTCTGGCACATACTAGCTGTGTGACCATATGCAAGTCATTTGATGTCCCACTGTCCCAAACAACTCTGAAATTTTAAGTTATAGCTAAGTTGCTGATCTATAAAATTAAAAGTTTCCACACTCAGAATTTTCACAGGAATGAAATCACAAGCAATACCAAAAATTGTATATATTTCTTGACACACAAAAATACCATAAGGCTTCATTTAAAGCCTTTCATGGAGAAGAGGTTTGATTTGTATTTGTTTTGTACAGCATTCTTTCAAGTTTTTATGAAGAATAAATAATTTTGTCTTTAAGTGAGATTTCAATCATAGAATTCCATACAACTGAAAGTTACTTCATATCTCCTTGCAGTTCTGAAGAACTGGAAACTGCAGGGATATCAACTAAGACATGACTAAACAAGTGGTGGTATATGCTTGTGATGGAATACTATTGTACCATAAGAAATGATAAGCTAGATGATCTTAGAAAAACATGGAAAGATTTTTATGAAATAATGAAGTGAGAAATGAAGCAGAACCAAGGGAATTTTGCATATAATAACAGCAATATTTTTAAGAACAATTTTGATTGAATAAGTCATTTTGACTATTATAAATATGTTCTCTGCATCCAGATAAAGAACTGATAAATAGAATAGTGTATAGAATTATATATATATGTATATATATACATGTTTATATATATAATTTGCATGTATATATTCTGTATGTATATACAAATATGTATGTTTATGTCTAAAGATAGTCATCTCTAGGGTGGGGGAAGGGAAGGAAAAAAATAAGAAAAAAGAAATTTTCATGATAACTATGTTTGTAAAAGGAATAGCAAGTTGAACATGAGATTTGCAGTTTCATGTGCATAATTTTTAAGTTATGCTATGCTATAGAAATGTTTGTTTTAGTCCACAAATTGAAAATAAAATAATTTTTTAAAAATTAAAAAGCCATTTAGTCCCACCCATTACTGAACAAGAAGTCCTTCTACCACCTGCACAAAAGTGGTCATCTAGACTAGTTCCTAAAGTTCTACATTAAGGGTACCCCGATAATTCTCCCACCAGTATATCCAGATTTGGACATCTCTCATTGTTGGGTTTTTCTTTACATTAAGTATAACTGTCTCTTGAAATATAACATCTTCAAAGAACTTGAAGTAAAATATTTTCAGTCCTAACTAGTTAAAGATATATCAGAGCAGAGTTTTGCTGTACCTACTTTGACATCTCTATTTGGCAACATCATTAAATAAGGATGCTATCATAATACAATAATACCCCCATTATTCATGTCCTCCTCCTACCTAATATTACTTTGTATTTACAATACTTCATAAACATTTTTGAAATTTGCATATATATATACATACGTGTGTGTGTGTGTATATGTTGTCAAATGCCAAAACTACATAAACTTCTTTAGGTAGAAACTATTCTGTTTTCTTCTTTGTAACCCTATCACCTAGCATAGCTCCTGACACATAGAAAGTGCTTAGTAAATGCTCATTGAATGAATAAATGGAAAATTATATGGAAAATAAATGGAAATTCACTTCTGAACTCCCTGGAAAACATTTAGTACTTTGCTGAGTTGAACACATAAATTCTTAATACATACTTAATTTCATTATCTCTTCTGGATCTCTTGCCCAGTTCAAGTATAATAGTCTGATAGCTCATATGACAAAATATCTGATAGACTAATCCATTCTTCAGGGAAACCTAAGTAACCTAAGTATAGATAAGTATAGATTGTTGGATACAGTGTTCCAGTTATCCCTCTTTAACAAAAAGAGAGAGAGAAAATAAAAAAGGAAAGAAACAAAGAAAAAAGAAACAAAAGGAAAGAAAAAGAGTAGTTTGTGAGTTATCCCAGTTCACATTAATTCGCAGGACTAGACACAGGTCATCATGAAATAATCAAAGTTATAGTCAGGATATATTGTTGAATAAGGAATAGAATAGAGCTTTATCAGCCAAGATTTCATCCAAATGGTCAATCAACAAGGAGCCCTCAGAAATAAAACAATATTTCCATGAATTCGTTATAAGTTACTCACATGTTTCCTCTGGGCAGCCCCTGCTTCATAAGTTACTTCTGTCTCAGGTTGATTTTTTTACACTTAAACCCAGAAGTTTTTAGCATCTGTATCTGAGAGTAGAGAAAACTAATCCAGCTAGATTGGGGATGTCTAGGTGTGTTGGAAAACAGAAGACTCCAAATTCATTTCATGTCATCACAATTTCCCTGAGCACTGGGATTAAAGGACCAAAAAAAAAAATGAATAAGAAAGGAGCTTAGTGGTTACCTAGACCAACAATTCATTTTACAGAGAAGGAAATGAAACCTCAGAGAGGTAAAATGACTTACTCATAGTCATATAGGCTATACTCAAACTTTAAACTAGGCTGAGCCTAGTTCTTCTGACTATAAATCCAGTGACTAATAGATAAGAACTTCTCCCCTCATATTTCACCTACACAATTTATAATTCTCTGATGCACTTACTTTGCAAGATAGCATATTATAGCTATATGTATTGGTGTCTTATCGCATTATTAGACCATAAGCTCCTAGAAGTCAGATTGTATCTTAACTGAACTTTTTGTCTTCCCAGTCCCTAGTGCAATTTATTTTTTTCCCAGATGTCAGGTGATTAACAAATGTATGTTGCATTTGTTAATCTTTCTATTCTGCTGTATTCAGTAAACATCGTGATGTCATTTTGGTACTCTTCAAATACAAAGGACAACAAACCAATTCAGCCTCTATGAACCAATGATATAATAAAGTTCCAAAAAATACTAGCATCTTATCACTATGGAAATATCAGGCCCAGCATCAACTGACAGTGCCATGATAGACCAGTAAAGAAAGCATTTAAGACATATAGGGCCTAATTACAACCCTCAAATCAGCATGCATGGGCAGTCATTTACTACACATACTTACAGGTTCCACCCAGCATATCATCAGGAAGATTACGGTTTACTAGAAGATCATATTTTCTTCTAGGATCATAAGACAATAGATTTAGAGATGGAAGGGATTTTTATAAATCTTCAGTCCAGCCCTATAATTATGAAGATAAAGAAACTGAGGCTCAGAAAAAATAAGTAACTTGCCTGGGATTTCATATCTAGTAAATGTCTAAAGCAGAGACTCATATTCAAGTGTTTATGATTTCAAACCAGCATTCTATCCACTGCACTATTTAAGTCTTATGACAAGTCCTACAAGAACAAAGATGTAACCTTGTAGAGTTTTGACAGAATTCTGTTCCAGGTACTAAATCCTTTTCAAATAGCTATATTAAACTTTTGTTTTCTCATGTGCTATTGGGTTCACTATTAGTCTGTACAGACAAGTGCACCATAATATCAATCAATTAATCCCACATCCTAATGTTCATATGACAATTTGTTCAGTGCATGGGCTTAATTTCTTGTTCATTTTTTAAAAACGACAATAGTACTACTCAAGGTTCAGCCAGGCTCTGAGAACTATATACAATAAAATTCATAGTCTTAATATATCTAACTTATGCAAAGATGTCTACATAAATAAATACAATACCATGCAGCCAATGGTCAATAAAAATTTAATAAGCACATACTATGTGCTAGGCACTATGCTAAACATTTGGGACAGAAATTAAAAAAAAAAAAAAAACAGCTCTGACTCTCAGGAAACTTACATCTAATGGCAGGGTTTGAGGAGGAGAGTAGGAAAGGGCAAGAGACAACGCACAAAAGGAAGATGAAGAGGAAAAGATGGGGCAAGAAGGTACCTAGCCCAAGGACATGATAGAAAAATCTGAAGTTGTACAATTATCTGGTCTGGGTGATCTTGAAGGATGTTGAAGTTCCTGAGGTTTTGATGAAGTCCCAAGCAGCAGTCAAGTGGCAACTGAAATGATATAGAGTGACAAATGTTAATGCAGATGAACTATTTTTAAAGAAAAGAATAATAGAAAGTTAAGAAGTTTGGGAATGGATCAAAAGACAATTTGATATACATTAATTTAGTTAAGGTTTCATTGACTATTGTAGATAGAAATTGCCTTTTATAAATACAGATATTTAGAAAAACTTCCTCACTTAAACACATAGCTAATAAGTCTTTAAGGATTTCTGAAATAAATTCTAGCCTTAAAGTGTTTATTGTTTTTTTTTAAATCCATTAGGACATAAATTATTTTTCTTGATTTATAAGTATACAGAATCACAGAACTTGAGAGTTGAAAAGGAATTCTCGCTGTAACAGAGCTCCACAAGATGAGAATACAACACTTTTCAAAACAAGCTGTTCTAATTTAGGACAATTCTAATTGTTAGGAAGTTTTCTGAGAGCAAGCTTAAATTTGATAAAATAGTGAAATGAAATTATTGTTTTATGAGTCAACTCTGTGTATCTTATAATAGTACTTTGCTCATGGCATAATTAGTGAATTGTGACAATGACTTGGTAATATATATGGAAAGTTCTGACCAAAAAGCAAGCAAGGATATGACTTCAATCTCTTGGATGCATGGTTCCTTACTTTGGAATGCCAGATGAAGGCAGGTTATGAAAACCCAACTATTCTCTTTATTAACATTTATTTATCTGTGATTTCCAACCAAATGTCTCTTCTTTTGAATAGGGATTGTTTCTTTATTTTTACTTCTATCCCCAGAACATAGAACAGTGCTAGGAACAGAATAGGCATGTAACAAGTTATTGGTGTTGATAAATTCTGGTGTCTGGTGCCTTTGTTGAAGATTAGGCACTGAAAATTTCCAAATATATAAGGGATGATTTCAACAGGAACAATCACTTTCCTTATTTACAACCCTCCCATTATGTTTTTCTATTTTAAAATTTCATCAATTAGATTGAACATTTCCTTTGATTTCATATTGCCATCAATAGGTTTGTAAAATATTTTTCTTAACATGCGTTTCAACATCATATTATGCATATGTAATCAAATTATCATTTCATAAGTATTGCTTTACCCATTACTATGCAAAATGTGAGTATTTTAGTTTCTTAATTATTAATATTCTCTTTAATTATATTTTAAATTCCAAATTCTCTTTCTTTTTCTCATTCCTGATCATTGTGAAGGCAAGTTATTTAATATAGGTTATAAAGTATGTAAAGCAGCCTACTTACATATTAGTCTTATTGTAAAAGAAAACACAGACCAAAAACAAACAAAAAATAAGTTGTAAAAAGAGTAAGCTTTGATCTGCTTTTAGACTCCATCAGGTGTCTCTTATCCCAGGTGAATAGTATTTTTCATCATAGATTTTTTGGCTTAGATAAATGTATTGCTGAGAATAGGTGGAATATAAAATCAGATCTTCCTGACTCTATGGTCAGCTTTTTATACATTACACAGTGCTAACTGTCATTCAAGTTAAATAAAAAGTAATTTAGGTAGGTAAAAGGAAGCCCTGCATTCAAGAGGGAGGTGGCACTTGATCTGAGCCCTGAATGCACTTAGCTATTTTAAGAGTTGTAAATAAGGGAAGTGATGAAGCCAAGATGGTGGTAAAAAGAAATATCACTGAGCTCTTCCAAATTCTCTTCTAAATAAGTAGAAAATCATGTCTCAAAACAATTTTTAGTGCAGCACGACCCACAAAACAATTGCAGGTGAAAGAATTGTCCATTTCAAGACAACTTAGATGGTCAGCAGAAAAGGTCCCGTTCAGCTAAAGCAATGCCTTGGCAAACCAATAACAGGCCTTGGGGGCAACTGATTTTATTTGCTTATATTTACCTATCTGTCTCATCCAATAAAATGTAAATTTCTTGAGGGCAGAAATAGCATTAAATTTTACCCTTATATCCATAGAACCTAACATGATACTTGGAAAACAATAGAAGTTTAATTATTATTTGTCGAATTAAAGGGATTCTGGTGGAAAAAAGCCCCAGTAACCTAAGATGGTTCTTAAGAAATAGAACTTGCAAGGAGGTGGGGTAAGGGGACAAGAAATAGGACCTGGGTGCCTGTGCCTATTACCTGTGACTTCCTCAGTAAGAAGAACCAAATTCCCCCAGCTGTATCTGAGGCTTTTAAAAAACCTGAAAAATTCTCTCAGGCACTTGCCAGTTTCTCTTGTAGGGGTTCAACAGGCACCTAGATGTCAATTCACTGTGATTTTCTTGGTGACACCATTTAATCCAATTAAAATGCTGCTGTTCTCCTGCTGTGAGTTATACTTGTACCTCCCCTTGGTTACAGCTTTCTAGGGTCCTGCATGCTGGGTTCCAGCCCTAGGTTAATTAATGGTTTTGTTAACCTGACCTTTAGCACAAATGTTTCTATTTTGCCATGCTGAGACATCTTTAAGAGTTGGAGTATTGAAACTCCATTCCCTATTTTTCCATTTATGGGGTTTTTTGTTTTGTTTTGTTTTGTAACAACATAAGACAGGGAGGGATCTTCAGAGTATATGTGCTCTGTCCTCCTTCCATATCTGCCTTCAAACTATCACCAAAAAAAGATTTGTTTTAGCCTCCAGAAAAGGAGGCTTTCCTAGTGCCTTTGACCATGCTTTCTTCTTTATATCACTCACATAGCTAGTGAATTCTTCCCAATGTCAAACCAAAATCCATCCTAATTCAATTTAAGTCTATTTACCTTCTTCCTCATTCAGTGGACATGGAACACAGCTGTTCATAGTAGAAATACAAAGGAAAAACTGAGAAGAAAAAAATAAAGGACCACAATTATGCTTATAGACCATCTTTAAAAGCATACTTAGCCCTGTTTTTTCCCTTTGCAAGGTAGAAAACATTTATTGCATTGCTTCCTAGAAACTGAGAAGAGACAAGATGTTGAACTAGCTACCTTTAGAATTCTCCCTGCCATCTACTACATATCTAGTAGAGACAAGAAACCATGGTTAATCACATCACTCTTCAATCTTATAAGGCAGTCTGCTGCTTTAATCACTGACTTGGCTCTCTGTTCCTGGAATCTCTTTAACTCTAGCAGCTGGGTCTACTAATCCCCACCTGCAGTTTTAGCACTAATTCAGATTTAGATGCCCAGACTAGTAGTAGCCCTAGGCAGGGGGAATAAAAAACATCCTATGACAGTTGCTCAATGGCTTGGCATTGAATTAGCAGTACTATTTGTCCCACTTCTGATTCTCCCAATTTTTTTTTATTATTATTTTAAGAGACTGACTTCTAGTCTACAAGTCTAGTGACTAAATTACCTATTTCTAGGCTCCCTAGTGGTAGGACACACAAGATATGCTGCGGGACATCTAATTGTTGCCATCTAACCAATTGTTATTCTTCTGCTCACCCTGGAGCAGGCAACATGATATGAAGCAAACATGCAAAGAGTCACAGGGCCTGAATATTACTCATGGCTCTGCCATTACTGTTATCTTTCTTACTGTCACATAACTTCTCCAGGTCTATTTCCTATTTTGCAAAATGAAGTGATTGGACCTCTAATATCCCTTACAACTCTACATCTGTGAATTTATGCCTCAGTTTGGGCCTTCTGCAAAAATATTTCCATTCTCATTACCTACAGACTTCTGTCCTTCAAGCTGTTCCTTAGAATAAATGGGTATCCCCTGATTTCATTTATTTAGACCTGTGACCTTTTCCCAATTTTGAAGATTTGCTCGACAATTTGACTTAATCATAAGTTTTTGTCTTATAGCCATAGGGGATTTCAGTAGTAATATAGCCTAACCCTCTTCATTTTACAAGTAAGAAAATTGAAGTCTGTGTTGGTTAAGTGACTTATCCAAGGTCACATAGTATCATAAACTGGCATTTGAATCTAAATCCTCTGATTCTAGAAAGAGCGTTCTTCTCCTTGTACCACATTGATCTTCCAAGCTTGGTTCCATCTTGTAAATGCACTGGATCTGGCTGCCCTCACCCTGAATACCTTTTCTCTCTCTCTCTCTCTCTGGGTGTGGGTGTGGGTGAGAGAGAGAGAGAGAGATACATAATCTGTCCCTTGATAAAGTATACCATCATAATACTAATCCAAATACTATTATTTGAATTTTTTAAAATAATCCTACTTACTACCAGCAACATTCAGGCAAAGGGGTATAATGAAGAGAATGCTATGGTAAGTCAGGAAGACCAAACTTCAAATATTGTTTTAGACACTTTCTGGATGAGTAAAGCTAGTCTTTAATTTTCTCATTTGCAAAATGAACTGGTTAGAATCAGTGACCTCCCATATCCTCTCAAACTCATGAATTTCTATGATCTTGTGATTCTTTGTTATCTGAATTATTCCAGTAGTAGGTTGTCTTACAGCATATACACTATCTTCACTAATACTATATCATCATCATCATCACTAAAATTTATCTAGCACTTACTATATTCCAGGCCCTGTGCTAAGCATTTTGCAATTATTATCCCATTTTTATCTTTACAATAATCCTGGGAGGTAGTTACTATTATTAACCTTAATTTAAAGATAAGGAAACTGAGGAAAACAAGATAAAATGGCTTTTTCAACATCATACTGCTAGCATCTGAGACTAGATTTGAACTCAGGTCTTCCTGACTTTCATGCCCAGCATTCTAAAATGTGACACATTGATAATAATAGTCATAAGTGATGTAACTGAGGTGTATTTTTGGAATACAGTGAAAGAAATTTATGAGAATAGGAACTAAAACCAAAATCTTAGCTTAACTAGTAGCCAGCATTGTTTCATAAGAGAACCAAACTCTATCACAGCTCTGAGAGGTAAAAAGCTTATTTATTGTTCTCCATATAGAGGAGAGTATGTCCTTCCTGAGCTGACCCACTCAGTGGTAAGGTTTGTGGCCTATGGTAGGCAGAATGATCAGCATATAATAAAGAATGTAGGAATATACTACTACAAGTTGAAGAGAGGGGTAGAAACTGAGCTAATCTTTAGTGAAGCAATCAGTTCTAAATTAGCCAAAACACAATTCAAAAAGAGGTAGAGGCAAAGGGTGTGTCATCCTAATTTAATGACCCAATGGGGAATAATCAATGGAAGCTAAGGACAGATCCAGGATCAAGAGTCAAAACAATAAATCTGTAGAATAAGGAAGATCAAAACAGGAGTCCGTTTAATACAAGAAGGCTACAACAATTTGTGGGCAGTTGGCTGGAATTATCTATAGATTATTAAACCAGGGCATTTCAGGTCATCCCTTAACTTTTAGTTTACCAAATAGGCTCTCACTTAAAAATTTACCTAAATCAGAAGCAGCTGTGTTAATACCTAGTAACAAGAAGAAAGTAAAGAATAAATTAAATAGCTTAGTTAAAAAAAAACCCTTTTTAAAATATTAAATATCTACCATATTAAAGACACATCCGAGGGGCAACTAGGTGGCGCAGTGGATAGAGCATCAGCCCTGAAGTCAGGATGACCTGAGTTCAAATCTGGTCTCAGACACCTAACACTTCCTAGCTGTGTGACCCTGGGCAAGTCACTTGACCCCAATTGCCTCAGCAAAAAGCAAAAAAAAAAAAAAAAAAAAAGACACATCCGGAAACCTGGATACAAAGGCAAGAGCAGAAGTGTCTACCCTAAATGGAGTTTATAACCTATTGGAGGGATACAAAGTATGCAAAATTAAATAAATATAAAGCATGTATAAAGTAATACAAAGCTGTAAGAAGGAGAAATGATTAATTCCTTGAACATCAAAAAAGATCTCCTGTACTATATGAGGACTGGGCTATACTTTGAAAGATGATGAAAATCATTAGATCACAGAGTTAAAGCTGGAAGAGATTTAAGAAGCCAAACCCAAGTTTCAAGAGCAGAACCAAAATACTGAAAGGAAACCAGGAAACTGCTCAAGCTCTCCCAATTTCCCTTGAAAAACACATGAAATCAAGCCTCTGAACACAGTCTGATTAAAAGAAACCACTCTTCAGCCCAAAATAGATTGGAAGGACTTCAAGAAAGATCAGTGTCACCAAGGTGAAACGGGTGTTCAGCCAGATTCAGTGTCTGAGAAAGCCAGTGAGAGGGTCTTAAACACAGCAGATCAGCAACCACTACCCTTGGTCCTGGCTCAGTAGTGAAGCAGAGCAGTAGGGCAGCCTCCAGTCCCAGCTTAGAAGAAAAATTGCCAGTCTGAGAAACCAGGCTATTTCCTGGAAAGAACAGGTAGGGCTACTTCCTGCTGTGAGCAAGACACTAAATACAAGGGGCCCCTGTGCTCAAAGCCAAGACTCAGAACTTGGAGTGGGGTTTTTTTTGAGGGGGAGGGAGTCAGATGAGTTCCTGCCTTTACTCTTCTATCTTGGCTCTAACTCACCTATTTTTATTCTAAGGTAGAGTGAAAAGAAAACATGGAATTCTATCCCCCATTGTTAGACAGGAAGGTAAGTGAAGAAAAAAAAGTAACTGAATAGGAGGGAAGCAATATAATAAAAGCAACATGGAATTTGGTTGGATACACTGAACACATATACATCACAGATTTCTCATCTGTCAAATGAGGATAATGGTACCCATTGTAACTACTTTTACCTAAGAGGATTGTTTTGAGGATCTAATGAGATATAATCATTGACTTTTCCAGTTAGAAGGAACCTTAGAGATCCTTTCAAAAATTTATATATTAAGTCCATTTGACCTTTATTCCAAGTGTATAAAGAGTAATAATGACAAAAGAGAACTATTTAGGTCAGAAAATAAAAGGAGTGGTCATTCAACATCTTAATGTTTATATTCTAACTCTCCTATTTTGAATCTCACAATAATATGAAGTTTTCATTGTGATACAATCTTATTGAGATCTATGATCTTATTTTGCATCTTTACAATGTCTTTTTATCAAAAGGATTAAAATTTCATCCTTAATTTAGTACAATAAAGAAATCCAGAGATATGAAAGATCTTAGTTATCATCTGGCTGTGCCTTATCATTTTACAGATGACAAACCTGAAGCCATAGAGATTAAATAATAATTAGATCACAACCAGCAAGTAACAGAGTCAGGATTTGGACATAGGTCCTCTGACTACAAATTCAGTTGGTTAAATATCATGCTGTCTACTTACCTCCATCTTATACTTATGCTAAAATTCAACTACACTTTATTTATAATATTTCCCTATTGGAAACTGTAACCCTGTACAAAGGAAATTAGCTTCATTTGAGATGACTAGTACTTGATGCTCCCATAGAGATCTAGATGATTTTTGCCTTCTGAGAAAAAAAAAATCAATGACTACATTACTACACTTAGGAGACAATCAGACATAGAAAGAGATATATTTCCTAGATTTGGAGGTTGAGAAATCCAATAAAAACCATCCACAAAGGAAATGGCACCAAAACAAAAGATTTATGCTGAATCTACTCTCTGTTAAAAATCTAATTTTTCATCCATTATAGTTTTCACCAAAACCTAACATGTGCCCTATACAACTATAAGCAGTAAATCATACTCTACAAAAAGTCAAAAGAAACTACTGATGATTACATACATTTTTTGATAGAATCTACATAGGAATCACCTATCTCTTTCAAAAAAATCTGCTTGGTAACATTCATCCCCTCTTCTCTCTTAACTAGATGGGCAAAAGGAAAAAAAAAAGTATATTTATTGCCCATATTGAATTAGACAGTACTCTGCCTAAGTGACCTTCCTCTTTCACTGGCTAGTATCATGACTCAAGTCCCCTCAAAAATTTCCAATCGTTTACCATTGTCTAAAGAATAGGTATAATTTCTTAATCCTGGTAGAATTCCTTGCAAATAATAGATACTTATTAAGTGTTTGTAAGATGATATTAAACAACACTTAAGACCTTCAAAAATTGGCTCCAACTTCTCTATTCTGCCTTCTCTCATAGTTCCAGATTTCACCCACTCTGCATTCTAAGCAACTTGGACTATTCATTCTGTCCCTGTTTCCAACCTAACCTTTTTATATTTTGGCCATTGCTTACTCCCTTCTCACCTTAGTCCCCTATGCTTTATATCTATCTGTTGATCTCCTTCTATTCTTTAAAGGCTAAACTTAGATGTTCCTCCTCTATGAAATCATTCCTGAAACCCTATCCCTTTACCTCTAGGTGAAAGTGATTTGTTCTTATTTAAACTTTCTCATGCCAAGTCTTGCCCTCCCTTATACATCTCACTCTCCTTTTTAGTATAGTTATGTGTGAACTTCTCCTTTTCTCATGTCATTAGACTGGATCACAGTGCATACCTCTGTCACATCTTCTTTTATTTCTATAACACCTGACAACATGTGTTATACAGGGCAAATACTCATATTTGTTCAACTGAATTTCTTTTTTAATTTACATTTTAAATAATAATTTATTTTTAAAAATACATGGAAAGATAGTTTTCAACATTCATCTTTGCAAAACCTTGTGTTCTGATTTTTTCTCCCTCAATTACCACACCCCTCTTCTTAACAGCAAGCAATCCAATATAGGTTAAACATGTGCAGTTCTTTTAAATATATTTCCACATTTATCATGCTGCATAAGAAAAATCATATCAAAACAGAAGAAAGAAAAACAAGGAAACAAACAACAAGGTGAAAATACTATCCTTTGATCCATATTCAGTCTTTGCAGTATTTCTCTGGATGTGGATGGCTTTTTCCATCACAAATCTATTGGAATTTCTTTGAATCACCTCATAGTTGAAAAGAGCCAAGTCCATCACAGTTGATCATCAAATAATCTTGTTATTGTTGCATACAAAGTTCTCTTGATTCTATTCACTTCATTTAGCATCAGAAACTGAATTTCTTAAATGATCAAAGGAGATTCTAAGGCTGATTTAAGCAGGGTGGGGGAAGATAGCTTCTATGACACCTAATAATGTTGTGTTAGAATGAAGATGCACCATAAAAACCATGAAAAGAACATGCCTACTCCCCCCCCCCGAATATATGGCAGGCCAAATGTTCAGATATCACCATAGGAAGCATGGAACTCATGCCAGAAGACCTGAATCTGTCTCATGAGATCCTCACAACAACATTCTGAGGTAAAAGTAAGCTACAATTGGTACTAATTTGGGACTTTATACTCCTCTATAGATGTCACCATGTTTCACTGCTCTACTACTACCTCAACCAACTTTCCCCACTGGGGAACAAATTGTTCTCACCCACAAACTGAGATCCTCAAATGAGAATCAAAACTTTATTCATAGCCTTGAAGTTACATTTTAAACCTTCAATTCAATATTAGAAAAATAGGCAAATTGAAAACAGATTTAGGTGACAAGGATTTACAAATTTGCCTTGCAACACATTTTTCCAAACAGACCAGAAACAATGTTAAAAGAGGCTTATTGACTCATGAAGCTTTTGCCATTATGGATTTAACTACTATAAGTGCCTTTGAATGGTGTTAAAATTGTTCAGAAGTTTCAGAGAATACCTAAGTCTTTGAGATGGAGTAACGAGCACGGAACTTCATCTGTGAACTGAATCATTTCACAATCACAGGAAATTGGGCTTAATGATACAAAAAACTAAGTAGGATGCTCTGGACTGAGCTGCATACCAAGCCCATTACTTAAGAAAAAAACAGTGAGAGAGAAAAAATAATAATAAAAAGGAACCATGAGAGAAACTGAGCTTAGCAGAAGATCGTGTGGAAAACTTCTCTGTTCTTCTTTGGGCAACCAAAGAATTGCTCTGATGGTGGTGGTGGTGTCAATGGTTGCTATTTTATTGGATTGAATTAAATGAAGAAAGTCAGAAATGCTACTCATTTGCTGGGTCCATCTTAGCTTGTTGATGTATGATTTTTTTTTCTGTTATCTGAGAGTGAAATTAAAAGCCAGAGTGGAATAAAAAAAGTGCATCAAGGCCTTAGAGTTCAAATCTTACTTTTGATATATACTGACTATAAGTTTAGGCAAGTCAATAATCTCTCAGTGGCCCTGAACAATTAATTCTCTATGATCAATTAGATGTCAGTCTCCATTAGTAGAAAGAAGCCTCATTAGACAGTTCCCTATCCTGATGATTTTGAAAAATAACACATCAAAGCCAAGAATACATGCACACACACA
>JAJPUD010003096.1:127647-271915 GCA_023553655.1 Myrmecobius fasciatus | reverse complement strand
TGCGATGGCTCTCTCCATTACATTACTCCTGAATTCTAATGGAGCCTCAAACAACCAATAACAGTAGGATGCTTGACAAGTGGCTTAATCTCTCATTTTTCTCAAAGGTAAAATGGGACTACTAATAATACATAGGGACAGATAGGTGGCGCCATAACAGATAGAGCACCAGGTTTGGGGTCAGGAAGACTCAATCTTCCTGAGATCAATTCTGGCCTTGATATTTACTTAGCTGTGTGATACTGGGCAAGTTACTTTACCCTGTTTTCCTCAGTTTCTTCATCTGAAAAATGAGCTAGAGAAGGAAATGTTGAAGAGGATAAGAAAACCCCAAATGAGGTCACAAAGAATCCAACTTGACTGAAATGAATGAGCAACAACTATAAGACCTACCTCATGAGGTTGCTGTGAAGGTCAAATGAGACAACCCCTATGTAGAATGTTTTGAAAACTATAAAGCAAAAGAGAGATCTGAGCTAGTGCTTTCTCTGGAATAGGGGAGAGGGTCACAGATGAGGTCAAGGTCATTCAGCAGAGCTGTGAGGGCAGAGCAGGATCTGTTCAAACTACCACCTGCCTGCACTTTGTCTGACTCCTAATTAATCCACCATTTACCCAGGGAATTTAAAAAAAAACACTCCATTCTCTTTTCAGGCAGCATCCATCTACAGTCATGCAAGATTTTTCTGTTTTTATACTCTTCAGGAGAGCAAAACAACAGGGCTGGGCTGGGCCTGGAACCTAATCATTGTCCCAGATCTGCAGAGGTCAAATCAAGGAGGAAATCTAGGAACCTAGCAGCCAGGGGGGCTTACCTGGAGAAAAGAGCCTACTGTCCTGAGGTATGAGAGAAGCCATTTTGGAGTCAGAAAAACATAATTCAAATTCTGCTACTGTGGCTTACTGCCTGAATGATCAAATGAGACATTTGTAAAGTGATTAGCCCAATGCTGGCAGGTGTTTAATAAATACTTGTTTACTCTGCCCTTCCCTATGAGACTTTGGGTGAGTCATTTCAACTTCCTGTGCATCATTTCCCTCATCTGATTGGATAAATGGCCTCTAAGACGTCCCTCTAGTTCCTGAGCTATGATTCCATAAGTTTATATGTTTTCTTGCTAAGTGGAGAGGTCAGCCATGGCCTCATTTCCCAAATGGTCTGGAATCCTGGGCATTTTTTCTCAGCTATCTGAAGAAAGTTTATTCCATGTGGCCCCTGCAGGGGTCTCTAGCAGACATTACCCTCATGTCTTCCTTTTGGCTTGCTGCCAAAGACTACCTGGCTGCCCAGTGGCCTTGCTGAGTATCAGGACACTGTGTATCTTGGGGAGAAAAAAAGGGAAGGGACTTAATTCCCTGAGAAGTCATTGAGACTCTGAGGCTCCAGAGGCCTGCAGTCAGCCAACCCTTCTCTGGATTATGTCTGTCTTGTGGGAAGCCATAAATTGAGGGCATTTTATCCACAGCAGCTCACACCTTTGAGACTGCTGGACACTCATGGGGCTGTAACAGCAGGTTGGGAGGAAGGGACCAGGAAAGGTGGAGTGGGGGGTGAGATGAGAGCCTACATCAGTTACTTGGGACCACAATCCATGAACAATCTGGTTTACTGCTAAGCAGAGTGCAGACCTTAATGACTGGTTGCTCTTGGAAATGGGAGGAAGGGAAGTTGGGGAGAGTGTGTGTGAGTGTGTGTGTGTGTGTGTGTGTGTGTGAGAGAGAGAGAGAGAGAGAAGAGGGGAGGGAGGGAGGGAGGGAGAAGGAAGGAGGAAAAAAGGAGGGGGAGAGGAATAGAGAGGAGGGAAGGATGGAAGGAGGGAGAGAGAAAGAAAAAAGGAGAGAAAGAGAAAGAAGGAGAGAGAGGGGGTGGAGAGAGAGAGAGAGAGGCAGAGATAGAGACAGAAAAATAGAGAGGCGAGAAGAGTTCAGGAGAAAAGACACTCATTCTTAGAATCCTTTCCTGCTGTAATGCCATTCTTTCCTCACAAGAAGCCCAAAAACCAGGTCAGAGGACCCTCAAATGGACTTCAAAGAACATCTGGCCCAAATCCATCATTTTTGAAAAGGGGAAACTGAGCTTCAGGCAAGTGAATTGAGTTGCTGAAAGTCAAAATAGCACTAAGCATCAGAGGTAGAATTTGAATCCAGATCCTCTCCCATATTACAGATGAAGAAAACCTAGGCCCGGGTAAGCCAGGGGTCATAAAGCTAAAACAGATTTTAGAAGCCAACTAATCCAGCTCCTTCATTTTATAGACAAACACACTGACACTCAAGATAAAGTGACTTGCATAAGATCACATAAAATTTGAACCCAGTTTTTCCCCCCATTTTACAGATAGCAAAAGCCTAGGCCTAGATAAGCTAATCTATAGGACCATAAGACCAGATAAATCATAGATCTAGAACTAAAAGGGACTCTAGGATCTGAATGGAAATTGAAGAATACTATTTTTTTACTTTAATTTTTTTATGAGTTTTTATGTTTTCTTCAGAACTAATGTTTTCAGAACTAATATGGAAATATTTTATATGACTGCACATATATAATCTATATCAAATGGCTTGCTTCCTTAATGAGTTGGGAGGATAAGGAAGGATGGAGAGAATTTGGAATTCAAAATCCTAGAAAATGAATGTTTAAAATTTTCACAGGTAATTGGAGAATAAAGTAATTTGCCCAAGTTCATACAAGTTGTAACTATCAGAGTAAGGATTTGAACTCTACTCTTCAAAATTAACAGCTAGTGTTTTCCCCAACAAACCATGCTGTTTCCTATTTACTCCAAATCATAGATCAAAATTAGTGTGAGAGTTGGGAGTTAGTAGATGTCCTGATTCCTAGCTCAGGGTTCTGTTTCCTTTAATCTCAATGTTTCTCGATTTCAATATTATCAAATTGTTTGAAGAGAGCTCCCATGATTCCAAGAGAGTACAAAGAACCTCCTTGGGAAATGCATACATCCCTATCCTACCTTTACTTCCCAAAATTTTTGAATTGTTGTTCAGTCATGTCTGGTCTTCATGACCCTGGAGACCATACTGTCCATGGGGTTTTCTTGGCAAAAATACTGGAGTGATTTGCCATTTCCTTCTTCAGCTCATTTTACAGGTGAGGAAACTAAGGCAAACAGGTTTAAGTGACTTACCCAGATTCACACAGCTAGTGTCAGAAGCTGGATTGGAATTTAGGAGAGCTTGGCTCCAAGCCCAGTGCTCTACATCTATGGCGCCATCTAGCTTCTTTCTAAAAGCTAAAGTTAAGCCCAAGGCAGCTTTCCTTATTGGAGAGTTATTGTACTGAGGAACTTCATCTATCATCTTTGGGTGCTCTAAAGCTCAGAGCAGGACAAGTAAATTCTTGATTTGAAGTTTTAAAGTCCTGGATTCAAATTCTGACACTGCTACTTAATTCCCTGTGTGATTTTTGAACAAGCTATTTTCCAGTCCTTGCATCAGTTTCCTCTTCAATAAAATCAGAGAATTGGACCCTGACTTCTAAAGACTTCTAGCTACAAAGATATAATTGTAAGACCTCTGAAGTCATATGACTAAGGTAAGTGTCTTGAAGGCATGGACCATTTTATTTGTGCCTTTGTATCTCTGGCACCTGGCACAATGCCTGAAACACAGCAGGTATTTAATAAATGCTTGTGGAATAAAGTAGTTCTAAACCTCTGTGATGTGCTCCAGGAGTTCTTTACCTGAAATCCATAAATTTGTTTCTTTTCATTTTAAATATTTTGAAAACTATTTCAATGTAATTATTTTCCTCTTTAATTTTATGTACATATTTATTTTTTATAATGATAGCTTTTTGTTTTTCAAAATACATACAAAAATAATTTTCTTTCTTTATCAACAATCAGTATGCACTTATTAGATATTATGTGTCAGGAACTATGCTTGGTGCTGACAGTGAGAAAGATCCTTCCCTAAGTGATGAATTCACATTCTATTAGAGGGATATGAACTATTCAAGAGAAGTAAGTACAGAATAAACCCAAAAGAAAAAGAAAATAATTTGGGGAGAGAGACACAAACAAATGAGGGAATAAGAAATATTTGGGTGGGAAGGAGGGGGAAGAGAAAAACATTGAGACCGAGAGAAACAGAGATAATAATAATTGCTAATATTTATGAGGTGGATTTTAACCTAATTCATTCAGTTCCCATTATCATGATAATGGAACAAGCCCATCCTATCTTGTTTACATAGAATGATGTGAAGTTGAACCTCACCAGGCTTTCTAATCCATCCTGTCTCCAATCTCTGAGAGTGTCTGTTTAGCATGTTTAAACAACCTTCATGCAATGATAGTTTTCAACATTCATCCTTGCCTTCCAAATTTTATTCACCTTGTGTTCCAATTTTTTCTCCCTCCCTTCCTTTCTCCTCCCCTAGGGAGCAAGTAATACAATATAGGTTAAACACGTGGCATTCTTTTAAACATATTTCCACTCTTGTGTATGTATATATTTTAAAAGATTTCTCTGGGAAGAAGTCCTTAGGATTCACCAGTCAATGTCCCCACCCCCAAAATTCACCAGTCAGTGACACAAAAATGGTTAAGAGCTTAAAAAAAAATGGTTAAGAACTTCCAGTTAAAATATACTCCACTTTCAAATATGGCAGCCTTATGCCTCAGTCACCATAGAAGTGGTTCTGAACTCTAAGGATTCAGGGTCTCATATTTAGGTGACAGCTATCTTAAAATACAGAATCAATCAATTAATAAGCATTTTTATGCTTATTAGATTAAACAAAATCAGACTATTTTATACTTGGAATGATTTTCCTCCTCCACTCCCAACTATTGACTTGCCTGACTTCCTTTAAGTTCCAGTTACAATCCCAATAAGGATGTATGGGGTATTTAGGGAAGACTGGCACTTCTGGTGGGAGCCCATTATGGACTGTTCATCCACTTCGGTATCTCTCTGTTGACCAATTTTCACCTGTGGCACCAAGAAGTTGTAGCATTTGTAGTCATCCCCAATTTTGCAGACAGCCTAATTGATGGTAATTGACAGGCTTCAAACCTGTTGGTGAGTTAGGGGTATCTCTACCCCAAGTGAATGAAGACTTTCCCTTGATGGAATAGATGGATGAGAGCAGATTGTTTCAAAGCCTTTCTGTGGAGCACTTAGAGCTTTATCAGGCAATGAAAATGCCAAGGTCATCCACCACATCTTGACATTGACTTTTGAGTCTACAAGAGAAAATGAAGCTGACAATTTTGTGCAACTGCCTCACTCAAAAACAATTCACTCAAAGTCCAGATGTCACTGGTGATGTCATTGGTTCTCGTCTAAAACAAAGGATAAACAACAATTCCATCTCTACAAGAAGCCTCCTCTATCCCCCTTAATTCCAGTGCCTTCCTTCTGTTAATTACTTCCTATTTATTCCTATTCCCACGTTGTCTCCCCCATTAGACTATAAGCTTTTTGAAGGCAGGGACTCTGCCTTCAACTCTGACTCTGTCTTTTGCCTCTTTTGGTATCTCTAGAGTTTACCTGGCACAGAGTAGGCACTCAATAAATCTCGACTGTATTGTATTTCTATTGCATTGAATCTGAAGAAGAAAAAACCAAGTTCCATCCCTTAAGGAGCTTATATTCTAATGGGGGGAGCTGCGAGAGAGAGATCTGGAGGCATCTAATTCAACTCCCTCACTTGACAGAGAAGGAAACCGAGGGTCCGAGTGATGGATTTATTTGCCCAAGGTCAGACAAGTAGTAGATCTAGGATTCAAGCCGCCAAGATTCCTGGACTCCATTCAGCCAAATCTCTAAAACTGCCATCTGCCGCCGCCGCCACCCCACCCCTCCTGCCTTTGTCCTCCCCGATCCAGTCCCATCGGAGCGCTACTACAGGCGCAGAACTATGAGGAGGGGGAAAGGAAGGAGCTCAGGGAAACTGTTGTTCAGATCTTGGCTGGTACCTCGGAAGATGCCCGGGTTCAATTCTCCCGAACCCCCATTTATTCCCAGAAAGCGATGGGTAAATCACAGAGGCAGGTTAAATTTCACCCTCCTCGAAATCAGCAAGGGGTGGACCAAAGTCCCGGGGTGCTCTGAGCAGCTCCTTCAAATCCACTGTTATAAGGCAGTCCCCTTTCCCCTCCTGTTTCTCCCGAATCGATTTTCTCCCAGCAGGAGTTCCCTCCCTCCTCTCCTTTCTCCCTTTCTCCTCCTCCGCTCTTCATCCTCCCTCGGTTCCCCACCCCCATTCCACCCGCTCCTCCTTCCCCAGCCGCCGGCTATTTGAGCTTCAAGGATATGTGATCTCTGGATACCACCGGGCGCGCTGGCACACAGACGGACGCACACACGGAAGCACACTCGCGCACACCCAGCCACACAGCCCACGCGCCGCGCACACAGGGGCGCACGCACACATAGAAGCGCGCACTGACACGGTGCGCTCCCTCGGCGGAGGCCAGATGTTCTTCTGCTAACCTAGAGACAGCGGTCCTGACCCTGGTGCCGGCTCCGGCTCTCCAGGAGCCCTCCAGGAACTCTGGTCCAGGATGGGGCCGCCCCCGGGCTCTCCGCCGTCCTTGCTGCCTGCCGCCGCCCTCTGCCTCCTTTCCTGCCTCCTCTCTGCACCTCGGGGCCACGCGTGCCCCGCGGGCTGTGTGTGTGCGGACTCCCACACTGTGGACTGCCGGGCCCGAGGGCTGCCCAGCGTGCCGAGCGCCTTCCCCCTGGACGTGCGGAAGCTGCTGGTGGCCGACAACCGCATCGAGGCCATCCCGGCTGACTTTTTCATCTTCTACGGCGACCTGGTCTACCTAGACTTCAGAAACAACTCTCTGAGCTCCCTGCAGGAGGGCGCCTTCAGCGGCTCCGCCAAGCTCATCTTCCTGGACCTGAGCTACAACAACCTGACCGAGCTGGGCGCCGGCACCTTTCGCTCGGCCGGGAAGCTGCTCAAGCTCAGCTTGGCCAACAACCGCCTGGCCGGCGTGGACGAGGCGGCCTTCGAGAGCCTGGAGTCGCTCCAAGTGCTGGAGCTCAACGATAATGACCTCCGGAGCCTCAACGTGGCCGCCCTGGCCGCCTTGCCTTCCCTTCGGACCCTGCGCCTGGACGGTAACCCGTGGCTTTGCGACTGCGGCTTTGCCCAGCTCTTCACCTGGCTCCAGGACAATGCGTCCAAGCTGCCCAAGGGTGAGCGAGGGACCGGGAGGGGGGGTGGGTGGGAGGAGAGAGAGGAAAGGGGAAGTCGGCAGAGAGGGAAGCTAGCTGTGCCGGCTTTGCTAGCTGAGAGCTATTGCGAACTGCAGCGGGAGATCCAAGTCAAGTCAGCGAGCATTTAAGTGACCCCGGCCTCCTTGCCTCCTTCCGAGACCCTCCATCTCCCACTCTGGGCACTTCCCGGGCACTCTCTTCTTCTTCATCTCTGCCTTCTGGCTTCCTTCAAGTCTCAGTAAAATCCCCTCCTTTATATAAGAAGCTTTTCTCAGTCCTCCTTTCCTTAAAGCCTTTCTCTCCAATATTGTTTCCCTTTTCTCCTACCCAAAGCTTGTTTGTGTATCGTTAGCGTGTTAACGGGCCCATTAGTGAACTCCTAAGAACAAAGAGACTGGCATTTGTCTTTTCCTGTATTCCCAGTGCGGAGTCCAATGCCTGGCACACAGTAGGATCTTAATAGGATCTTTTGACTTACTATGTAGCAGGCTCTTTACCTTTGATGTGCATCTATGGATTGACTCCTTTATAAGGGAGCCACACAGCACCTGAAGTTGGGTTACTAAGAAGCTCCATTGGGGAAAGGGCATGGTGTGGGAGAAAGAACCCTGGGGTTGAGTCTGGAGATACAAACTGTGTGACTTTGGGCAAAAACCTTCCCTTCTCTGAGACTCAGTTTCCTCACTTGTCAAAGTTGTTGTTGATCTAATTCTCAGGGACTCCATTTGGAGTTTTCTTGGCAAAGATATTAGAGTCATTTGCCATTTTCTTCTCCAACTCATTTTATGGATGGGGAAACTGAGGCAAACAAAATGAAGTAACTTTTCTGGGCTCACACAGCTAGTATCTGAGTCAGATTTGAACTCAGGGAGATGTCTTCCTGATTGCAGGTAGGGTATTGTGCCACCTACATGCCCCTAAATGATCCTTAAGATCCCCATCTACTCTAGAATTTGACCGATGTCTAGATAATCATTTTACAGATGGGGAAATGGAGGCAAACAAAATTGCCCAGGCTTACATAGGTAGTGTCTGAGGCCAGATTTGAACTAAGGGAGATGTCTTCCTGATTGCAGGTAGGGTACTATGTCACCTACCTGCCCCTAAATGATCCTGAAGGTCCCTAGATACTCTAGAACTTGGCTGATGTCTAGATATCCATAAGGTACAGCTCAGAATCCTGTGATCATGTGGATCCAAGGCCCACAGCATAGGAAGCTCTGGTTTTCCCTTTGTAACCTTCTTAGTGCTGTCCAGTGAGGACAGTCTACTCAATCAATGGTCTTTCTTCCCTCCTTCCTTTTCTCCTCCTGAGAGGCAGCATAATATGGGGCCCTGGCTCACAAAGTATGGTCCAGAGAAGTCTGGGGGGGGTCTCTAAAATCCTTTCAGAGGGCCTACAAATTAAAAAATCAATTTTTTTCTAATATGGTAAATGAAAACATAAACAAAAACTCTCTGAACAGCTCCTCAAATTTTTTTTAATTGTATAAAAATACTGAGAACAAGTTTGAGAACCACTGGTATAGGAGATAGAGTACAGGGCAAGGAAGACCTGGGTTCAAATCCTGTTTCTGATATCACAAACAAGTTATTTCATCTGAGTCTTTGTAGACCAGCTTTGCTTTCCAGAAGTGTAGAGAGTTCCCATGTGGATAAATTCCCAGTTCCTTGTCATATGAACAAGAGTAACACAAAGAAAGAAGGGGGTCCCTTCCCTTATGAAATGTGTAATCTACTGGGAAGGATAAGTCATAGATACTAGCAGCTAGACTATAGGAAAGAATGTGAAGATATGACAAAGTACTGAAGCAGTGAAGCTCAGTGGAAAGAACTCTAGGGGTGGGATTGGGAAGACCTGAATTCAGATTCTGCTTCTGTTTCTCAGCTGGGTGACAGTGGGAAGTTGTTTAATTTGTGAGCCTCAGGCAATCTTAAGATCTAACTGATTTATAAATTGACTGTCCCTGACAGAGAAAATCCTATCACATGACACAGTATGTGTCTAAAAGTGTCTCATAATAATCATTCCAATTCAAATGGCCCTTTAAGGTTTCCCTGGGTGGAGGGTGGGGCACCACAGTGATTGGGGAGCAGTTGACATTGGAGTCTTTTCCTTGAAAAATAGACAGTTGGTTTGCAAGTTCTGTTCTAGACACAAGCAGCAGTTTGCACTGATTATTTCCAATTGTTGCTGTTTTTCAGCCATGTCCAAATCTTCATGACCCAATTTGGGTTGTTTTGTTGTTGTTGTTGTTTTTGATAGAG
The DNA here is from genome assembly GCA_023553655.1 of Myrmecobius fasciatus. Classification (NCBI taxonomy): domain Eukaryota; kingdom Metazoa; phylum Chordata; class Mammalia; order Dasyuromorphia; family Myrmecobiidae; genus Myrmecobius; species Myrmecobius fasciatus. Next base: position 262,447 of record JAJPUD010003096.1, on the reverse strand, counting down.
ATTTTGAAGTGGTTTGCCATTTCCTTCTCAGGCTCATTTTACAGAGGAGGAAACTGAGGCAAATAGGATTATTCAGGGTCACACAGATAGTAAGTATCTGAGGCTAGATTTAAACTCTGGAATATGAATCTTCTTGACTCTAAGTCCAGCATTCTATTCACTGTATTACCTAGGTGCCCACTAATTTCCAGTATAATCCATAATAAACACAGGCTACTCAAGGATTGGAGGAAATCAGACTTCCTTTGTAAGGGAGCCAGACGGTATCCGAAGTTTGATAGGTAAGCACCAAGCTTAAGCTTTGGTAAGAAACTCTATTGGGGAAAGGGGAAAACTCCACTTGAAGGAAAAAAGCACTGGATTCAAGGTTCAAGATTCAAGCTGTATGATTTAAGGCAAAAAACTTCCCCTCTCTGGACCTCAGTTTCCTTACTTGTCAAATAATCCCTGTTGTTCAATCAGATCTAATTTTTAGGGACTCCATTTGGGATTTTCTTGGCAAAGATACTAGAATAGTTTGCTATAGCATAGCTTGTTCTGTGGTCAGAGAACTAAGTCAGAACCAATGTAATACCCTACTTTCTTGATCCTTCTTCAAGCATTCAGGTCCTTCTTCATTTGTTCTTCCACTCCCAAGTATTACTCTTTCTCTTTCTCTGCAAGATATATAGACCAAGCAGCTCTAATATGGAGGAACATTTCTCCCCCAAGTTGTATAAGCCCTTGTCTTTACCTTATATACTCACTATTATGGAGTTTTTCAAATATTGTGCCATATGTGTTTCATAGGCCACATATTGATTTGTCCACAAATTATACTTGGCATTCAGAGCTCCTCACAATCTGACCAGCTTACTTCCAGATTTATTCAATGTTACTCCACTTCACAAACTTTCCAATCCTCCCATATTACTGTTCCTCATGAGTGATTTCTGTCTCTGGGCACAGACTATAATCATCTCCCTTTGCCTATCCTCTCCTCCTGTCTTCAAGAATCCTTTGCTTCCTTTCAGATTCAGTCATGTATCACCTTGTACATAAGACATTTCCTGATTCCTCCACTTCTATTCCAGCTACCACTGCCCTCATATCTATTTTGTGAACACCTGGGTGGCACAGTGGATAGAACACCAGGCCTGGAATTAGACCTGAATTCAAGTCCCTTTTCAGATATTAATGCTATGACTAGCTAAGAAAATCACTTAACTCTTTGCCTCAGTTTCCTCATCTGTAAAATGAACTGGAAAAAGAAATGCAAAATCACTCTAATGTCTTTGCCAAGAAAACCCTAAACAGGATCATAAAGGGTCCAGCATGACTGAACAACATATCCATATGTGTTTATCTCTCCCAGTAGATCCTTAATGTTTTTGTTTACTTTCAATTGTTGAGCATAGATCATAGCTAGATCAAATCTGGGGCATAAAGGGACCTTGGGGATCATTTTACAACAACCATTTTGGTGGTGGGGAAGTTGAAGATGTTAGGACATAGCCAAAGTCACACAGTGAGTCAGCAGCAGACCTAGATGTCCAGATGCGTAGGTTTCTCTGCAGTTTGGATTAGGCAGTCCCTTCCAGCTTTACTGTTCTAGGCTGTTCTCATTCTCATAGTCTAGACAGTGTGATGAGATAGGGAGCTGTCCTGGAAGCCAGGAAAATCTGGGCTGAGGTCCTGCCTCTGTGGTATAGAGCATCACCTCACTGTATGATCCTGTGCAAGCCTCTGAGGGCTCAAGGCACCTTTGTAGGAGCAGAAGTTTCTGAGAAGGTGCTGACTTTTACTGGTAAAGGGAATTTCCTCACCTGGGAGATCCCTACACTAGCAAACAGCAGATTCAGTCTCTCTCTTCAATCCTTATTTCCTCTCATTCCTGCATGAGTGATTACTTAACATCAGGTTCGATGGATCCCCAATCCATAGGGGAGAGATCTTGATTTCCAGAGAAGCAGGGGTTCCTAAGCAGCTGCTCTAGAATACTGGGGAAGCCAGTATGAGTGGGGAAAGGAAAGGGAAATCCAGACTGCGTATGTGCTCTTCCTAGAAGCAAGTCTAAGTAAATGGGGGAAGGGTGCCATCTTAGTTATTAAAATGGGAGCAGAGAGGATGGAGACAGTTCTCTCCCCATGACCTTGATGGCGCCTGTTGGTTTGCAAAATGTGTTTACCCGCCTGCCAGGTAAGATTCCCTGTGCAGTCGCCCATCTGATAAGGCACTTCTAGCCAAGAAGAATGAACAAAGGAGACAAGGGAAATCGAAGTCGATGATTTCCTGTTCAGTTCCTGATCTAGGCAATGGCAGGGTCCTTGATCAGGGGCAGTGGGGCCTGTGCCAGAGAATCTGAGTTTCCCATCTCCTCAACCCCTTCCCAGAGCAGGGAAATAAATCCTGGCTTAGGGGGCAGAGAAGGCTGGGTGCTAGTCCTTTCTCCGACTTCAGCTTTGAGACCTTCTTTGCACTTTGTTTCTTCCTCAGTAAAGAGCAAGGGGGACTTTGTGATCGATTTCTAAGGTTCCTCCTGAGCCCAGCTTTCTGGTCAGAAAATGGGTGCCTTGGGGCCTAAGTCTCCTGGTAATAGTCTGGGCAGTTCAGGGGAGGAGGTCACAAATACACCCATTGGTTCTTTGCCCCATTTCTATTTTATCTAATATTGCTCTTTATTCTATACCATTCTGGGAAGCCATGTGGGTCAGTGAAAAAAGGTGCCAAATCTAGCATCCAAGGACCTGAGCTGAATCCCCATGGCAGAATGAATAGAGCCCTGGAACCCTGAATTCAAATCCTGCCTCACACTTTGCAGCCTGTCACCCTACACAAGTCATCAACCCTCTTTCAGTTCTAGTTTTCTCATCTATAAAATGAGGATATTATTAGCATTACTTCACAGATTTCTGGGAAGATTAAATGAGATCATTTATATAAGGCACTTTGCAAACTTTAGAGTGTTATAGAAATTTGATAGCCAGTCTCAGAGGTGGGACATCCCACTTCTGACATATACTGTTGTGACCTTGAATGAGAAATTTCTTTCTCAACACTCCAGGCACCTCTCTGAGACTAATTCTCAGAGAAGATGCTGGTCATTGATGAAGGGAGTTTCCTCATTCCAAATTCCCTGCCCCCAAGAATCCATAGGTTCTGGCTGAAAAAAAAAGAGGAAATATTGGTGGGTGATTATTAATGCCTGTAGGTCCTTGAATAAAGCACTTAAATTCTCCAGAACTTGATCTTTCCATCTCTGAAATGAAAATGATAGAGACTAGTTGACCTCTTAGGTCCTTTCCAGCTGAAAACTTATTATCTTAATAGCTAAGATGGCACCTAAGAGCAATTTAGTCAGATTTGCTAAGCTTAAAGTGGCAAATGCCTTCTCCAGAGGGAGCCCTGATTCATTTCTGAGTTTCCCTCCATCTTTCCTACCCATCATTACTTTGTAATTTCATGTGACTACCCTCAACCTCCCTACCCCTGTCCCAGCCTGCCCCTTCTGCCCTGGAGCCAGAGCTCACCCTATTTGCCAAATCAGCTGAAATCTGGTGGTGTTTGCCTCCTCTTATCTATCCTGATGTGGATCCCCAGCTGCCTTTGCCTTTACAGATGAGAGAGAAATGTCATCTAGTCCTTCCCCCCCCACAACCCTCCACCACATGCAGTGGGGAGGAGCTGTCCATAAAGCCTCTATGACCAATTCTGTCCCATCCCTCTCCTGGTTCAAAATTTCTTTTCATAAGCTTCAACTTCTTGTAAACTCCTTCCTCTAGAACAGTGTTTTTTCCATTTGTGACCCCTTTTCCCCCAAGAAATTTTTACATGACCTTGGGTATATAGGTATATAAAAATAGGTATACAAGTCAAACACTAATAGCAAATCATAATTTTGTGACCTCCACATTCAGTTTCAAAGCCCCAAATGGAGTCTTGAACCACAGTTTAGAAAGCTGGGCTCTGGAGAACTCCTCTGGAGATGTAATATATGTAACATATAACATGCATGTAACACATGCATACACGTAGCACTTTAAAAATCTCTCATTAGTTGCAGCTAGATGGCACAGGACCTGAATTCAAATCTGACCTCAAATCTTATTAGCTGTAGACCCTAGGCAAGTCACTTACCCTGATTGCCTTACCCCCCCCACACACACACACAATTTCTCATGTTGCTCATTGTACTACTCAGAGAGAATTCCATTAAAGTGTTCCCTATTCTCTTAGTACTTGCATTCCAGAACTTGTCCAAACACATTCAGAATCTTATTGGCAGAACCAGGACTAAAAAGAATATTTCCTACATGAAAGAAAATCATGGTCCTTTCCTTTGCCTATATTTTTTTTTGTTTTGTTTGTGCAGTTGGGGTTAGTTGACTTGCCCAGGGTCACACAACTAGTAAGTATTAAGTATGCAAGGCTGGATTTGAACTCAGATTCTCCTAACTTCAGGGCCAGTGTTCTATCTACTGCATCATCGAGCTGCCCCTTACCCATAAAATGGTATGCTGAAAAGAATACTGAAAAGAACATTGTAATCATGGCCTGAGGGCCTGGATTCAGGTCCTATCATATATCTTACTCTTTGCATGACTTCCTAGGGGCAGACCTATCTTATTGCCTGGGTCTCCATTTCCCCTTTGGCAAATTGAGGAGGTTGGATTCAAACATTTCTAGAGTTCCTTCTAGTGTTGACCTTATAAGCCTGTGAAATCCAGCTCCAGATCTACTCCAGAAGATACAGTATTGACCTGAATTCACAGGACTTGAATTCAAATTCTGCCTCTTTTGCTGACTGGCCATGTGGTTAGATTATTGACTTATATATAAGTTTAGGCCCCATTTGATCATAGGGATCATAGCTCCAGAGCCAGAAGGGCCAATTAGTCTCATTCTCTAATTTTACAGATGAGGAAACTGAGACCCAGGGAAGTTAAGCACCTTTTCCAAAACCACCCTGAAGTGACATATGAATCTAGATTCTCTGACCAAACCTGCCACTCTTTTCACTGTGCTTCTCAAGGCAAGTGGATTCACACCCCTAAGCCTCAGTTTTCTTAGTTGAAAACTAAACAAATTAGAAGATCCTTCTAACTATTGATTCTTGAAATTGGATCTTGTTGACTTGAAGAAGGAGCACCGAAGAGTCTCCTGCTGCCTCTGAAATCGGGCCTTCCAAAAACTTCTATGGCTACCATTCTTTATATATTCTTTCTTTCCATTTTTCCTCTGAGCAGAAGGGAAAGCCCTTACATGTAGGGGTCCTGGTCCTGGTTTGTTATTTTGGAACTGAATGTTGCTTTGATAATGTCAGCAAAGCTCCCCAATTAGCACAGCTCACATTGGGGCCAGAAAGCACATGTATAAAAAGGAAGGAATATGCACCTAGGTCTTAGGGTTGGAGACACCCTTCTTCAGCTCACTAGCAACTTCAGTGTCGAGAAATCACAGTGCATAATGATAGGGAGACATGTGAAACAGGACAACCTTGGACAAGCTAGATGTGGTTTGGTTGGAAGGACAGGAGGAAGGGACAGAGGCTGCACTTTGGGGATATTAGACCTAAGGAGGATCCTTTAAGATAGTGATCCTGGAAGGGCCACTGACTCAAAGCTGGAGAGCTGGAAGGACTTCCAAGATTATTAGTCCAGGGGCTTATTACAGGAGAGGAAACTAAGTCAAAGAGAGCTTAGGTGGCTTATCCAAGGGAAATGAAGTAGTAAGCAGAAGAATGAGAATTAGAACTCAGGATTTCTGACTCCAAAATGACATTGATATACTATCATGAAAAGAGTGTTGAATTTGAGTTTGAATCTCAACTTAACTACTTATTAGCTGTGTGACATTATACAAGATGCCTAACCTCTTCAGGATGTGATATCCTCATTCATAAAATGACCCAAGAAGATGAGACTGGCACTCAGAGGTGGAGGCAGATCTCATATATGCCCAGATAGTCATAACAGCATGTGTGAGTGTGTGTATGGGGGGGGGATGTAGAATGAGAGGTAGAGAGGGATAGAGAGAAAGACAGACAGAAAGAGAAAAAGAGAGGCAGGGAGGGAGAAAGAATAAATAAGTAAGTAAATAAATAAGCTAAGGGATTTATAAATAAATGATAATAAAATAAATGAATAAAAAGGATTCTTCACTTCCATATGGCCATTTGAACTAATAATCCTTAGTGACAGTGGCATGTAAATGTTTAATACCAGCTCTCAAAAAAGATATCTGCAAACCATACTTTCAAGTTTAATCTTCAATATTAACATTTTATTCTATCACTTTATCAACTCTAGAAAATCAACAAAGTAGCAAATCAAATGGGGTTTGTAGCATTTGCTGATTTCTGAAGTGCAAATGCTCATGCTGAAAATTTGACAGTTGGCTCTTGGGGGCCATTTTGAGCTGAGTGTTACACAGTTCTGAATACGGGGTACAGGACAGTCTTTACTTTCTTCTGAAGAGACATAAAAATGCATAAAAGACTTTGATAGATTCATAAACAATAGACATAATTCTTCCTCTTTGGTAAATCCCACTTTTCACATACATCCCTAAAGAATGTTACATGGAATCCTAAACTTATTCGCTACCATGTGGTTTAAATTAAAGAGATGGCCCACTGCTTCAAGCCTTAGACCATAAAGATTTGTACTAACCTCAAGGAGAAAAACAAATTTGAGATTACAAGAGACTGTCCTCTTCCCATTGAACCCTCACTGTCTAACTCATGATAGTAGTAGATGGCAAAGTCTAGGCTTTAGTTTTTGGTGGGCAGTGGGGGCATCAGCCTCCCTGTGAGGATAATGATCCAAGAACTCACCCTTCTCTTTTTAAAAGGATGAGTTCCCAGAAGTCTCTAGAAGCTCACTATTGATCAGAACATCCCCCTCTTCTGTTTAGAAGATTGGGTCCTAAAGGTGTCTAGGGACTCATCACTGTCCAAGAATTTCCTTTCTATGAAGGGAGCTTGGATTTTGATAACTTTCCCCACTGACCCAGTAGGTTGGGGCAACAGGATCCCTCTTTACTTCAAGACATCAATAAAACTTTAAAGATTATGAAGGTATTGGTCTAGATGATCTGTAAAAGTTCCTTCCAAATCCTGAGATCTATAATTTCAATCAATCTATAAGCATTTATTAAGCTCTTATTGCATACCAGACACAATGCTGAGCTTTGGGAATACAAAGACAAAAAAATGAAACATTCCTATCCTTAAGAAGCTTGCATCCTATTAGAAGAAACAATATATAATAATGATGATAGTTATGATGATGATGATACAGTTTATTATTATAACAACCTTTGTGTAACATATTAAGGTTTCAGAGTGCTTTGCATATATATTTTAATTTAATATTTTTTATACAAAACCTATGATTTTATCAATGTAGAAAATTCTCAGCAACGTGCTTCCTTTAACAATATCAATCTGCAATTTATGGTGACAATTCTTCTCTATAATGTATAGTAATAGTAATGATAATAAATATTTCTAGAGTACCAACTATCTCACTTAATTCTAAAAACAATCCTAAAACATGAGGGCTAATATTATTCCCATTTTATAGATGAGGTAATTCAAGCTGAGAGCAGTTAAGTGATTTACTCAAAGTCACACAGCTTGCAATTATCTAGGCAGAATTGAAACTCAAGTCTTTTTCACTCCAAGCGCATTCCTTTTTGCTGAAGCCAAACATTCTCAGAAGCTTAATTGGAAAGTATGAAAAATCAGGATTGTGTTTATATTAGCAAAACCAACTGTATTATTTGGACCTTTCTTTGACCCATTCTGGCTTATGTGGAATCATGAAGGAAGCAGCCAACAGCACCATGGAGAGCTCCGGGAGTTCCTTTCTGTCGGAAGTAGATAGCCATTTCTTGTCAGGGGTTGGGTGAGGTCTCTGTTGCTATTTTCAATCTCTCTTAGACCTTTGTGACTCTCTGAGCATCTGTTTGTATTCTAACAGCTAATGCATTTTTAATGTAATTCTTAATTACAGCTTGTTTCTGTGGTGTACTCTTTCCATTCTTGGTCCTTTCTTCGGTCTGTTTGTAATAGCTTGGCCTGAGTTATCTCTGGGATTCTGCCCCGGGATTTATCTTGTCCCTTTGTAGGGACAACTGTTGATGTTACTCATTTCTGAAGAGACCATAGAGGTCATCAAATATTTCAGATCTAGAAGGGATTCAAGGACTATCTAGACACTGAACTGGAAAGGTCCACATCCCTATGTCTAGAATGCCTCACTTCACTTAGGCCTACTCATGGTTTTATGCATTTAGGGATGGAAGGGACATCAGGAGCCATTTAGTTCAACCCCCTTTATTTTACAGAGAACACTGAGACCCTGAGAGTTTAAGGGACTTATCCAAGGACACATAGATAGTGTTAAGAGTTAAGATTTGAACAGGGATTTTCTGACTCAGGAATCATCAATCTTCCCCTTTCTGCCTTTTAGTATCCCTTGCTTTTTCCAAAGCTTAGCACCTGCCCCCATTCTCTATGGGAAAGCTTTCCAGCTCTCTCCCCTATGTCATTAGTGTTCTTTCAGAGGATATGAATTTTTTTGGGTGGGGAGAAACTCCATTTTTGTTTTCACCAATTTCTAATTTCAATTTAGTATTTCTTTCACTTATAAAAATCTTATTCTGAGAAGAAGCCTAAAGACTTCTTTACACTGCCCAAGAGGCTCCAGGCACCAAAAGAATTTAAAACTCCCTAATCTAGACCAGTCCATACTCAAAAAAGAATCCTTTCCACCATATGTATGTTTTGGTGTTCCCAATAGAATACAAACTCTCTGAGGGCAGGGACTGTTTCATTTTTATCTTTGAGAGACCAAGATATAGTAAAATGCCTGGGCTTACTGGAAATTTATTGGCACATTGGGTAGAACACAGGGCCTGGAGTCTGGAAGACCTGAATTCAAATCTGGTCTCAGACATAAAATAGCTGTGTGACTCTGGACAAATCACTTCATTCTATTTGCTTCAGGTTTCCTGTCTGTAAAATGAGCTGGAAAAGGAAATAGCAAACTATTCCCATGTCTTTGTCCACAAAACCCCCGATGGGGTCATGAATAGTTGGACGTGATTAAAATTACAGCATTAATTGATGCAACATTCTAGATATGTGGTCATCTAGATCCCCAAGATTTGTTTAGCGTGGATCTTCCTGATAGCACCATACTCAGAGGGTTGGAGATTTATTCCTGGAAGAAACCTTAGAGGTCATCTGGTTTTGAGGTGTCAAACCAGCTGCTTGTAGGCCACATAAAACTCCCTATTGTTGCCCAAAACACATTAAAGTGTAATTGGGAGGTGTTTAACAAAATAAGTAAAAATACAGTACAAAGAAGATAATGCTAATTTGTAGTTTTCTAAGTCAATCTGGGGATCTATATCTATTTGAGTTTGATACTATTGATCTAAACTAAGTCCCTTATTTTATGGGTGAAGAAACAGAAGTACAAGAAATTAATAAAACTTATGCCCATACAAGTTATATTATATGTTACATTCTATTGTGTTATAAGAAATGATGAAAGGAAGAGTTTCAAAGAAAACTGAGAAGACTTGTATGAACTGATGCAGGATGAAGGGAACAGAACTAGGAAGACAGTTTGTTTATTGTAAAGTCAAATAGCTTTGAAAGACTTGGGAACTCTGATAAGAGAAATGACCAATCACAATTCTAGAGGATTCAAGTTGAAACAAGTTGGTCACCTCCCAATAGAGAGATGATAGACTCAGGGGCAGATGAGACTTCTTTCTTTTCAAATAGGGTCACAAAGAACCAGTTACAGCTGAAACCACTCAACAACAACAAACTATTATTCTACTAAAACTCAATTCCTTGTCTAACCAAAAGAAATATAAGACTAACTCCCAGTGACCCTATTTGGGGTTTTCTTGGAATGATTTGCCATTTCTCTTTAATCCATTTTGCAGGAAACTGAGGCAAACTCAGGAAGATAAGTCTTTGTGACTTCAGCCCTCGAGCTCCATGTACTATGGCACCATCCAGCTGACCTTGACATAACATTACCTACATCATAACATGCTGCTTTGTATGTAAATTTTTATATGCATATGCTTCTAAAGGTCAATTCTCTCCCCTTTAATATAAACAAAGGACTTGCGGTTTAATGGACAAATCAGTCTCAGAATCAGGGAGTCCTGGATTCAATTCTGCCTCCAAAACATACTGTAGGCAAGTCACTTAACCTCTCAATGGCCCAAGACAATTATCTATCACTAAGAAAGGCTGATCTGCATCAGAAAAGTGTGTTTCCACATGGAGAGTTCACCACAATGATGAAATCACATGTCCATCTGCCATCCCATTCCCATTTATTCTTTTTGTTGCAAAACCAGATGCTACAAATTGAGCTTCTCTTTTATCTTTGAATTGTTAGTTGTTTGTCCTTTTCCTTGAAGAGAACCGTGACATCAGGAAGGTGATGCCATGACATGCAAGTGAGTTGGTTTTAAGTGAGGGAGGGCTGTGCAAGGTCACCTGACTCACTTTCCCCTCCAGAACCATCAGATCCCAGTGGCCAGATATAGAGCAGGATGACTGGAGATGGCCCTAGATGCAATTGGAGACCTTACATTTTTTAGACTAAGATCTTCAAGAGGTCTCACTTTTACTGAAGCTGTACCTATTCAGTGATTGAAGCTAGGTAGCAGTTGAGGCAAAGAATCTTCTCTTTCACCTAGTCAAAAAATATAAATTAATAAATTTGGGAGGGGAAGACCCTCAGGGTTTCTAACCAAAATAGAAATAGTTGCTATTTATATTCAATCTGAGTTTATCAGGACCTAAACAAGACCAAATGTGGGGCTTGTCCTGAGACTAAAGCCACTATCTTTGAATAGCACTATCCTAAAGGGATGCTACAATATACCTGAGGCAGCTGAATGGTGCAGTGGATAGAGTGCCAAGCCTAGAGTCAGAAAGCCTCATCTTCCTGAGTTCATACCCCTGCCTCAGATATTTAGTAGTTGTGTGACCCCAGGCAAGTCACTTAAACTTACTTGCCTCACTTTCCTCACCTGGCAAATGAGCTGAAGAAGGAAAGTACAAATCACTCCAGTATCTTTGCCAAGAAAGTCCCAAATAGGGTCACAAAGAGCCAAACATGACTGAAAAATGACTAAACAACAATATAACAAGCATTGGCTACCATTGAACTTGGTACATAATAGATGAAGGCATGCAACGATTTATATGTCAAGGATTGTTTTCCAAATTTTGGGGATGACAGTAGACTCTAGATCTGAGGTTATATCATTTCCATGGCAATGACCTTTGAGAGTTAGGAACATGACACAGTTATTCTTCACATCCCTTGGTAAAGACCTGCCATTGGATCTGCTTATTTTTCTTCCCTTTTTAGATTAATTTATTATCACAGAATTTTAGAGTTGGAAGGGCTTTTAATGTATATTGATATATTAAACTCAACAGTTCCAAAACAGAACTTCCCTATTACTGACATAGCTACCACTGTCTTCCCAATCACTCAGGCTCACAACCCAGGTGTCATCCTGGATCCCTTATTCTCTTTCACCCTCCCCCATTTCCAATTAGATCAAATTCTATCATATTTTCACAGTATCTCTAGCGTATGTTCCCTTCTCCCCCAAGAGACTGCTACTACCCTGGTATGGGCTGTTATTATCTCATTCCTATCTATTACAATAGCTTTCTGAATGGTTTCCCTGCCACAAGTCTCTCCCAACCACAGTCCAGCTTTCAAACTGATTTTCCTGAAACACTCCTGACCATATCACATCATTTCCCTGATCTTTGCTATTCAATATTATCTCTAGGATGAAATGTAAAATTCTCTTTGTTTTTGACACCTTCTACCTTTCCAGTCTTATTATAGCTTATTCCTCATCATTACTCTATAATCAAGTGCTTTCTTTGCTATTCCTCAAATAAGACATTACCACTTTCAGCTCTGGACATTTTCTCTAGTTGGCTCCCATGCTTGGAATTCTCTCCTTCCTCATCTCCATCTCTTGATTTTCCTTGATTTTTTCAAATCTAAATCCCACTTTCTAAAAGAAGTCTTTCCAGTTCCCCTTAATCTTTGTGCCTTCCCTCTTAGATAACCCCAGTTTACTTTGTGTATGTACATAGTTCACACATAACTAAAGAAGTATATTCTCCTTTGGAGCAGAAACTACTTCTGGAGAGGAGTTTGAAGGATGTTTTTCCTGGTTTTTTTTTTGTATCCCCAGTTCTTAGCAAAATGTCTGGCATATCGTCCCTTAATATATATATATATATATATATATATATACATATATATATATATATAATAAATGCTTAGGTGACTATTGAGACTAGTTCCTATCTGTGTAAAAATCATCACTACAAAATAGGTGACCACTGATCATCCAACATTTGCATGAAGACTTCTAATGAGAGGCAATCCACTCACTCCACTGGTCCCATTACTTCCTGACTAATAGAGAAGAAATGAAAGCAGTGTCAGATTTTATATTCTTGGGCTCAAAGATCACTGCAGACAGTGACTGCAGCCATGAAATTAAAAGACACTTGCTCCTTGAAAAAGCTATAGCAAATCTGGACAGCATACTAAAAAGCAGAAACATCACTTTTCTGACAAGATCCATCTAGTCAAAGCCATAGTTTTTCCCAGTGGAAACGTATGGCTGTGAGATTTGGACTATAAGGAAGGCTGAGTGTGACCAATCAATGTTTTCAAATTGTGGCACTGAGAAGATTTTTGAAAGTCTCTTGAACAGCAAGGAGGCCAAATTGATCAATGTTTTAAAAAATCAATTCAGGCTTTTCACTTAAAGGTGAAATACTGGAGCTGAAGGTTAAATACTTTGGTCACATAATAAGAGGATGGTACTAATTGAAAAAGATCATGATGTTTGGAAAGATTAAAGGCAAAATGAATCTTGGGCAGATTTCAGGAGATAGTGGAAGACAGGAGGGCCTGGTGCACTATGATCTATGAACTGGACACCTGAACAAATGAACGGTAATATTGTTAGGAAGTCTTTCCTGACATTTTTCTCTGCAACTTCTATTGATGATTCTCATCTTCTCTTTGTAGCCTTTAGTACCTAGCAGAATAAAATTGACTTGATACTCTCCTGTCCTCAGTCTCAGAGAGAAAAAGAATCTACTCTGCAAGAAGATGTTCTATAATACTCATCCATCCAATTTGAGACATTTCTCCTCCAGTTATGGGAAATGTGGCTGAGAGAGGTGATATCCAAGATTTGAATTGACAGAATAATCACCAGACTAGGACTGACTGATCTGTTTATCCTGGGAGTGTCATCTTGATCCATGGAGCTGAAAGCAGGATGTCTGCAGATGGTGGGCTAGGATGAGAACCTCCCCTTCCCTGCTTTTTCTTTCCTCCAGGTCTTGCTCCTTCTCTGCACCATCCACCTCTCCTCAGCAGCCTCAAATAAATGTCTTGGGACTCTGTCTTCCCTGTCTTGGGAAGCGGGTTGTCACAACTCACTCAACTGAAGGCCTTTGCCTTAAGCATGGGTTGTGGTTCTAGATCTAGGTACAAAAGTTCTTAATTATGACTTTGGAAAGTACTTAATAAAGATCTCTTAAAGAGTAACAACAATAATATAAACCTACAAAAGATAAGAGGTGAGATCTTGAACAAGGGTAGGTGAAATGTTAGTGGAGAGGAGAAGCCAGATGGGAGAAACATTTCAAAGGCAGAATTGACAAGATTTGGCAAGTGCTGATGCAGGTGGAGTGAGCAAAAGCAAGATATCAATGACTGTTCCTCAGAAATTCAGAGACAAGGGGCAGCTAGGTGGTGCAGTGGATAGAGCACCAGCCCTAAAGTCAGGAAGACCTGAGTTCAAATCTAGGCTCAGACACTTAACATTCCCTAGCTGTGTGACCCTGGGCAAGTCATTTAACCTCAATTGCCTCAGCAAAAAGCAAAAAAAAAAATTAAAAAATTAAAAAAAAGAAATTCAGAGACAAGATCGTGGGGCATCTTGTTGGAACAGATGTTAAGGGAAGATTTTTTGGGGGGGAAATAAATTCATTTTGGGATATGTTGAGTTCAAGATGCTGTCCAGATAGATAGAGGTGTTCAGAATACATATAGAATTAAAGGAATCCAGCTCAGGGGAGAGATTGTAGTTGGATTATAGACTTGGGAACCATATGTATGGAAGTGATCATTGAGCTGTGGGAGGATATGAGATCACCAAGGGAGAAAATGCTGAAAAGAAAGAGAAGGCCAAGAGAATCCCTGTGTGTAAGGTATGAGAAAAGGTTTGCGTCACAGCAAAAGAGACCACAGATTTAGACCTGAGAGGATAGTATCATAGAAAAAGTAGGGGTTTCCCAAAAGAATTAATTGTCAAGAGCTGTGGACAAGTCCTGGAGGATAGAGACAAGAAAGCAGACATTGGATCCAGCAATAAAACCATTAGCTCCTGGAGAGAGCATTTTAGTAGAGCAATGTGGTGACAGAAGCCAGATTAGGACTGAGGGGTGATGAGAAAGAGGAAGTAGCAGGTGTAGACTCCTCTCAATCCAATTTAGCATCAAAGAGGAGAAGAAATCTAGAGTGAGAATCTTTCCTAATCTCCTGTCTAGACTCAAATCCATTCACGTGGATCCCCTTCCTAGATTAACTGTATGATTTTGTACAGCTATTTACACGTTTATTTACATACATCTCTCTGATAGACTCAATTAGTTGGTCAAAAAGTATTTAATGAGTGCTTACTATATGAAAAAATAAAAACACTTTCTACCATACCTTCTAGAAATAGAAGGGGAAGTTTCTCAAAGACAAGGACTATTTCATTTTTAAGTCTGTATCTATTACCTGTCTTTAACTGTGAATGTTTAATGATTGATTAATTTGGGGACACTGACTAAAGGAGGACAAAAGGAAAGATTTTTTTTAGGAAAGGATAGGACCTGTTTGGAGGCTGAGCAAAAAGAGCCGTAAAGAGGGACAATCAAAGATGCATGAGAAAGAATTGGCTCATGGAATTAAGAAGGAATGGAACTGAGGCTATAGGGGAAGGGGTTCTATTTGGCAAGAAGGAAGGGCTCCTCATGATCTGAGACTGAAGGGAATAAGAGGAGGAATTAAGACTGAAAGGGACCTTAGAGATCAGCTAGTCCAATCTCTTATTTTACAGATGAGGAAACTGAGGGAGAGACCTGACCAAGTTCATAGAGATAGTGAGGAACAGAGTCAGAATTCAAATTCAGATCATCTGACTATATTTAGCAGGATCCCCTGCCAGTCAGGTCTAAATCATATGATTTCTCTGGATCATCACTGGCTAAGCTATGCCTTAGCCAATCTCTGATTTGAATCCTTTCTTCCTCCCTCCATATGCTAGCAAATGGCAGAGCACAAGAGTAATTCCTAAAACTCTTGTTCCCTTTTAATAACCCAGCCTTTTGGGCTTCTATCAAATATAGATTTGGTGTTTTTTTCTTATGCTTACTGGTGTTGTAAGTCCTGACATGGTCCTCCAGTAGATGTAAGCTTCCTGAGAGCAAGGACCATGCTAATTTTTTTTAGCTTTATATTCCTAGCTTTGAACATTGGGTCTTGGACTTGTAGGTGCTTTTGTGAATTTGTTCAGTGTGCCTTGCTGGGCTTTGGAGATGCAGAGACAGAAAGGAAACAGTCCTTACCTTGAATTAGAATGAACTTCACCTTGATCAAGAAAGACCAAAGTAGATGAGGAACTGTTGAAAGCAAAAATAAGTCCTCTCTTCCCCATGGGGAGGAAGATCTGTTTTGGGACCCAGAGAAGGGAGTTTAGAACTGAAGGGACCCTTTAAAGGTAAGAAGTTCAGGCCTCTCTATTACAGAAGAAGAGACTGTGGCCCAGAGGGGAACAAGGGGATTTACCCCAGGTCATCCTGGCAGTAAATTAGATCTCAGGATCATAGATCCAGGGGTTAAAGGAAGTAATGAAGGAAGAAAAGAAGGAAGGAAGGAAAGAAGGAATGAAGGAACAAAGGGAGGAAGGAAAGGAAGGAAGGAAAGAGGAAGAGATGAAGGAAGCAGGGAGGGAGGAAAGGAAAGAAGAAGAGGAATGAAGGAAGGGAGGGAGGATGGAAAAAAGGAGAGAAGGAGAAATAGAGGGAAGGAGGGAGGGAGAGAAAAAGAGGAAGGAAAGAAAGGAAGAGAGGGAATGAGGGAGAGAAGGAAGAAGGGAGGAGAGGAGAGTAAGGCAGTGAGGAAAGAAGGAAGGAAATGAATAAAGAACGGAAGGAGAGGAATAAAGAAAGGAAGGAAAGAAGGAAGGATGGAAGGAGGGAAGGAAGGAGAGGAATGAAGAAAGGGAGGGAGAGAGGAAAGATGCAAGGAAGGAAGAAGGGAGGGAAGAAAATGAAAGAAGGAAGAAAAGAAGGAGGGAAGGGACAGGGCAGATTAGATTTCACAACAAGCAGGCAGTTACTTAGCCAATCACACATCATCTCCCTTTTGGTGGACAGTTTCGTGGAAGAGATGTGGATTGTTATCCCAGAACTCTCCTGCTCCCAACCTATGCTAACTTTTGCCTGGGACAACCACTCTCATGTCTTTTCTCTCTACCTTCCTTTGTTATGATCTAAACCTAAGCAGACATGATGTATGAGCAGACAGATGAAGAAAGAAGTGGAAGCCTGGGAAGCTCTTTGTGTGTCCCAAGGCCCCTTCTGCTCAGGCCCTATCCCCTGTCATCCCTGGATTCCCTGCTGCCAGACAGAGTCTGTTTCTATATATACTGTGCACATCAAGTTCACTTCCAGTCCGTCGCTATCCAAGACGGCTGACCTACCATGGCCCTCTTCTGGGAGCCCACACTGCTGGGGCTTTCCAGATGCATTTGTTCCCACTGTGTGACTTGTGGGCTTGTTCACAGAGCTGAGAGGGCTTTAGAACACTGAGTAAGAATTGAAAAAGCCCTTAGAACACAGGATGTCAGAGCTGGGAGAGAAGTTAGAGTAGAGAAAGTCAGAGGCAAAATGGGCTCAGAGCACCCAAAGTTTAAACTAGGAAAGTACTTCAAGTCCATAATATCAGAACTGTGGGTCATGGACCTTCCAATCTCTTCTTCCTTCTTTGGAAAGTGAAGCTGGGGCTCCATGGTTCCATTCTGGTGCCTCTAAAGCAGAGCAGTCTGGTAGGAAGCCTCCAGGATTTGGAATCAATATATCTGCCTCTTGTGAGTTTGGTGATTCTGGAGTCATCATATCACTTTCTAAAATTCAGTTTTCCTATCCATAAAATGGGATGATAATACTTTTACTGCCTAGCTCACAGAGTGGTCATGGAGAGTACCCTTGGTAAATTATCAGCACGCAGGCCACTTCACTTGTCTGGTCCTTGTTTTCTGCACCTGTAAAATGAGGGGACTGGACTAAATGACCTCCAGTATCCTTTCCCTGAATGTGGGGGTTGCAAAAAATTCATCAGCAGTAAAAAGTATCAGATATTCTACCAAGATTTAATTTTTTATGTAAAAATAAATGAGCAATCCATCTCATTTGCATACAAATTTGCTTTTGTCTTTAATAAGTGATAAAATTATATGTATACTAAAGAATTGTTTCTAAGTGAATTTCTTTATGATTTATTATAAGTAAATGTTTGGTTTATATACTTATTTTTATGTAACTATACGTCCAGGGTTGCATAAAAATCTCTCAGACCTCAAAAAGAGGTCACAAGTAGAAAAAGTTTAAGAAGCCCTGGGCTAGAGAAAAAACTTTGGTCTAGAACTGCGTGGATTCTAGCAGTCCTCCATGACACCGCTGGCTCTGGAAAGATTACAGACTCATTTAAAACTAGCTCCTGACATCCCAGAGAAATTAGGATCATTTTTTATTTAAAAACATTTATTTTTGGTGAGTAAATTGCTCTGAGAGTTTCAATGCAAGGCAAAAACATTTACCTTTAGTAATGGATGGTAAGGAGAGTCCTGTGGGCCCTAAACTATTCTATTCTGGGAATGATTTTCATAACGAGCACCTCCTGAACAATCCCAGACTAAGGACATAGAAATGGCATTAGTGAATTCTGGAGGGAGGAAGAGTTATTGGGAAGGGACCAGTGGGATGAATTTAATAATAGGAGAAAATTTGAGAGGAAGTTAACAACCATAAATAACAAGATTCAAATAAAAAAGGAAAATTAAAGATAAAATCACAATTACCAAACTGGGCCTTAAAAAAGAAAAGGAGGCATTAAATTTAAGAAATATAATGTTTCGGGGCAGCTAGGTGGCGCAGTGTATAGAGCACTAGCCCTGAAGTCAGGAGGACCTGAGTTCAAATCTGGTCTCAGACACTTAACATTCCCTAGCTGTGTGACCGTGGGCAAGTCACTTAACCCCAATTGCCTCAGCAAAAAAAAAAAAAAAAAAGAAAAAAAAAAAAAGAAAGAAAAGAAAAAAGAAAAAGGAAAAGAAAAAAGAAAAAGGAAAAGAAAAGAAATATAATGTTTCCTGGAGTCAGAAAAACCTGAAATCCAGCCTTAGATATTTACTAGTAGAATCATGGACAAGTCAGTTATCCACTTTCTGCCTCAGTTTCCCCATTTCTTAAAAACAATAGTATTAATAATGGCACCTATCAGGGATGTTGTGAGGATTAAATGAAATAATTATTGTAAAGCACTAAGCCCAGTGCCTGGCACATAGTAAATGGTATATAATAATAATTGTTATTATTATTGTAAATCAGAATGTAGGGATTTTGACTCCAACTGTTCTATAATTTATGACTAAAGAGTTGCCCCAAGGAAATAATCAGCTAAGTAATTTATCTGTGATCACATAACTTGTATACATCAGATACAGAACTTGACTCCAGACCTTCTTGACTTCAAAGCCAACTCTCAACTGTTTCATGCTGTCTCTCCTGTGTAAGTTATAGAATTTTATTTCTATTTTTTTTAGTGAGACAATCGGGGCTGTAACTTGCCCAGGGTCACACAGTAGTAAATATCAAGTGTTTGAGGCCAGATTTGAATGCAGATCCTCCTGATTCTAGGTCCTATGTTTTCTATCCACTATGCAATAAGATTCCAGTAAGCCCAGGCATTTTACTAGATCCTGGAGTCTCAAAGACAAAAATGAAACAGTTCCTGCCCTCAGAGAGTTTATATTCTATTGCAAAAGCCCAAATATACATATGATACAAAGGAATCTTTTTGGGGTATGGATTGGTCTAGATCAGGGGATTCTAAATTCTAACTCTAACCACTATATCGCCTAACTGCCCCCTTATTATTTTTAAAATATATTGATATTTCTTATTTTTATATTACTTTTCTATCCTAATACATCTTCCTTCCCCCTCCCAGAGAACCATCCCTTATAACAAAAACTAGTCATCTAAAGTCCATCAACTAAATCTGACATTATATGCAGTGTTCCATACCTATATTTACAAAGAAAAGAGGAAGTATCTTCTCATTTAAGCTCGTTCAGTATAATTCCATAGCCTTGGGTTTGCATTATTACATTGTTATTCTTTCCATTAATATTGTTGTAGTCACTGGATCTATGATTTTCCTTATTCTTCTTACTTCACACTGAATAGGTTCATACAAGTCTTCCCATACTTTTTTTTTTCTTTTTTGCTTTTTGCTGAGGCAATTGAGGTTAAGTGACTTGCCCAGGGTCACACAGCTAGGGAATGTTAAGTGTCTGAGACCAGATTTGAACTCAGGTCCTCCTGACTTCAGGGCTGGTAATTGTGATTTTATCTTTAATTTTCCTTTTTTATTTGAATCTTGTTATTTATGGTTGTTAACTTCCTCTCAAATTTTCTGCGCCACCTAGCTGCCCCCCATACTTTTCTATATTTGTCATTTCTCACAGAATAGAGGTCATATACTATTACATTCATATACCACAAGAGATCTTTAAGAGCAGTTATTCTTTAGCTTTTTATTTTTAAAACATATGCATGGATAAGTTTTCCATATTGACTCTTACAAAGCCTTATGCTCCAATTTTTTTCCTCTCTTCCCCCTATTCTTTCCCCTAGATGGCAAGTAATCCAATATATGTTAAACATGTTTAAAATATATATATAATATATATATATATAAAATCCAATATAGGCAAACATATTTATACAATTATCGTGCTGCACAAGAAAAACCAGATCAAAAAGGAAAAAAAATGAAAATAAAAACAAAATGTAAGCAAAACAACAAAAAAGTTAAAATGCTATGTTGTGATCCACACTCAATTCCCACAGTTCTTTCTGCGGGTGTAGATGGCTCTCTTCATTGCAAGATCATTGGAAATGGCCTGAATCATCTCATTGTTGAAAAGAGCCACTTCCATCAGAATTGATCATCATATAATTTTTTTTCCTGAGGCAATTGGGGTTAAGTGACTTGCCCAGGGTCACACAGCTAGGAAGTGTTAACTGTGTGAGACCAGATTTGAACTCAGGTCCTCCTGACTTCAGGGCTGGTGCTCTATCCACTGCGCCACCTAGCTGCCCCCCATTGTATAATTTTCTTGTTGCCGTGTACAATGATCTCCTGGTTCATTTCACTTAGCATCAGTTCATGTAAGTCTCCCCAGGCCTCTCTGAAATCATCTTGCTGGTCATTTCTTATAGAACAATAATATTCCATAGCAGTTACTCTTTAAAATATAGAGAATTGACATCAAGACCTTAGACTCTGGAAAGTGAGGCTAGACAAGCAGCCCCAATCAAGGTGGAAAGATTTTGAGCATAGACTCTGTACTCAGTTAGTCATTTATCTGTTCCATTATAATCAATATAGTTAAGTCTGGAAAAGTTCCTTATCGTACTGGCCTCAGAGTGATGAATATTTTAGCCAAAGCACTTCCTAAAAACTGTACACTAACTTATAAAGGTGTTTGTGCTCAACAGTGGTAGAGAAAGTACCTCCACTGGAGATATCACAAGAACCTGAAAGTATTGAAATGTGTCAGAGGCAATGTATATATTCAGAGCTGTAACGAGGCTGGAGCTCCAGGCTAATATCTTGGAGAGGAAAACAGTGTTTTCCTATGGCAGATTTACCATCGCCGTGCCTCATGGACCTCTTCTTGCCACAGACTACATGACATGAATGCTCCTTCTCCTTCCCCCAGTCCTAGTATACTCTATAATCTCCAGAGTTCTGACTTGAAGGAAAATTCAGTTGAAGCAAATAATCCAAGACAGCCTCCCCTGGTAAATCTAAGTGCACTTGCTTTACTTGTTTTAGGGTTGGTACTTGAGTTTCCCATTAGCTAAAGTGTTTTTTTTAAATATTTATTTTTAATATGCATTACTTTATGAATGATGTTGAGAGAGAAAAATCAGAGCAAAAGGGAAAAATCATGGGAGAGATTAAAAAAAAAGAAAAAAGAAGTGAACATGACGTGCTGATTTACATTTAATCTCCATAGTTCTTTTTCTGTCCATAGTCTATTGGGATTGCCTTGGATCACTGAACCACTGAGAGGAACCGAGTCTTTTATAGTTGATCATCACACATTCTTGCTGTTATTGTGTACAATGTATTCCTGGTTCTGCCTGTTTCACTCTGCATCAGTTCATGTAAATCTTTCCAGACCTTTTTAAATTCAGCTTGTTCATCATTTTTATAGAACAATAATATTCCATTATTTTTATGTACCACAACTTATTCAGCTGTTCCCCAATTGATGAGTTTCTACTCATTTTCCAATTCTGTGTTACCACAAAAAGAGCTGTTACAAATTTTTGTATATTACCATTTTTGCAAATGTGGATCCTTTTCCCTTTTAATGATTTCTTTGAGATACAGACCCAGTAGCAGCAGTTTTATAGCTCTTTGGGTATAGTTCTAGATTGTTCTTCAGAATGATTAGATCATTTCACAACTCCACCAACAATGCATTTTAGTTTGAGGTTTTATGGGTAGCTCTCTTATCAACAATAATCTTTTTCATTTTTCCTAAAATAGTTATACTATGCTATGCTCTGCCATACCATACCATACCTTATTGTGCCTTGCTATGCTATGGTGTACTTTATTTTAAAAAAAAATATCCTGTATCCTACTCTACTTTATTCTATCTTACCCCTTCCCTATCCTATCCTATTTTATACTATCCTACCCTGTCCTATCCTATCCACTCCTTCTTTACCCTGTCCTATTTTATCCTAACCTGTCCTGTTCTATCTTATTTGCCCTGTCCTGTCCAAATCTGTTTTATCCTATCCTGTCCTATCCTGTTACTTTACTTTGCTGCTTTGATTTATATAAAGTGACTCCCTGCTGGCATTTAGTTTGTAAATTCAAGTAGAGACAGAGAGAGACAGAGAGACAGAGATACACACGTGGAGAGGAAGAGAAAGAGAACAAAGGAGGAAGGAAAAAGAGAGAGAGAGAGAGACAGAGACAGAGACAGAGAGAGACAGAGATATATAGAGAGATAGAGACAGAAAGGAAGAGAGAGAGCAAGGGGAGAGAAAGAGAGAAAGACACACAGAGAGATAGAGAGAGAGAGAGAGAGAGAGAGAGAGAGAGGATTTTAAGAAAAATCTATTTGAAAACTGTGCAAAATGGATTGGAGAGAAGAGAGGAGAGACTGGAAACAAAGATGCCAATTAAGAGACTGTTTGCCATAATTCAGGAAAAAGTTGGAGATAAGCTGACCTCTGGTAAAAGCTATATGAGTGGAGAGAAGAAACATATCATAAATCAATTTGGCAAATGAGTGGATGATGTAAAGAGAAGAGAGTCAAAGATGGTTCCAAGTTTATGAAGCTGGGTAATTGGAAAGATGCTCATGTGATCAGCAGGCATGGGGAAGTTTGGGACAAAATATAGTGTCCGAATGAATTTATGAAATATATGAAATATATGAATTGTGAAATAAATGAAATATAGCACCGAATGAATTTGCCCCATGCCTCAGTGTATATTGCTGTTCTAATCTTGTCCTCATCACTCTGCATGTTCTTCCATGTTTCTTTGTTAATCTTCATTTTTACCAATTCTTACACAAAACAAGAAGGATCTGTAACTTCATGACCATAAAGACTACCCAATCTCTCTCCACAAGTGCAGATTACCACCCTTCCATGACTTTGTAGCTAAATTCTAATAAGTTGTTGGAGGCACAAGTAAGGAAAATGATTAACATTAGGGTCCTAAAATTGGGAAATGTGTAAAAACTAGCATTTGAACCTAAGACTTTCTGACTCTAAGCCCAGAACTTTTTATTACTTTCTAATGCCTCACAGCAGATGCTGTTGATGATATAGAAGGTAAATTAGGCAATTCAAAGCAAGTCCCTAGAAAAGCCTACTATGGCTCTCTCATTATATTAGGTAGGTTCTTTTAAAATAAATAGTCTTTGTTCTGAAAAAAAAGCTTACATTGTGGTAGAAGGGATATAACCTATACCCATATCTAGATGCTAGGTGGCACAGTAAGTACCATTGTTTACTTGAAGCCTGGATGACCTAAGTTCATATCCTGTTTCAGACATTTAGTAGCTCTCTGTGAGCGCTGAGCAAATCACTTCATTTCCCTCAACCTCAATTTTGACATCTGTAAAATGGGAATAATAATAACTACTTCATGGGGTTCTTGTGAGGATCAAATGAGTGAGTGTATATAAAGCACTTTCGAAATCTTGAAGTGCTAAATAATAATTCTGGCTATTATTATTATACCAATAAGTCAACACCAAGTAAATATGAAGTAAATACAAGGTAATTGTGGATTAGGGGAGAATAGAGGGACTCTGGAATATGAGAAATATTTTGTTCTGATTTTTCTATCACATGTTTTTCATAACAAAATTAATATGGAAATATGTTTAAAACATTGTACATATTTTGTATATGTGTATATATACAAAATATATGTATAACCTATATCAGATTGCTTTCTTCCTTGGGGAAGGCGGAGCTAAGGGAGGGAGAGGGAAAAATTGGGAACTCAAAATGTTGCAAAAATGAATGTTAAGAACTAACTTTATATGTAATTGGAAAAAGTACTATTAAGAAAAAACAATAAAAATTATCCCTTTAAAAAGCAGGAAGAAAGGAAGGAATGAGGGAAGGAAGGAAGGAAGAAAAAGAAGGAAGGAGGAAGGAAGAAAAAAGAAAGAAAGAAAGAAAGAGAAAGAAAAGGAAGGAAGGACAGAAGAAAACTCAGTGTAACTTAGGACAAAAGATCAATAATATACATAGAATAAAAGTTTAAAACAAAGGAATAGGAGGGGTAGGGGGTAGCACCCTACTGAACCTTTAAGGATGCTACTAAAAGATTTTAAAAGGCATAGATGAGGAGGGAGAGAACGCTATGCCAAAGCAGGAGATGACATATTGAATAAGTATAAGTGAGGTTGCGGGGGGCATGATGGATCCAGAGCTGGAGTCAGGAAGACCAAGTTTGAATTAACCTCTATCAGCCTTAGTTTCCTCATTGATGAAATGGGCACAATAAGAACATACTTCCCAGATGTGTTTCGAGGATCAGATGAGATAATATCTGTAAAGTGCTCCACAAATCTTAAAATATGACATGAATGCTAGCAATGATAAGAATGAGGATGGTGTAAGTCAATTTGGCTGAAATGTAGTGTAAGTAAAGGGGAATAATATGTAATAATCCCAGAAACATAGATCAAAGCTTGGTTGTGAAGGGCTTTAAGTGCTATATAAAATAATTTATATTTCATCCCAGAAGAGAGTCGTATAAGTTTCTTGAGTGGGGAGGGATAGGGACAGAACTATAAGAATAAAGCATAATTATTCCATTTTATATCTGCTGTCCTGCCTAAATTCAGCTCTCAGCCTCAGTGAAGAATCACACAGGGGCTAATGCTTTGGAGCTTGTACTTGATGAGGCAGCTGACCCTTTCACTGAACAGCAATCAGTGAAATCTCCTCTGGCTGCGTCCATCTTAGCCTTTGATGAAGATTTTTTACATCTTCTGGATGTAACAGTAGATATTTAATGAAGGAGACTTCAATAGGACAAGGTTAGAACTCTTGGGAACCATAGCCTTCTTTGCTTTCAGCTCTTCTCCCTGAAGCTGGAAGCTCCCTCTCAGATGCCTTTTTACAAAGTTGTTTTTTGCTGTAGGGAGAACTGAGGCAAGAAGCATCATTTTATGGTATAATGGAGTCAGAATACCTGTATTCAGGCTCCAACTCATAAATTTAGATCTGTAAGGGATTGCAGAGGTCATTGACTATAATTATTTTTTGATAAAGAAACCAAGACTCAGAGAGGCTAAATTACCCAAATCTTGGCAAGCCTCAATTGCCACTTGTGTTGTGAGATAATTTAATCAGATGACTTCCAATGTCTCTTTCAGCTCTAAACCAAAGATTCTAATGTAACTTTGGAAGCTATCCCATTAGGTCCATGTCTGATAAAGCAAATTCAAAAAGGCCTTATATTCCATTGTAACTCTTTTCTTATAAGTATAGTTAAGAGACTTTTGAGTGTTTTTTTTTCCTTTTGCTGAGGCAATTGGGGTTAAATGACTTGCCATTACAGTCACATAGCTAGGAAGTGTTAAGTGTCCAAGACCAGATTTGAATTCAGGTCCTCCTGAGTTACATACTGGTGCTCTATCCACTGCACCACCTAGCTGCCCCTTCTGAATGGTTTCTGACAATGGGCTGAAGGATTGAGATCTTGGAAAGATTATTGTCTCCTATGAAACTTCTGGAGCTGTCCCATATCCATGGATTCTGAATCTTGACACACAAGAAAATACTGTCTAAAGTCAACCATAGATGTTTAGAGAAGACGATTAGATCAATCAGATGTAGCCTTTTAGGAGTGGGTGTCCCCCACCCCTCTGAAGTAAGCTAGGGGATGGGGCTAAGGACTACTACTAGCCTTAAGTTCATCTCTTGTTTTCTCCCAGAATTTCCAACCTCCAGAGCAAATGCCTATGATTTTTATTTTAATTTTATACTATACGCTTGTTGCTTTAATTTCTAACTTTTATGATCTTGCTAAGAGGCTTTGGTTGGAAGAAGGGAACAGCCCTTAGAAGTCATATTCACTCTGATGTTCCTTGTGTAATGGGACACAAGGTGTCTGGTCACCTTACTCTTTTCCTTTCTCCTCATATTCTTTCCCCTCCAAAGATACTCCACAAAACTCACACTTCTAGGAGAAAAATATCACTCTCTAGTCCTGATTTCATGTTAGCTTTCTCTTTCAATAATAATAATGATGGTAATGATAATGATGTAAGATTTGCAAAGTACTTTACATATTTGGTATCATTACTCATAACCACTGTGAGAGATAGCTGGTTGCTCTCACTGAACTTATTTTCCAGATGAGGGAACTGAGGCAGATAGAAGCAGATAGAAGAGAATCACACAGGTAGGTGGTCTCTGAGGCTGGTTTGAATTCAGGCCTTCCTGTCTCCAGGCTCAGCATTCCACTAATCATGTCACCCAGACTGGGAAAAATTGCAACTCCCTAGTTTTTGCAGTTTGAGTCTTCCTAATGAAGTGTTAAATGCTGAATGAAATCCAGGTAGGAAGGATACAAATCTGTCAATTTTGGAGGCTAGCTTAGATGGCAATGATGATGATGTTGGTATGAGGTAATGTTAATATAATTATTTGAGCTTAAAGTTCCTTCACTGATCCCATTCTGAATTAGCATTCTGTAAATTTACAGACTGTAATCTTTTCAGGAGCAGGGAGGGTCCCAGCTAAATTTCGTCTCTTTCTTGGTGCCTAATATAATACAATGGGGATTTCATAATTGTTTATTGATTCATAAAATTAATAGGAGAAGCTATCAGGAGTCAAAGTGGATAGTGCCAGGCCTAGAGTCAGGAAGATTCATCTTCCTGAATTCAAATCTGGCTTCAGATACTTACTAGCTGTGTGACCCTGGGCAAATCACTTCACCATGTTTGCCTCAATTTCCTTCTGTAAAATGAGCTGGAGAAGGAAACGGCATATCACTGTAGTATCTCTGCCAAGAAAACTCCAAATGGGGTCACAGAGAGTTGGACACAACTGGGAAAAAACTGACAAGAATGTCAGAGCTGGAAAAGATCATGAAGATCATTTGGTTCAATCTGCTCATTTTGCAAATGAGGAAATTGGGACTCAGAAAGGGAAAGGTTATGTGGCTCCTTCCTTTGGTTCTCTTCATCACTGATTCTTCCTTGTTTCACCTCCTTTGCAGTTCCTCTTCTCAGTTCTTTGACTTCTGCTCAGGCTCAGCTCCTTCCTCTGTGTCTCCAGCTTCTTGGACTAACTATTCATTTTCTCACTCTTGTCCTCATCCCCTAAGTAATTCCACTGTGGTCTCTGCAGGGGTTCCCCTATAAAAACCCTTATTCTTTCTGTGCCTCCTTATTCATATTGTGCTACTTAGTCCTTTTCAGTTATATCTGACTCTTCTTGACTCTATTTGGGTTTTTTTGGCAGAGATACTGGTTTGCCATTTCCTTCTCCAGCTCATTTTTACAGATGAGGAAATTGAAGAAAACAGGGTGAAGTGACTTTGTCAGGATCACAAAGCTGGTGTTTGAACATTTGATAAATGCTTGTTGACTTGACTTGGGTTAATTACTTAAAGTATCATCTAATCAAATAGATTTGATATTATGAACGTGAGTCTTCCTGATTTCTGGTCTGGCATTGTATCTACTGCTCCCTGTAGCTGCCCTCAGACTTTCTATATTCTATATATAAAAAGATAAGGTCATTTTAAGAAAAGACTGATAAATTGGATGTCAAAGGACCTAGACTCAAGTCTCTCCTCAGCTTCATTCTCCCTCTCTCACCTTGAGAAAGTGACAACCTTCCTGGACATCAATTTTCTCCTTTGAAAAACAAAGGGGCTGAACAAGATAACTTTAGAAGTTATGATTCCCCAAAGGACCTGTGATCCTTTGAATGAAGGAAATTAGGGAAGAACACATGATAGATTACAGACTGAAAAGACATCAGATTTACAGGGGTTTTTTTCCCTGCTTCCTTTTGGGTGAGAGGTTCATCAGGAAGAATTAACCAGGGCTTTTTCTCCAGATGAGTTATCCAGCATTTGCTGTGTCATTTGAGTTCAGAAGCAAAGGATACTGGAAGCAGAGTCAGGTTCCTGCTGGGGCAGTGAGACCCATTCCAGGGATCATAGAAAGAATCTACCCTATTGGGCTTCCCAAGGGCTGAAGGAAGATGGACATGTTTGAGACCTTGGATGCTCTTCCTCTACTCTCATGTTTTTCCCACGCTGTGCCATCTTTCTGGAATGCACTTCTTCCTTACCTCCATCTCCTAGAGTTCCTAGCTTCCTTCAAGGTTCAGCTCATATATTACCTCTTACCTAACTGTCCTAACTTGCCCTAACTGTCAGTACTCTATCTCACCTCCTCAAATTAGCCTGTATGTACATCCGTGTTTGTGTGTTGTATATCCCCAATAGAATGTAAGGGACATTTTTTCCTTTGTCTCTGAACCCCCAGTACTAATACCATGACTTACATATAATAGGTGTTCCTTAAAAACTTGTTGGATGCTCAGAGGAAACATAATAGCTACTCTCAAGCATTAGGCAGGCTATCATGGAAGAGATGAAACTTTCCTCTTGTCTCCAGAGGACAGAACAATAACCACGGGTAGTAAATATAAAGAGACACATTTAGGTTTAATGTCAGAATAAGATTTTCCTAAGGAATTATTTTCTAATTTTTTACTAACAAAACTTTAGTTCACTAAGTAATTTAATTTCTCTGAACCTCAGTTTCCTCCATTTTTATGAGGGAGGTCTCTTTGGAAGCCTTCCAGCTCAAATTACCAGGCTCTGGAACATTGTTTACCAAGCTACTTGAGTTTTAGTAAAAGGGTACTCTACTCAAGGGACCCCTCAAAACCAGTGGAGACACCCAGAGAGAAGTTCTTTTCCACAAGGTGAAAAGAAATCTGTCCTCACAGGACTCCTCACTGGCAAGGAACACACCAAAAAGAAATTAATCTTAATCTGCCTTCTTCTGTGTCACCAGCTATTTCAGGAGAATGGCAAATACTCAGTCCTCTCAGGTTTGGGTGTCAGATGCTTCGGTGAAGTCATTAGTCAAGGAAAGATGGGACTTGAAGGGAACAGGCAGAGTTTTGAGAAAATCTTAAATGGGAAATTGAACTTTATCATTCCAGGGTGGGCTAACAGGTTCTTTCAGGAGAGTTGTATTGCCCCTCTCATCACCACATTAAATATGGAGCCATTCTAGGAAGGGAGATCAGTGTTCCCTTGTTCTTTTGAGCCTAGAACAAGATGAATAATTATAACCAAGACTGAGGAGGAATAGGATATGATTGGAAGGATACCTCTGAGCTCTGTAGACAGAGTTAGGAAGATGGTGTTATTGACCAGGCCATTAAAAGAGGTTCTGTTATTTATTTCTTGTGTGGCCCTAGGCCAACCTTTAGTGTCCAGATTTCTCCACCATTTTCCAGCTGCCTTTTCCTTTTGCCTCTATTCCCCCATTCTTCCATTACTGAACCTGAAAGATCTCCATTTGATCTCTTCCCAGAACAAAACTGTGTTCTAATCACTCTTTTTCTGTAGGCTTTATCTTTTTCCATTAGGATAGAAGCTTCCTGAGGCAGGTGCTGGCTTTCTCTTACTTGTATTTGCATCCCCAGCACTTCCTGCAGTGCTAGCACATAGTAAGCACTTGATAAATGCTTGTTAACTTGACTTGACTTGGGTTGATTACTTAACTTCTCATCTATACAATGAGAAGATTGGATGAGGTTATTGAAGATCCCATCAAACACTAATGGTTTATGATTCTTTGGTTCATTGGGTACCTATTTTCCATCCTTAAAAAGAAAGAGTTGGATCCAATCAGGGATCCTTAATCTTTCTTATTTGGGTCCCTTCTGAAAATGATGTTTCTAAATGCATAAAATGAAATGCATAGAATTTCAAAGGAAACCAATTATATTAAAATACTATTTTCAAACTATCTTTAAAATAAGTTCATTAACCTCAAAGGAAAGGACCCCTAGCTTAAATGTTCTTTCTTGTTCTTTCTACTTATAGAGTTTGTAATTATTTATGACTATGAATAGGGTATGTTGGATTACTTCTCTGAGAGTCAGTAGGATGTGGCTACCATTATTATTTCCATTTTACAGAAACTGAGGCAGAAAAAATTGACTCACACAGCTGGTAAGTGTCTGAGGGATTTTAACTCGGTCTTCCTCACTCTGGACCCAATCCCTATTCCATAGTTTACCTGTCAGAGTCCAGGGTCACAAAATTAGGAACCAACATTCCAGTGATGAGAGGGGCAAAGGAAGTATCATTTGGAGCTGGCCAGAAAGTGGTATTATAGCCAAGTTCTGGACAAAATCAGAAGAAAGCTCACCCATTAGAGCCTAATGTATAGAATCCATTCTGGGGATGGGAGAGAAGTGCCAAGGTATAAGCATCATGGTTCAGAAATGACCAGGAATTATTAAAACTTCTCCTCCCTACTTCATAGCATGCTTGCGAAACTCAAATAGCATAATGTATTAAAACACTAATAATAAAAAGTAATATAAATAATATAAGTGATAAATGAATCACTATGTCTGGTAGCCAGAGACTCAATAAAGACTTTGAACCAAAGTAAAATGTTAGTAGTAA
The DNA here is from genome assembly GCA_023553655.1 of Myrmecobius fasciatus. Lineage (NCBI taxonomy): Eukaryota > Metazoa > Chordata > Mammalia > Dasyuromorphia > Myrmecobiidae > Myrmecobius > Myrmecobius fasciatus. The sequence continues at coordinate 231,782 of JAJPUD010003096.1, read as the reverse complement.
TTTACATTTATATAATGCTCTGAGGTTTACAAAGAGCTTTGAAGTCCACCTTCTTTCCTCTTGGCTAACACTGTTCCCCCTGGAAGATCTCACCATCCCTTTTTTCTGATTGGTCAAGTCTTTGAAAAATCGCCATTGTAAGGGAAGTGCCAAGGCCAGCCATGTTCTTTCCTTTATGCCTCTCTGGGTTCCCCTCCTAATGCTCTGGACTGTTTTCTTCTCCATGGCCCAATAGTCTGCCTAGCCTGAAAATTCCATCTTTTCCAGGAGCCATCTCCCCCTGGAAGGTCACTCAAATCTCTGCACTCTTCTGATTGCTCAGTCATCCCATAATGTCCATTTTAAGATGTCTGCCCAGGTCAGCCAGATTTACTCCTTCATTTATCTCCAAGCTTCACTCCTGATTCTCTTTCTTTACCACACTCTCCTCCAACCCCCTATCAGATTCATTTTATGTATTGTTCTCCCCCATTAGAATGTAAGGTCCTTGAGGGCAGAAACTGCCTTACTTCTCTTTTTATTCCCAGACCTTAGCACAGTGTCTGGCACATACTAAATATTTAATTCATGCTTTTTTGAGTTAATCTACAAATATAAACCTTTGAAGGGTTTCACTTCTTGGCTTTGTCATAGGTACAGCACAGCAGAAGTAGAGATGGGCAGGGAATCGGGGGACCTGGCTTCCAGTTCTGACTTGGCCACATAGGACCCAGGTGACCTGGAATGAGCTACTTCTGGGCTCTAGTTCCCTCCAGCTCTAATGGTATCAACCTGTGATCCTACCTATGATTCAGGTCTCACTGTAACTCACCAACTGTGAGTTAGTGTGACCCTGATTGGTCTAAGCCCAGTTTCATGGTCTTAAATTTATTTTGAGAATATTTTCTATGTATATGTGTGTATGTATGTTTATATACATACATAGATGCACACACATATATACATGAATATATTATGTATATATATTTGGAATATATTTTATATAATGTATGTATGTATATATATATTATATAAAATATATTCTATATATATGTGTATTGCACATGCTTTATATACTATATATATGTTTGCAATGTAGGTATATATGTATATACATATTATATAAAATATAGGATACACATACACTGTATATGTATACATAGGTATATACACATATATGTCTGTATATACATTATATTACATGTAATGATTACACACGTATCAGTGCATATGTGCACATATATGTATGCATGTGTTATATAAACACATGTACTTATCTGTACATATATAAAATAACACATAAATGTATAGATGGACATAGATAATATGTAAATTATGTAATATGCACATATGCATATATACATACAAGTGTGTAACATGCATTGTGTAAAATATACAATATATACATGCATATATATGTACACATGCAATGTGTATGTGTATATGTTGTCTAAACCATGAGATACATTAAAATATATACACATATATGTGCATACCTATTATATAAAATGTATAATATAACATACACAGACACATATATATACACAAGTACACACATACTTACACAATATATATATAATACAAATACACATATATGTGTGCTTATCTGTTATATAAAATGCATGATAATATACAATGTGTGTACATGCATGTATCTGTGCACATACACACACAAGTATACATATATACTTACATAATACACACGCATGTATACACACATACATATACATGTACACACACATTTATATTTTGGGTCTCCTTGAGGGCACACATTATTTCATTTTTGGCTTTATATCCTCAGGCTCCAGCACAGAACCTGGAATCATAGGAGGTATTCAGTAGGTATTTATGGATTGATTCATTCATTCATTTGCTGACATATAAACAGAAAGGAAAACAGAAAATCAGCTACCGTCTTTGCTTGCAATCAGCCCAGCGCCATCTGAATTTAGATTCTCTCTTGTATAAAAATATTAGATCCTCGTCTGCCTTCTGCTGTAGCTCAGCCCACTTCTGGGCCTCCTGGCTCAGTACTTAGCATATGTTCAGGGAAGGCAAATGAATTTAAACATTTGGCTCAGCCGGATGTAATCTGTTGCTGCAAGAGCGAGGGGGCAAACAAACAAGCTGGAATTGGGCAGAAAGTCCTATTGGTGAAAAATCTAGTGACTCCAGAAATAGCCGGAGCGGCTGGAGGGTCCTCAGGAACCAGGAGGCTTCGGCCTAGGCTGGACCAGTGTGACCTCGTCAGCAATGGGAGAGGGATTGGAATGTTCCCGGAGCTTGGACTGTGTAGTAGGCCAGAGTCAGGGCAGGGCATTCTGCTGGGCTAAGGGTAATTAGAGCTCTAAGTGGCACAGGGCAGCGGGGCTTCATCCAGGACACCAGTGGGTGGGGGTCTCTGTCCTGACACTCCAGCTTGCCCCTTGCTCGGATTCCTAGCCCTCTAGCTCATTGGCCCTAGCGTCCCAGCACAACTTTATCCTTCTGGGCCACACGTCCTGCACTCCCAGACTCCCTCCCAGAACTGAATTTGCCCCAGGTCCAGAGTCAGCTGGCTGTGCTTCTGAGCATGACCTCCCCAGACCTGTTCTGCCCTGGGGAGTTGAGTAAGGAGGATGAAATAAATGAGATCAACATCGAACAAAAGCCATTTGCAGTTTAGTCCATCTCCGGGATTGGCTGCGCCTCTACCTTCTTCACCCTGGGTTTGAAATGTGCTTCCCATGCTCATTAGCTGGGTGACCCATTCTGGGATCATTTGGTTTACATGAGAAATGGGGATCATCTTATCTTCAGGACTCATCTTGCAAGGTTATTGTGAAAATCACAGAAAATCTGTGTAAGGTCCTTTTCTAACTACTATTGCTAATAATAATAGCAAATATCTCCACTTTCCACTTTAATATCTGCAAACCATATTATCTCATTTAATCCTTAAAACATCTCTGTGAGGTTGGTGCTCTCATTATCCCCATTGTACAAATAAGGCAGCAACTGAGAGGGAGAGAAAAAGAGACAGAGGAAGAGAAGGCGAGGGAGAGAGAGGGAGAAAGAAAGGGAGAGAGAGGGGAGGGGGAGAGAGGGAGAAGTAAGGAAGGAGGAAAATAGGGGAAAAGAGAGGGAGGGAGGGAGAAAGAGAAGGAGGAAGAGAGGGAGGGAGAAAGAGAAAGGGGAGAGACAGAGAGAGATGGAGAGACAGACAGAAAGACAGGGAGGGAGAGAGGGAGAGGGAGGGAGGGAGGAAGAGAGGGAGAGAGGGATAGAGAGAGGGAAAAGAGAGGAGAGAAACAGAGAGACAGAGATAGAAACAGAGAGGGAAAAGACAGAGACAGAGAGGAGAAATAGAGAAAGACAGACAGAGACAGAGAGATAGAGGCAGAGAGAGGAGAAAGAGCAGAGAGAAGACATAATAGGAAAGTAGATGAAAGAGAGTCAGTGAGATAGGTAGAAAGATTTAAAAAGTAAATAGATAAGTAGGTAGAAGTAGAAAGATATATAAAAAGGTAGGTAGATAAATAATACAGATAGGTAAGCAGATAGACACAGATTAAATAGACAGATCTAGATGTAGATAAATGGAGATAGATTTAAATAAAGAGGTAGAGATAGATATAGATAAATAAATAAGAAAGAAAAAGAAAGAAAGAAAGAAAGAAAACTTATTAAACACTAAGTGCCAAACACTGATAAGTGAGAATACAAATAGAAGCAAAAGGAGAAAAAGCTCCTTTCAAGGAGCTTGCATTCTAATGGGAGATGACAGCACATAAAGGGGAATAAGAGTGGGCTCGGGGGTGGCGAGAAAGAGAGAGACAGAGACAGAAACAGAGAGAGACAGAGGGAGAGACAGAGAAGCAGAGAGAGAGAGAGAGAGAGAGAGAGAGAGAGAGAGAGAGAGAGAGAGAGAGAGAAGGTACCTTTTCAGGGGGCAAAGTGGGAAAGTCCAGAAAGTTGGGATGACTCTGGGCAGAGACTCACCAATCAGAGGGGGAGGTGGGAGAGATGGAGGCAAGAGTAAGAGACTGCTTTTTCCTGGATCACCCTGGGAGTAAGTATCAGAGGTCAGATTTGAATTTATGTCTTCAGCTGACAGGTCCAGCACTCTCTTTCTTCTAAAAGTATCGATAAAGCTTGGGAGAGTTCTTTGTAGACCTCAAAGCAATATGTGCCAGTGATAATTGTTACTGTATCACTGGGCCAAGTATATGAGGGCCAATTGAATGTGACCCGTTTGGACCTTCTGCAGGGACAAGGTTGCTGACAGAGAGACCTCAGCTAACCTTTCAGCAGTCCAGCCTCTCGTCCCTACCACCCCAGCCAGGTCTCCCACTTCTCTGCCTGTTTTTCTAGTCACCTTTGAAGTGATGGGCCGAGTGACAGAGGTTTAATTCAGGAGGCTACTCTCGTGTCTCTGCCAGGCCTGGGTGCCAAGCGCTGTGCCAAAGAGCAGGAGGAGAGATCTGTGCTTGTCCCCAGGAGTGAAGTGTCCAGGAGATTTACACCATATCCAGGAGTCTTAACAAGAAGCAGCCGGTGACCTCCAAAGCCCCAAGTTCTGAACGGATTTCAGTCATTCCTTGGAATTTTGTCCTGAGCTTAATCCTTGTGTCTTTCAAAGATGAAAGCTTTGTGTTCTGCTGGGGATGAAGTAAAGCTGTGAAGTGAGAGCTGGATCTGGAGGTAGAGGGCCTAGATTCAGATCTTGATGTTGGGGGCCAAATCATTTTCCCTTCACTTTCAGTTTCTTTCTCTGTAAAATCGCATTCGACCTTGGATGACCCCCACTTTAAATCTTATCATTCTATGCACTAATCAGATCCCTAGAGATCATTTAGTCCCATTTTACAGATGACAAATTGAGATCCAGTGAGGCAAAGTCACTTGTCCCATGGTCACCCAGCAAGGGAATATTAGATGTGGCATTCAAGCCAAAGTCTTTTCAGAAGCCAGTTACCTTTAGTAACCAGCTTATTTTACAGATGAAGAAACTGAGGCAATGAGAGGTGAGAGGTCAGAGGAATGAACTCTGGGTTTGAGTTTGAAGGATTTGAGTTCAGAGCTGATTTTTGCCACTTATTATCCATGCAATCTTAGACAAGTCACCTGACTTGGAACTTGAGTTTCCTTTATCTAGAAACTGCCACATCTGGAATCTGAACTAAGACAACCTCTCCAGCCCTTTCCATTTCTAAAGCTACAATCTTATGATATGATTGTTGATAAATGGGCAAAGTCAAGATCTGAATCCAGCTCCTCTGCTGCTGAATCCAGAGCTGCCCTCTATCCAGACTGAATCCTATGTCTGTCCCTCTGTGTCTTTGTCCTAAAGACCCTTACCTCTATGGGATTTCTTGTGAGCCTTCTTGTAGAAGTAAATAAAATGTGAGACCAATCTTGACCAAGCCACTTAACCTAGAACTTCAGTTTCCTTATCTAGAAACTGCAACATCTGGAATCTGAGCTGTCAACCTCTCTAGCATTTTCCATTTCTAAATCTACAGTCCTATGATATGACTGGCGGTCAATGGGCCAAGTTAAGATTTGAATCCAGCTCCTCTGCTGCTAAATCCAGGGCTGTCCTCTAATGTCTATCTCTTTGTGTCTTTGTTCTAAAGATCCCTTCCTCCATGGGGTTTCTTGTGAGCCTTCTTGTAGAAATAAATGAAATGTGAGACCTGTTTTATGGAAAGAGCCAATTTGTCCTGAGGCACACCTCAGTCTCTGGCACTGAGACTGATACCATAAAAAAAAAGTCAGCCTGTGAAGGCAGCAGGCCAACAAAGGCTCACAGGCTTTTAATTAGCTGGCTTTATTTTAAAATTAATATAAATAGGCAGCTAAGTGATACAGTGGGAAAGAGTAATGGAGGTAGGAGGAGCAAATCCAATTCCGGATGCTAGCTGTGTGACCTTGGGAAAGTCAATTAATAATTAACAAACATTTATTAAATACCTACTATGTGCCAGGCACTGGGCAAAAAGGCAGCCCCTGCTCTTGAGTTCACAACCTGATGGGAGAGACAACATGCAAACAACTATATACATACAAGCTGTATTCAGGATAAATGGGAGATTATTAACAGGGAGAAAATACTAAAATCTCTCTGCCTTAGTTTCCTCATCTGCAAAATAGGAATAATGATAGTACCCAACTCACTAGGCCATTGTAAGAATCAAGTGGGATGTTATTTGTAATTATATAATCTCCAATTATAATTGTAGAGATGCTATTATTATTAATGTTTAGAGATAACAAGTTATTATTATTATGACTGTTTAGAGAGAATATTTTGGGATGATTTTTCCTAACAATAGAAAGATGATCCAAGGATAGAAAAACACATTTTATAAGAAATGGGACATAAATTAGAAATAGTTTCCTGACATGGTTCTTTTCAACAGCAAAGTGATTCAGGCCAGTTCTAATAATCTTGTGATGGGGAAAGCCATCTGCACCCAGAGAGGGGACTGTGGGAATTGAGTGTGGATCAAACATAATATTTTCACTTTTTTTGTTGTTGTTTGCTTGCATTTTGTTTTCTTTCTCATTTTTTTCCCCTTTTTTATCTGATTTTACTTGTGCAGCATGATAATTGTGAAAATATGTATAAAAGAATTGCACATGTTTAATATATATTAGATTGCTGGCCATCTCGGGGATTACTTGCCATGGGAGAAGGCAGGGAGAAAAAAAATTGGAACACAGGGTTTTCTAAGGGTGAATGCTAAAGACTATGCATGTGTTTTGAAAATAAAAAGCTTTATGAAAAAAAGAAATAGTTTTCTGAAAGTGGGTTCTTTCTCTACATAAAATGAAACAGTTATAGTTGGAAGGTATTCAAGGCAAGATTCAAATATTGAGTTCAAACTCAAAGCTCTTTCCATTACCTCATGCTGCCTTTCTGTGAGGAAACCACTCGTCAATCAAATTAGCAAAAATAATGAAAAGTGACTAGATTAATGTTGATGAGACTTACAGAAAACATTTACAAGAACTGCATAGTATGTTGGAGCAACCAGACTAGTGGCTTTGGATTCTGGAGACCTGGATTTGAATCTGAGGTCTGCCATTGATTGCTACTATGATTTTAGACAAGAGCCTTCTCTCCAGATCATAATTTCCTCAATGGTAAAACAATTAACTTAAATATCCTCTAAGGTCTCTGATGGCTCTGACATTCAATGTTCTAAGAGCCTACCTCTAAAATTTTACAACATTCTGTCTTCTATCTCCATACCTTTTCACTGGCTCTCCCCCAGGCCAAGAATTCTCTCTTCTTCACTTGGATCTCCTGGCTTCCTTCAAGACTCAGTTGGAATCCCACCTCCTGCAGGAAGTTGTTTTTAGACTTTCTCAATTGCTAGTACTTTTCTCTCTGTGATTACTTCTTATCTAATCTGTATATATCTCATTATGTCCATAGTTATTTCCATATTATCTCCCCTCTAGAATGTCAGCTCCGTGAAGGCAGGGGCTGTTTTTAAATTTTTTTTAACTTTTTAATAGTATTTTATTTTCCAAATAGATGTAAAGATAGTTTTTTTGTAAGCCTGTGTTCCGGATTTTTTTTTTCTGTCCTTCCCTCCCCTCCCCTTCTCCAAACAGCAGGCAATCTGATATAGGTTAAATATGTTTGTTTTTTTCCTGAGACAATTGGGGTTAAGTGGCTTGTCCAGGGTTACAAAGTCAGGAAGTGTTAAGTGTCTGGGGCCAGATTTGAACTTCCTGACTTCAGGGCTGGTGCTCTATCCACTCACTACACCAACTAACTGCCCCATGTAGTTCTTTTAAACATATTTTCATATTTGTCATGTGCAAGAAAAATCAGACCAAAAGGGAAAAAAAACACAAGAAACAAAAAAGGTGAAAACACTATATTTCATTCCACATTCAATCTCCATAGTTCTCTCTCTGGGTGTGGATGACATTTTCCATCCCAAGTCTATTGAAAATGCCTTGAATCACCACATTGTTGAGAAGAGCCAAGTCTATCACAGTTGATTATCCTGTAATCTTGTTTTTATTATATTCAATGTTCTCCTGGTTCAGGTAGGGGATGTTATTACCTTTCTTAGTATCTCCAGGGCATAAGGTTTAGTGTATATATGCTTTTATTGTTCAGTCTTTTCCATTGTGTCCAACTCTCCATTACCTCATTTGGGGTTTTCTTGGCAAAAATACTGGAGAGGTTTACTATGTCCTTCTTCATTTCATTTTACAGATGAGGAAACTGAGGCAAACAGGGCTAAGTAACTTACTCAGGGTCACACAACTAGTAAATATTTGAGGTCAGATGAGCTCAGAAAGATGTCTTCTTGTCTCCAGGTCCAGTGCTCTCTCTATTACACCACTTAGTAGTCCTGAAAATTGTTATGACTCATGCCTGACTCTTCCTGATCAATCTGGGTTTTCCTCGGCAAAGATACTAGAGTGGTGTGCCATTTCCCTCTCCATCTCATTTTACAGATGAGGAAACTGAGGCATATAGGGTTAAGTGATCAGTGCAAGGTCACACAACTATTAAGTATCTGAAAGGTGAGTCTTCCTGATTCCAGAGTCAATACTCTATCTACTGCATCACTTAACTGCCCTGAAAATTGCTATTAGGATATGTTTTGTGATCATATTTAGGTTTTCTTGGTAAAGATGCTGGAGTGGTTTGCCATTTCCTTCTCTGGTTCACTCTACAGAAAAGGAAACCTAAGGCAAATAGGGTTAAATGACTTGCCCAGGGTCATACAGCTAGTGTGTGTCTGAGGCCAGATTTGAACTCTGGAAGATGAGGCTTGACTGTAACCTCAGAGGTCTATGGTATAGTATGGACTATATAGGCACATATTAAGTATTAAGAAACTTTAAAAATTTTTATTAAAATAAAAGTTTAAAATAATGGTTCTTGATTGATAAATAATTGTACTGACTTTGTGGACACACCACACGCAAATGCACATACATCAAAACATTTCAAATGGTCTGAAAAAACTTTGGTCCCTTTAAGAAAAGAAAAAAAGTCTTTCTCCCAAATTGGAGATAAGAAGCAGTTACAGTAAAGCTTCTCGATACAAAGCTCAAGCTTTGATTAAGGAGATGACTCAGGAGGATGTGATTGCTGTCTCCAAGCATTGGAAGGGCTGTTATGTGGAAGAGGGATTAGCTTTGTTCCAGTTGGCCCCAAAAGACAGGAGAGGGAGCAGCAGTGGGTGGAAGTCTGAAAGATTGACTTAGTCTGGATGCCAGAAAACACTTCCTAATCATTTGAGCTATTCCTCGGTGGATTGGGCTGCTTGGGGAAATGATGGTTCTGCTAGGTTGAATGGTCACTTGTTCATGGAGTTGAGGAAAAGATGTTCTTATTGAATTATAGGTTTGATGGATCAGTTTTGGGGGTTCTTCCATCTCTGAGAGCCTGTGAACTATGTGGAGAATTGCATGCCCACTGCGTAGGAAAGAGAAAAAAAATCATTCTCTGTATTTCTTATTCTTTCATTTATTCGTTAATCTTAGCTTATACTGGCATATGGTAGGCATTTAATAAACATTTAGTGATTTGTTGACTTGATTTTATGCAGAGTTAGGCTTTTCTATCCCTTTTGACCCTTCCTCTTCCTCTTCTTTCTTATCTTAGTGGGACTGAGATGTGGTGATTCCAAGTGTTTGGATTAGCTATGTGGAACCCTAAAATGATCTTTGTGTGATTTCATAGGAAAGTATTACCTTCATCAGCTGGCTCATGGTTCCTTTTGTCTCTGTGGCTTACGTTGGATTGGAGAAAGCAATCTATTTGAGTTCAAATCTCACCTCAGATACTTTAAATAAATCACTTGATCTGAATCTTAGTAGCTCATTAGTAAAATATAAATGATGGTAGCCTCCTCTGCCTCATACAAGTGTTATGAGAGTCAAATGAGATGATGTATATAATGTTTTGCACACCTCAAAATACTCTAGAAACATCTGGTGCTATTACTATTACACCTGCTTTTTCAGCCTCAGTTTCTTCATCTGTAAAATGGAGATACTGGAATGGTTTGTCATTTCCTTCTCTGGTTCACTTGAAAGATGAGGGAATTAAGTGACTTGTCCAGAGCTATACAGCTAATAAGTGTCTATGGCCATATTTGAACTCAGGAAGGTGTGTCTTCCTGACTCCAGACCCTGTACTCCATGCATTATACAATACCTAGCTGCCTCAACTCAACAAAAACATTTGTAGATAGCAGTTTAAGATTGCAAGAGTGGAATATGTTGGATTGAAGTGACCTCCAAACAAAAAATTGGATTTCCATTTTGTTTCTCTTATGTATGACTCAGTGTCCCAGGTAATTCTCAAAGACCATGTCAATTTACATTGATAGAGGCAGCTTGCAATACCAATGTCTTTTCAATGACCAAATCTTGTCTATATTTTTAAAAAAGGTTTGTAAAGTGCTTTACACATATTATCTAATTTGGTTCTCATAAAAACTCTATGAGTTTGGTATTATGAAACTATCTATTCCTATTTTATAAATGGGAAAACTGAGGAAAGAGAGTATGAACAATTTGTCCAAATTCTTATGAGTTATAAATAGAATATCTGGACTGGAACTCAGCACTGTGTCTACCAAATAATCTCTCAAATCCTTTTGAGCTCTAAATCATATGGTTGAATAATCAGTGGGTTCTAAGCTCTCTTCTCTGCCTGTTTTTTCCCCCTTAGGCCTCAATGAAATTCAGTGCTCCCTGCCCATGGAAAACAGAAGAATATTCCTGCACGAGCTGTCCGAAGCCAGTTTTAGTGAGTGCAAGTTCAGCCTCTCCCTAACAGATCTCTTCATCATCATCTTCTCAGGCGTGGCTGTGTCCATCGCCGCCATCATCTCCAGCTTCTTCCTGGCCACTGTGGTCCAGTGCTTCCAGAGATGTGCTCCCAACAAAGATACAGAAGATGAAGATGAAGAAGAAGATGACTGACCTGGAAACTCCTCACACTTAATGTCTAAGGACCCAAGCCAGAAGTCTGTCTTAGAGAAAAGAAGGGAAAATGGTGGCGACTGGAAAGTTTTGTCTGCCATCAGCACAAGGTCAACAAGACCTTTCTCACTCCTCTAGACCTTGAGGTCTCAGACCCTGTTGGCAGTGGTTGAAAGATTTTGTTCTCAGGGTTTAGAAGTCAAAAGAAAATGGGGGGCTCAAGGAAATATTGAGGGAGCCATTGCATTGTTGTCCAACCTCTAAGAAAAGCCCTGCCCTGGCCTGGGTCTGCAAGGAGAGAGAACAAAAGCAGGCTTCCTGCCTGAGGATGAGGAGACCCAACCAGGAAATAAGAAGACTCATAGTCTTTGAGTAGAACAATGATTTGAGTTCATTCATTTCTCACTGACCTTACTGGGGTGTTAACCATGAAGGGGTGGGACCAAAACATTTTCCACCTCCCAAGTGACAGTTTGGGGTTCAAGTCCAGAGCCAGACTGACTAAAGAACCGTGATTTGTGGTCATGAAGTGATGGTTTGACTCCTGCTTCAGACACATACTAAATGTCAGTGAATCTCCCTGAGTCTCAATTTCCTCATCTGTAAAATGGGAATGATCACAGCTCCTACCTCACAGGGTTGTTGTGAGGGCCAGATGGGATAATGTATGTCAAGTGCTTTGCAAACCCTAAGGCACTTTTATAAATGTTTGATATTATTATTGTTGTTTTAATGCTGAGTAGCAGAGAACTTGCTACAGAATCTAGAAGATCTAGGTGCTAGCCTTATCCCTAGCAGGTACTGAGAAGGTACTTAGTCTCTCTGTGCCCTGGGCAAGTCTATAGGTCTTGGGCCAGGTGGTAATCTGAACTGGAAGAGAAAGTTATTTCCCAGAGGTTCACAACAGTGATGAAATCACAAGCCTGATCCCCCCAAAGAAATTATTGTTGTTATATTTCTCATTGGAGGCAAGAAGTAAACATATTTTTTTAAAAATTAGCCACAAGAGTCAGTTAATGACTTGAGCTAATGGGTTGGATTCTGAAATCTAGCATTTTGAGGGGAGAACAAATGAGCCACTGATCACAGCCAGGAAAAGTAGCTAAGTAACAGCAGTACCATCTAATAGCTTGGGGATGGGGAAAGAATGTATGAGAGGAGGTTAGATGAAATCAGTGAAACTCTCCTCATCTATGAAATCAATTTGTAGAATCAAGGAAATGCAGGGCAATTTAAATTGTATCATTCCCTCCAGAAGGATGTCCCCTTCTAAAATTAAAATTTCTGAAACAATGGCATTTTAGCACTTATTAAGTGGCAACAGGACTTATTAAGTGCTATTGTGTGCCAGGCACTGGGTTAAGTATCAGAGGTACAAATAAAAGGCAGAAAAGAGTCCCTGTTCTGAAGGAACTCACTTTCTAGGGGGAGTAACAACATGCAAACAAGAATATGCCACAAAGTCTATAAAAATGGTGATGATCACCAAGGGAATGGAATGAGCATTAAGGGGGAATTGGGAAACATTTCTTATAGGAGATAAGATTCCAGTTGGGACTTCCAGGAAGCCAGGAGGCAGGAGGGGGAGGCCATTTCAGCTATGGGGGACATCGAGTTTAAAGACTAAAAGGCCAGAGATGGAGTGTCTTGGGGGAGGAACAACAAAGAAGAGTTGAAGAGGAATAAGATATAATAACATTGGAAAAGTAGGAGAGAGCCAAGTTATGAAGAGCCATTTTCATGCCATCATTCTTGACTATTTTCCTCCTTGCTTCATAAAATTTCCTGAAGATAAATATTCTAAAATGCTCAGATTCCAAAAAAAATCGCATATCCTCTTGTGGTTCAGGACTGGAACTTTCTCCAAAAACCATCTTAAAACCATCAAAAACCATGGCCATCAGGAAGATTGGAAGGTTCCTTGGAAAAGTAGATACCATGAAGGTACTTTCTCATTCATGGGATGCAATTTCCACTTCTCACAGAGGATGCAAAAACTGAACTAATTTTTCCTAGGTATATTGGAGAAGAAAATTATTTCCATAAAGTCATTCTGTTACAAGGGACAGGTATTAGAACAGCCACCCAGAGCTAGAGGGATTATTGACCTATTTTCTATAGTGCTCCATCTTATATTTTTCTTCATTGGTTCTCTGTATTTTTCTCTCTTCCATCTACATCCTTCTCTCCTCAATTATTTAATTATAATTATGACATTTTTTGAATAGGGACAGAATTGGGACTTACTGTGAGAGGTGAGACAAGACAACAGTTCATTGGAAGAAGAGCTGGGGCTTTGAATGGATCTCAAACTCAGTATGTGTCAACAGTGTGAAATGACAGTTGAGAAAGCTAATGTAATTTCAAGGAGTTTACCAATTATGAGGACTGATTAAGGGGAAAGGGAAAATTAACATAAACATTTTGAGATCCTTTAAAGGTCTATATAGATGTCATTTATTATTCATGTCACTTCATTCCATGCCAGTTTCTATATGATTTACTAGGTCATCTTCAAGATTAGTTGTAACTGAGAAAGGCAGTGTAGGAATACCAGCATGGATTGGTGTTGGGATGGCAGATGTGGAATCCCACCATGGGCCTGCCTGCCATCACTTGTACCACTGGCTAGTGATATATCAACAAACTGCAACTGATGAGCAGCCAGTTCTAAAAAGCTCACTGGGCAGTTTGGGTAGAAACATTTATTTTTGCCTTCAATTGTAATGTAATTATTTTCAGTGTTCACACATAATTAAAGATCATATTTTTATTCCTGTTAATAAAATCTTAGTAACAGAACATGGCAAAATCCTATCAAAAAAAGAAGTAGTGTGCTGTAGTGGTAAGAGAGCTGGTCTTGGAATAAGAAAGGTCCAGACTCATTTCCCATCTTGTACACATGCTGGCTCCATGTCCTTGGGTAGTACATGTTACTTCTCAATTCCTCTAGGCAATTCGAAAAGATTATTAAATGCAAAAAAAATATGCACTAGTAGAAAGAGTTTGTTCCCAGGGAATAAATGTGATGAAACCACAGATCTGGTCCCAAAGGGAAAAAGGGGAGGAAAGGCTCAAATAGACCTGAGTCCCAGAGTACCATGAAGATTGTGTATCTCCCATTGCCATGGAATTACCATCAGGGTTCACCTGCTGTTTGTGTCCTGGTATTGTCTTTGTGGAGATTTATGGGAGAAAATCACTAGGAGATGTTTAATCAAGTGAGGTTTCTGAATTTGACCTTCATTTTAGGACTACAGCCTATATGGGCAGATGCCAACTGGGCCTGGCATTTTGCTTCCCAATTTCTCTTCCCTGCTGAGAGATTGTGATGAAGCATTGTTGCTGCTGGCAATGGGTTTTGCTGTGCCTAAGCAAGACCTGGGGAGAAAAATGTGCTGATGAGGGTGATGACTGGGGAGACCTCTCTTTGCCCTGGCCCTGCTGTGAGGACAGAATTAACTTCCATGAGCTGCCCTGCCCCCTCCAAAGTCTAATCTAGGCAGCATGGTGGTGCAATGAATAGAGCACTGATCCTCAAGTCAGAGAGACCTGAATTCAAATTCTGCCTCAGAGACTAGTTGTGTTACTCTGAGCAAGTTACTTCCCTTCTGATTCAATTTCTTTAACTGTAAATGGGGATAATAATATCATCCTCATCCATCCACAGGGTTAATATGAAGACTAATTTAGTTATAAAGCACTTAGCACAATATCTAACACACAGTAGGTGCTTAATAAATATTTGTTTCCTTCCTTCAATATCACTGTGACAGAAATAATAGTCTTTTTAAAGCAGGGCTTCTTAAACTTTTTCCACTAACAACTCCTTTTCAGCTAAGAAATTTTTATGTGAGCCAGGTATGTAGGTATATAAAATAGATATGCAAATCAAACATTTACTGATATTAAATCAGTAATTGTATCAAGATAAATCATAATATTGTAACCCCCACATTTAGTTCTGAGACCCCATATGTAGTCATGATCACAGTTTAAGAAGCTTTGGTATAAAGGAGAAAAAGCTGATTTCTGTTGCAGCTAGTGATAACTAACTCTGACTGGGAAAGTTATCTTATCTGTCCCTGCTATTCCAGTCTTTCATTTCTATCACGTATTTATCTTTTACATGAAGAAAACCAGCAGCTGCTGCTCTTGGCTGCTTAGTTAATGCTAGTGGCCCAGGTTAAAATCTAGGTAGTTGTGAGTAGGAAATAAAAAGTAAGAAATCCAGCTGAGGCTAATGGACAGAAACAGCACCTCCTACTGGAGATCATAGACACTTTGGGGCCACTTTGCCATAATATTCTCAACTAACTGGAGCAGGTAGGCAGAGAGAAGTCAATCATTTAATTTGAATCAGAAGCCTCTACAGATTATCATGAAGTTCCTTGAGGCAAATGCAAGTTGAGGACCCAGAAAATTTCATTCAATTCAATTCCATAAATACCAGTTTGGGGTTAAGGTTTGTGCCACATAAAGGCAGAATTAGAGAAACTCTAGAACAAAACAATACAAAGAAGCCTAATTTTGTTCTGGAAAAACTCACATGGAATAAATATTTGGGGAAAAATGCATGATTTGGGGGCAGCTAGGTGGTGCAATGGATAGAGCACTAGCCCTGAAGTCTGGAGGACCTGGTCTCAGACACTTAACACTTTCTAGTTGTGTGACCCTGGACAAGTCACTTAATCCCCATTGTCTCAGCAAAAAAAGAGAAGAAAAGAAAGAAAATGAAAATGCATGATTTTGCTTGAATATTTATAGAGAAAAAGAAGTTTGTATCTCAGTTCTTTAGTGGAGGCTAGAAGAACCTTTAATGAAAGTGAATCACTGAAGTGGTCTAGATTACTAGAGCTCATGGGGCACATTCAGAATCAGGTCCTGCCTCTGTTTCCAGTGTTCTTTCACCTGACTCCTTTATTTGTACCTGTTCCAGCTATGTTGGCCTGATTGCTATTCCTTATGGGTGACACCATCATCCCTCTCTGGTGCTTAGTGCAGAGCCAGGCACATGGTAATGAATGGTTTGATAAATGCTAGTTGACAGGCTGACTGATTTGAGGAAATGATGTCCCTAGCAATCAGCTCAGAAAGCAGCCCTTCTCAGCTCTGACATTCTTTGTTCCCCCAGCTCTGACATCCTATGTTCCAAGGGCCCTCCCAGCTCTGACATCCTGGGTTCTGATGTCCTTCCCAGCCCTGACCTCCTGGGTTCTAAGGGCCCTCCCAGCTCTGACCTCCTGGGTTCTAAGGCCCTCCCAGCTCTGACCTCCTGGGTTCTTTTTATTATTATTTTTTATTAATACTTTTTATTTGCAAAACATATGTATGGGTAATTCCTAAACATTAACCCTTACAAAGCTTTCTGTTACAAAATTTCCCCCCTACTCCCCACCCCTCCCCTAGATGGCAGGATATCCACTACATGATAATTATGTTAGAATACTTAAGAAATCGAATATATGTATAGTTATTGCATCATTTTTTGTGAAGGAGAAATCATATCTACAAGAAAGAATAATCTGATAAAGGAAATACAATGCAAGCAAACCTCAATAGAGAACATGAAAATGTTATGTTGTTGACCTCCTGGGTTCTAAGGGCCCTCCCAGCTCTGACATGCTGGGTTCTGATGTCCTTCCCAGCCCTGACCTCCTGGGTTCTAAGGGCCCTCCCAGCTCTGACCTCCTGGGTTCTAAGGCCCTCCCAGCTCTGACCTCCTGGGTTCTTTTTATTATTATTTTTTATTAATACTTTTTATTTGCAAAACATATGTATGGGTAATTCCTAAACATTAACCCTTACAAAGCTTTCTGTTACAAAATTTCCCCCCTACTCCCCACCCCTCCCCTAGATGGCAGGATATCCACTACATGATAATTATGTTAGAATACTTAAGAAATCGAATATATGTATAGTTATTGCATCATTTTTTGTGAAGGAGAAATCATATCTACAAGAAAGAATAATCTGATAAAGGAAATACAATGCAAGCAAACCTCAATAGAGAACATGAAAATGTTATGTTGTTGACCTCCTGGGTTCTAAGGGCCCTCCCAGCTCTGACATGCTGGGTTCTGATGTCCTTCCCAGCCCTGACCTCCTGGGTTCTAAGGGCCCTCCCAGCTCTGACATCCTGGGTTCTAAGGGCCCTCCCGGCTCTGACTTCCTGGGTTTTAAGGGCCCTCCTAGCTCTGACCTCCTGGGTTCTAAGGGCCCTCCCGGCTCTGACATCCTGGGTTCTAAGGGCCCTCCCAGCTCTGATATTCCCTTTTCTAAGGGCCCTCCCAGATCTGACATCTTGGGTTCTGATGTCCTTCCCAGCCCTGACCTCCTGGGTTCTAAGGGCCCTCCCGGCTCTGACTTCCTGGGTTCTGAGGGCCCTCCCAGCTCTGATATTCCCTTTTCTAAGGGCCCTCCCAGCTCTGACATTTTATGTTCTAAGGGCTCTCCCAGCTATGTCATTCTGGGTCCCCTCTATTTCTGACATACTTTGCTTCCTGGGACTCTAGGCAATGATTGTTGTTCTACCCTGTCTTGGCGTGAACTTATTTCTCAGGTCCCTATTTTAGATATCAGAATGACTTGAAACATTTCAATTTAGAGGGGGAGAAATGCCTCGCTCTTGTGGAAAGTGAGTAGTTTGAGAGAATCTCAGCAGCATCAGCTTCATTTCCCTTCCTTTAGTTAAGAAGATGCTGCATGGTCTTAGCAGGATCCGATGATAGGAAACATGGGACAGAACATGTGAGTCCTCTGTCCTGGTCTGCAGAAAAGCACAAAATTTAGGAAAATTTACCAAATATTTGTTCCATGTATACAGTATGCAGAACCCAGAATGGGACACTGGGGATAATGCAATACATCTTCTCTTTGCTCATGGAGTTTATAATCTATATCATATTGCACAGCTTTCTCTCTTATGCATGTCCTCCTACACAATCCACCTGGCTAATCCTTCACCTCCCTATTCATAGGCTGTTGTAGCCTCCTGTTACTGTTGCATTGATGTTGTTGTAGCACAGTTTAATGTAGCATTCACCAGAACTTAGTGGAAGCTTTTGTGGTTTAGTTGGAGAGATCAAGGGGGCTATGGAAGAAGAGGCTGAGAAGGAACAGCAAGACAGCACTGTCCCCTACCCACAGACTGAGGCAGCATCAGTCAGTCCATAAGCTTTATTAAATGCTTGGCACAGGGCTGAGTTCTGATGATGCAAAGAAAATCAAAACACAGCCCTTTTCTCAAGATCACTCGCCAACAAGGGTTATGTTACTATTTAGTTGTTTTCAATCATGCCTGATACTTTGTAACCTCATTTGAGTTTTCCTGACAGAAATACTGGAATGATTTGCCATGTGCTTCTCCAGCTTATTTTACAAATGATGAAACTGAGGCAAACAGGGTTAAATGAGTTGCCCAGGGTCACACAGCTATTAAGTGTTTAAGGCTATATTTGAACTCAGGTCAGCCTGCCTGAGTTCACTTAGACACTGTCCCACCTAGCTCCCCTTCAACAGGGGAGACAACACATAAATAACAAGGGACACACAAGATATATACAGAGAAGATGGAACATATACTAAGAAGGGAAGAACTAGTCTTGACAGAGGAGGTTAATCTGCTTATGAAGGAGAAACAGTAGTTCTTACAACAGTGAATGAGACCATCAACATTAGCATGTTTTGCATCTTTAATTGTATTTTATTTCTCCTTCAACTGGAGACTTTCTAATACTGGGTCACCAGGTGACTCGAGGATTAGTCCATCAAGATATTATAAAATATCTGTGCTTCTTATTTTCTTATACATACATACACACATGCTGCAAATAAGCTTTTTTTGAGGGGGACATTATTCAGTATAGAATTAAAAAGCAAAATGGTAATATACAGTACTAAGAAAACAAAATACAATGATTCAAATCCCATGTATTTGTAAACATGCTGCTCTCCTAGAAATCTCCTTCAGACATGGGATTGTTTGTTCTAGGAAATGTATAGCTTGAGATCTCCCCAAGATTGGCAAAGGAGCATAAAAAAAAATAAATCTTCCATGGAAGCTTTGACTCATAAATTCAGCAGGATCAGTCATTGAATGAAGACTGAGCATTTATGTTGAATATATGCCATATTTACTTATCTTTGAAGAGCTAGCTGGTACACAAAGTGCTGGACATGAAATCAGAAAGACTAATCTCCATGAGTTCAAATCTAGCCTCAGACACTTTCTAGTTATGTGATCCTGGGCAAATCACTTTACCTTGTTTGCCTCAGGTTCCTCATCTATAAGATGAGCAGGAGAAGGAATCACTTCAGTGGCTTTCTCAAGAAAACCCCAAATGGGGTCAACAACGCATTAGACATGATTGAACAACAAAGAACATATTGAATTGCCTTAGTAGAAGGTAATTAGGAACTGTCTCACTTTTGTACCTATATCTCCCAGTCCTAGTACAGGGTTTGGTACATGTAGGCCCTAAATAAATGCTTGTTGATTCATTCATTGATATAGACTCCATATCTCAGTTCAGCCTGGGGTATATAACTGGATCAAGTTAATACCAGAATTCAGAAAGGTCTGTGATTTCCCTGATCTCCACTGTCCAGTTACTGGCTAAAATCTCTCCGAAGTTTTGGTCTTGACTGGACCGATCATGAAATGAGTGGACTCATAATCTGGACTGAGTCTGACTCGAACCAGTCTCCTGGTAGTTTAGGCTTGATATTGGAACAAAATGAGACACTAGTAAGTCATTTAATAGTTAACAAGAGAAAAGATTTCCTTGGCCATTGAAGGAAAATATTCAATAGGAATAAGCATTGAGGATAGGTGCTTCAAGGTGGTCCAGCTGAGCATAGATTTCCTCAGTTACCCTTCAAAGTGTCTCAGTCAAACATCAGAGCACTTTTGGAATTCCTTGTGGTTGTGCTCAAGTGATGAGGAAGTGACATCAATACCTCAGAGCCGCCCCCCCCCCAATTCCCAAGTCTCCTGAGTCAGCCAAGTGTTAAAGTCTCATCACCTTTTAAGGTGAAAAAAACAAAATTCACCTAACTTATCTAATGGGTAAGATTAAGAACTTGCTCTTACTACAACTCAGCAGCCAAGCTTGGCAAAGAGCAGACCCACAACCTGCTACCCTGGCATTTATCCCTTTCTCTAACCCAGAACTTTATCCCTTGCTATGTCCCTTGTCACTTCCTCTTGCTGTCTCCAATCAAGTACACGATAAAGTGAGGAGGAGGATAGAAGTGAAATGGTGTACTTCCCAGGCAGAAATTATCCTGGCTGGAACACCCTTATTTTATGTTCAGAACTCCCTAGAGGCAGCTAGATAGCAATCATAGACTCATAGACCATCAGAGTCAAAAAAAGAATCTATTTTACAGATAAGGAAACTGAACCTGAGGGAAAGCATATGATTTTGCCAAGACTATAACTGTAGGAGTTGAGGAAATTGGACCTTGATTCCAAGTTTTCTGAATCCCAGACCAATATTCTTTTGGAGCCTGGATCTCTAAGATCCCTCTCAGTTCTAAATCTATGATCCCTGTAGGATTCCAAAGTCTTAACAATTCACCAGTTGGGCAAAGGCAGAAAAATACTCCCTTCAGAAACACTGGACCTGGAGACAGGAAGCCCTCAGCTCAAATCCAGCCTCAATTTGACCTCGGGCAAATCATTTATCTGCTCTGTGCCACAGTTTCCTCAACTGCAAAATGGAAATAATTATGATGGTGGTGGTGGTACCCACCTAGCAGGATTGTCGTGAAGATCAAATGAGATAATATTTGTAAAGCACTAGGAAAACAGTAACTAGCACATAGTAAATGTTTATTTAGTATATCTTTTTTCCCCTTTTCCCCTCTGCTTCATTAAGAGAAAAAACTTCTCATTGAATGGGGGAGAAATATGTTCCCTAACCCAGGGAGCTACCAAGCTGAGAGATAATATTAGCTCCTATATTAGGTGAGATTTAAAGTTTATAAAGCACTTTTTCTATCTTATTTCATTTCATTCTCAGGATAACATCATGAGAAAGATGCTAATATTATTCTCAATTTACAGATGAAGAAACTGAGATTCAGAGAGTTTAATGGATTTGTTCATAAAAAAAGTGGCTGAGGTGGGACTGATATCCAGATCTTCCTGATTGATACCAAACCCAGGACTCATTCCATTATAAGCCACCTCTGGTAAAATGACAAAAAAGGCAAGATATTTCCAGGCCATTCCTGGGTCAGAATTCAGTGCATTTGATTTCCCCCCAACTTTCTATTCACTAAAACAGTTCTGCAAACCTTTGTTTTGTCCAATGATATGGGAGGGAGATTCTGGACTGACTGCTCACCAGGCAGTCTGCTGGGAAGGTTTAATGCTGAAGGGAATATTTTTCAGCCTCTGTTTTACTGATAAATTGTTGAGGCTTTGGAATTCTACAGAGTCATAGATTTTAAACTGAGAGGGATCTTAGAAATCCAGGCTCAGAAAACTTGGGATCAAGCCCCAATTCTCCCATCTACAGTTATAGTCTTGGCCAAGTCATATGATTTCCCTTAGTCCCTGTAAACTGAGACTGTTTACAGATATTTCTATCTGTAAAAATAGGTTCCTTTTGACTCTGATGGTCTAGGAATCTATGATTGCTTTAAAGAATAATTTCAGCATTAGGAAAATTTCCTAAAACATCCACAGGGTATAAAGTTCAAGATCCTCATGTTCTGCCCAAGTTCTGCCCTAATAGCCACTACCCCTTAGGAGGACCACACATGAGGGATGGAGAAAGGAAGGAAATAAACATTTAGTAAGCACCTACTCTGTGTCAGGTACTGGACTAAGTGCTTTACAAATATTATCTCATTTGATCCTCACAACCATCCTAGGAGGTAGGGGCTATTATTTTTATCAGATAAGGAAACTGAGGCAAACAGAGATTAAATGACATACTCAAAATCAGGCAACTAATAAATGTATGAGATTACATTTGAATTTATGTCTTTTCATTCCAGGCCCAGTACTCTATTTACTGCATTGCCTAGCTATGTCTTTAAACAACTATGATTGACAGATTTTCAAGGAAATCAGAGAATAAAAGATGGTTGTCTCCTGGGAGTAGTCCAATTGCTTCCTAATTAATGAATTAACTATTATTTATTAAGCTTTTACTCTGTGCCAAACACTGTGCTGGCTGCTAGAAATACAAAGACTAAATTGAAATAGCCTCTGTCTTCTATGAGCTTACCTCCTTTGGAGGTCTGTATACCCAATGTACATATGAAATGGACACAAGGTTCCTTAGAAAAGTTTACTTTTGAATTAATTCTGGTGGCAAGTTGCCTTTCCCTCTGAGGAAGCCCAACAGACTTTTTCTTGGCCTAAAAGGACAAAGATGTTGGGAGGAGACCAATACAAAGCAAAGGACTTGAAACTCTCTGTGGGTATCGCCTAAAGAAACTCCCAGAGGGGTTTTAGGTGTCCACCATCAGCCACAGTCTTCACTTAGTTCTTTGATTTAGAAAGGAAGAGACCAATAGCATCACAGATCTAGAGCTTGAAGGGACTTTTGAGGCCATTAGTTCAGCCCCCACATCTGATAGATGAGTAAGCCAAATAAATGATCACACACAAGTTCTCTGATTCCTAATCCATAGCACCATATGTCATTGTATCTCTTAAGAGAGGCTTCTTTGGGACACTGAATTTCTACATTTCATTATTCAAAAATAAAACTTCACAAATATACAATATACAAACTCCCAACAAAACTCAGCTCCCAAAGAGAAGCAGCAGAGAACTGAACTTTTTGGTTAACTCCTTTCCTGGAAAGCAAGAGAGAGAAATTCTGATCAATGTCAGCCTCCAGAGGATTCCCGCCTTCCAGAAATCTAATGAGAAGTCCAGCTTATGTTTGTGTTAAGATCATAGCTCCGAGCCAGGCAGGACCTAAGAGACTGAGGAATGGATGCTCTTCATCATACAAATGATATTAATTATATTATTACAGTGTGTCTTAGAGCTTGAGGAAGAAGTCAATGGATCATTGATGACAGAGCTGGAATTAGGATCTCAAATCCCAAGTGGTCTAACTCCCTCATTGTATAGATGAGGAAATTGAACATCACACAGGTAGTATCAGAGGGAGGATTAGACTCCACAGCCACATTCTTTCCAATGTATGAATCAAAGAAACACACAGAAGGAATAGGAGGGAAGGAATATTCCCTGGTGAAATGGGAGCTGAGACCCTAAGAAATCTGATTGGACAATCCCACACATTAAATCTTTAGACTACAAAGGGGAATGAACTAAGAGTTCAGAGGCAGGCAGAGAATGGTCTTGGTTTCTTAATTAGAAGGTTGGATTAAATGAGCTGTAAGGTCCTTTCAGTATCTAAATCCAGAACTGTGGGATGCTATGAAAGTCCGAGATATCTTTGCTAAACACTGGGACTATGTATAGAACACTGTCTACAGAGTCAGACATTGGTTACTTTTGCTGAACTCTTTAAAAAAAGAATATTTTGTTATGAATAATGGGCTGTCTGAGAGGGACATATTGGGAAATGAAGGTCCTATAAAACAACAGATGTTTTAAAATTTAGAAAAGAGAAAATAAGACTCTGAGAGCTTGGCAGTTACCCCGAGTGCCCTCTGGTGTTGACTGGTACATATTACACCTAGTGATGAACCTTGATTGACAGGAGGCCTGTGGGTGGAATAGATCCAAGGTTTGACCTGTGGGCTATCTCTTACGTAAACATGGGACTATAGTTACAGGACAGCCTGTAAGTGTTTCCCCCATGACAGCTGTCAAAAACATAAAGATAGAAAATATTTTCCCACTCTATCATGTTCACTGGGACCATGTAAGCTCCTTGAGGACCAGAACTAGTTTTTGGTTTTGTATGTCCTCTCTGATATTACCTCCCACTTACAATGTCTATAACCTATTTCTATATGGCTATTACATAATAACAATGATAGTTATTATCATTATTATTATTATTATAACAATAACCACTAGGTTTGTAAAATACAGCTATCTTATTTGTTCCCCACAATGGTTAGGTATTATTATTTTACAGTGGGGGAAACTGAGGCAGATAGTGGTTAAGTGATTTGCCCAAGTTCATACAGCTAAGAAGTGTCTGAAGAAAGATTTAAATTCGGGTCTGGGCCCAAAACTCTATCCACTGCAGTACCTGGCTGCCTAATACTAATGTCTGTTGAATTGAATTGAATAATGCATTGAACTAGCCTGTATCTATTTTTTCTGAAGAGCTCCAGGATCCAGACAGTGTCCACCTAACTAATAGTGGCTTTTCTTCCACATACCCCAACACCTACACACACATACACACACACACACACACACACACACACACACACCATCTCCTTTGTGCAGAGACAACCTTGGATTTAGCAGACTAGAGTCCAGAATGATTGCCATTTGGGACCATCTGATCCCCAGGCATTTCAGTTAATTACTTGGGAAGGATGCCCTGGAAGAAGACTTGCTTTTGTTTGCTTTTATACCAAGGAAAACAGCAGGAACTGACTGTTCCTAATCTGTCCTTGCCCCCAACAAAAGGGGGTGCAGTGCTCTGACAGGGAGTAGGTAAGGGAGGGGGACAAATTGAACTTTCAAGTGATGCAATCTCTCAAAGAGCTGCAATCTCAAGGATTATGAGCACAGGACAGTCTTCTCAGAGCTTTCATCTCAACTTTCATCCTCCCATCATTTCAAAATCTTCTAAAGTGACAAGCTCCTTCATTTGGCATTTAAAGCCCTTCATGGTCTGGTTCTCCACTACCTTTCAGGCTTAGTTAACACTACTCCCCTTCAAGAGCTCTTGACCTACTTACCTTCTGTGAACTCAGAACTCCATCTCTTATTCAGAGCCTTTGCAGGGTCCCTCGGGCCTGGAATGTGCTCCTTTTATACATTTGTCTTTTGAAATTCTTAGCTTTCTTCAAAGAATAAGATCTGAGATAATGAGTGGACCTGTCATTTCAGTAGGAGAGAAAAATCCTAGCTCAGAAAATTCCATCTACCAATGCAGGCTGACCCTTTTTCTATGATTTATAGCCTTAGAAATTTGCCAAAAGTTGGAAAGATTAAATGACTTGACTAGAGCTAAACAGCCAATAGAGGTAAGAGGCAAGACTTGAATCCAGCTCTTGTTGGATCCAAGGATGTTCTCTGCCATGCAGCTGCTCCTTTCTTTAGAACTCAACTCAAAAGCAGTTTCCTATAAGAAACCTTTCCCAGGATCCTAGTAAGTTGTTATAGCTAGATGGTCCAATGGATAGAGTGCTAGACATGGAAGCAAGGAAATCCTGGATTCAAATACTCACTCAGACACTTACCAGCTGTGTGACCTTGGACAGTTTCCCCCATTGTAACCTCCATTTTAGTTCTTCATCTGTAAAACTGGGATAATAATAGTGAATAGGGAAGATCAAATATTTGTAAAGCCCCTCACAAACTTAAAAGCACTGTATGAAGGTAGCTATTTTGTTGGCATTCTCTCCACCTCAACTTATTTTGGATTTCTTTTCTTTGTAAATCTTGTACCCTCACGTTTGCCAAGCAACTATAACCCTCTAAGATCAGGCACTGCTTCTCTTTTGGTTTTTTGATCCTGTCAATGAGCATAGAGCCCATCGTATGCTAAAGAACTTGTTGAATTGAATTGAACTCAGTTTTATCAAATTGAATCTGAGCCCGGATTTGAACCCAGGAAGATGAGTCTTTCTGATTCTAAGCCTAGTGCTCTAAGTATTGTACCCACCTAGTTGCTCTTGGACAGCATATAATTAACTGAAGAATAGGTGGATTTGGGGAGTCCCTGATGAATTTGAGAAGGTTCCCAATCAACTGGATGAGATTAAAATTTGTGGATTATTGTTTAGAGGCAATAATAGGACATGAGGAATAAATAATAAATTTATGTAAATTTAAATAGGGAACATATATAATAGGGAATGTATATATAAATAGAGAAAGGGTCTTGACTCCAGAGTAAGAGGAGCCACTACTGATGGGGTAAATGACTTTTCTTCATTTCTTAGGGCTTTTTTTGTTATTGTTTATTAAAGGAATTGGACTAGAGTTCTTCAAGATCCTGTTCAACTCCTACTCTTTGACCCTATGATCACATAAGGGATCAGGAACTCTCATGATCATATCTTCTTATATCAAATATCTCATATGAGAAATACTCAATTGAAGCACATCTGAAATAGCTTCTGCTGTTCCTCATCCTACTCTGTCTTCAAGAATGGCACACTAAGTATTCCCATCATGTGACAGAACTACATCCCTTTGGGAGAAAGTTGGAGGGGAGGGGAACCGAGGAATCTTATGATTACTATGTTGATCCTAAGGAAGTAAAGGTGGATGATTTTTAAAACAAAATTTAAAATCACCTAGAAAAGGACCCAGGCCAGGAAGCATTTGGGATAGGAAGCCTTCATGGAAAGGACTATTGTTGAATACCAAATGAACATTCTTTTCCCTCCACAGCCCCTCTGCTCTCAACAGATGGCTTTCCCTCCTATTAGAATTTAATTCCATGCAGGTTGACTGGCTATTGGAGTAGCCTGCTGCTCAGAAGCAGATTCCGCTTCAGAATGGAGCCTTCTCCAAATAGGACAGTTATGTAGCTTGGCAAAAGAAAAGTTTCCTTAATTGAAACTCCTTGGCAGGGAGAGGGATGGTGCAGAGCATGGAGGAGAGGATTGCAGGATAGCAGAGGTTTAGGGCCATTGAGTTTGTAGCCAATCCTCCAGTCCTATAAAATATGAAAGTAGAACTTCCTGGATACTAAGCTTTAAAGCTAAATGAATCTATTAATCAATAAGTTAGTCAACAAGTGTTGATTGTCCTAGGCACTGGAGATACAGAAAAAAAATATGAAACAGTCATTTCACTCACAGAGCTCATATTCTACCAAAAGATAAAATATAAGCATAGGAAAAATATATACAGAGAGAGAGAGAGAGAATAGATTATAAAGTAATTCATTCAATAATTTATTAAGTACTTGCTATGGACCAGATGGGTCACTAAATAGTGCAGTGGAGACAGAAAAACTAGTTCAAATACAGCTTCATATACTGCATAATCCTGGACAAGTCACTTAATACAGTTTGCCTCAGTTTCCTCATCTGGAAAATGAACTAGAGAAAGAATGACAAGCCACTCCAGTATTTTTGCCAAGAAAATGCCAAATAGAGTCACAAAAAGTCAGAAATGACTTTTGAAAGTGAAAATGAAAACCCTTTATAGGGTCACAAAGAGTCAGAAATGACAGAATGAATAATAACAAATGAAAGCCCTAAATAGAGTCAGAAATGACTGAAATGAATAATAAATGAAAACCCTTAATAGGGTCACAGTCAAAAATGACTGAAATGAACAATAACAAAGATACCAGACATTTAAACAAGCATTGGAGATACAAAAAGAAAAATAACATATTCTCTATACATGAGGAACTTTGCTAATCCTGTTGAGGAAAAACTAAGAACCCAACTCAGTCTTTACCAGAACCCAGATCCAGGTTCTGACCAAGAAGCTTTGTTCAGGAGCCCATAGCTATAGGATACTGAAGATGAAGAATCAAATCTCTTATCCTATCTTTCCCCCAAATAACAACTTATATAGTAGACTTTTCGACTCTTAGACAAACAACTTGTTTTTTTTTCCTCTAGGTGACCTTGAAAAAGGAGCTGGGTTGCTTGTGTTAATCTGAAGTTGACCTTGGAAACAGCAGGGAAAACATTTGGGGTGGGTGAGTGACTTGGTTTGGTTTGGGAGGTTTTAGGTGTGGGAAGGATTGAGGCCAAATTCTGGAAAATATGCTATAATAATTACGTCTTTTAAGCATAGGGCAATATAATGACCCATCAGGTCCACTGTGGTTTCCCCCTGGCATCTCTCATACCTAGGATGCTCTCTCTCTTCACTTCCCTGTTTTCCTTCAAGTTAAATTTTTTTTCCTTATCCCCCTTAATATTAGTGCCTTCTCTCTGTGGATTGTCCTTAATTTATCACGTATCTAATTTGTTTGGATATAGTTGTTTTCATGCTGTCTCCCTAATTAAACTATAAGTCGAGAACACGAATTGTTTTTTGTCTTTCTTTGTATCTCCAGTGTTTAGCACAGTGCCTAACACTTAATATTTATTGTCCTAACTCTGGCTGGTTGAGGGAGTTTATATTAAGTGAAAAAAAAGTAAAAATTAAGTGAAAATATTAAGTGAAAATTAAGTACAATTACAATCCTTTCAAGCCCCCAGATAGGAAAACTTCTAACATTTGGCTAAAGGTTTGGCTCTCAGTCTTAATTTCCATTGATATTTATCTCTAACTTCTGGTCTCTTTGTGGTTATATAAAAGTTGGAAAAGAATAAACCTTTTCTTGGAACTTCCCTCAGTTCTTGAGGAGGTGGTTCCAGCTGGGGGCATCAGCCCATGGTTTTAAGATGCTCTGACTCCATTCTGCTGTTTCTTCATTCTCTTGCTAGTTATCCCTGATTCTTTTTTATTATTTTTTTTGCTGAGGCAATTGGGATTAAGTGATTTGCCCAGGGTCACACAGGTAGGAAGTATTAAGTGTCTGAAGCCATATTTGAACTCAGGTCCTCCTGACTTCAGGGCTGGTATTACCCCTGATTTTGGACATAAGCTCTAAATCCTCACTTCTTTCTTTACTCTGTCAGACCCTTCATTTTACAGATGAAGAAATTGAGGTCCAGAGATGCCCAAGGTAGTTAGAGGCAATGACAGGGTTGGAATCCTGCTTCAATTCTTTTCCAAATGTAACCATGGAATCCATCTCAGACACTAGCTGAATCTTAGCAAGCTATTTTAATCACTGTTTGCCGCTGTTTCCTCAACTGTAAAATGGGGATAATAAGAGTAATTACTTCTCTGCTGAGGAGCTAATATCTGAAAAGCACTTAGCATAGTACTTTAGAATTTAGTAGGAGCTGAATAAATGCTTCTTTCCTTTCTTCTTTCTTCCCTTCTCTCCCTCTTTCCTATCTTTCCTTAGAGAAGCCAATCACATATTGAGGTGAGGTGAGGAATAATGATCATTGAAAAGGCTATCAAAGATAGTCTTAGTATTCCAACAGTATCTATATGATAACAAGAGAATTCAAGAAAGGATTCTAGCATGGTGGGGCAATGCCTTGTGGTGAATTTATTAAAAAAAAACATGACCAAGATCCATGCAACATAGGTGAGAATGGATGAACCATGATCTACTTTGTTGAAAGGAGCTTCAAAATCAGTGAGATTACAGATACTTTAATATATCCAAGCAAAAGATTCCATATACATTCTTCCCACTGTATGCATAAAGACATCCATTTATTATCCCAAAAATTTTGTCCTAAATATTATCCCTAAAAGTTTTTTAAGCTTCTTGGAGTAGTTTCCTCATTCTATTCTCTATAATGTAATGAACAAGGCCATGTGCTCCTCATCTCCCTATCCTTCCTGTCCCTCTAAACCTTACATGATTTTTAAACCTCAATCTCAGATGAGATTGAGATTAGAGAATGTAACAGAACGTAAATTTCTTGAGACCTTTTCATTTTTGTCATTATACTCCCAGCACTCAGCACTGTGCCTTATTCAACTTTAAATGTTAGCTGAGTCGAATGAATTAAATCTGTCACAGATTTCCAGCTCTAAAGCAATGGTTGATGATATGATCTCTTCATATTTGGTTCTCATTTAGTTGCCTCAGGTTTCTGATGCTGCCCATCTCTAGGCAATTTCCAGGTCCTGGAACTAGAAGGGCTTTAGCAGTGGGCTAAGGCATTAGTGGCTCACTGGGCTGGCAATTTTGCTATCAAGGGTACCTTCACACAAATGCATGGGAAAGTCAAAAAGGTATTTATAAATAGTCTATTTCCTTGTATTTGTGCTTCTGTGTTTATGAGTGTGCATGAATGGCAGGACATGTACGTGTTTGCTCATGCACATGAAAGGCTTCTAGGAATTTGACTTTCTCGGTAAGCTGTTAAATTTCTTTTTTTGTGAAATGGGGGGAAGCAGTGGGTAGAGAAACCAGAATCAAATGACTTCTAAGAGTTCTTCCTAATGATCCTATGATTTTAGCTTCAAGGCCCTGGGTTCGTTGTGTCTCTTAGTTCTTTTCATAGGCAGAAGCTGACACAATTAAATTGTAGGAGTAATGTACAGTACATCACCCAGGAAAGAGAGAGTGAGGCTGGTGACTTTGTATAATTCTGCCTCACTTAAATTCAATGCATTTGCAAGTCATAACATCACCTTCCTAATGTTATGGTCCTCTTTGAGAATGAAGGACAAACAACAACCTGTGAGTAATAGTAGCTGTCTCACTGGGACACAACTGACCAGTTCAAGTTGGGTAATGGAGCTTCTTCCTTCCTTCCTCCTTCATTTCCTCCCTCCCTCCCTTCCTTCCTCCCTCATTTCTTCCCTCCCTCCTTTCCTTCTTTCCTTCCTTCCTTCCTTCTTTCTTCATTTCTTTCCCTCTAATTCCTTCCTCCTCTCTTTCTGCCAACATAGGAATAAGGAATTATTCTTATCTTTGGGCATTCTGCCTAAAGGAATATAAATTTTGATTCCTCTATAGGCTAGATTTCTTTTTAAGGAACATGCCTTAAACCCAAATCACTTTGACTCTCA
Organism: Myrmecobius fasciatus; assembly: GCA_023553655.1. NCBI lineage: Eukaryota > Metazoa > Chordata > Mammalia > Dasyuromorphia > Myrmecobiidae > Myrmecobius > Myrmecobius fasciatus. The sequence continues at coordinate 201,148 of JAJPUD010003096.1, read as the reverse complement.
TTGATTGGCCAAGAATAGGTTTCAGATCAAGCCTCAGTAGATCATTTTTGGGGCTTTGATGATTCAAAATTAATGTAAATACCAATTATTTCTGTTTTGGCTAGAAACCCTCTAGGCCTTCCCTCCCAGACTAATTTTTTTAAAGGAGGGAAAAGAGACCTTTTTTGCTTCATTTCTTAGCCTTAATCAGTGAATTGGCATTGTCTTAGACAAACCAAGATCTGTTAAAGACCTTAGCTTAAAAAAACCAAAATCCAAAGGATATGAACAGACAATTTTCAGATGAAGAAATTAAAATCATTTCCAGTCATATGAAAATGTGCTCAAAATCACTATTGATCAGAGAAATGCAAATTAAAACACCTCTGAGGTACCACTACACATCTCTCAGATTGGCTAAAATGACAGGAAAAGACAATGATGAATTGTGGAGGGAATGTGGGAAAACTGGGACATTAATACATTGTTGGTGGAGTTGTGAACTGATTCAACCATTCTGGAGAGTAATTTGGAATTATGCCCAAAGGGCTATCAAACTGTGCATACCCTTTGTTCCAACAGTATTTCTACTGGGCTTGTATCCCAAAGAGATCTTAAAGGAGGGAAAGGGACCCACATGTGCAAGAATGTTTGTGGCAGCCCTTTTTGTAGTGGCAAGGAATTGGAAACTAAGTGGATACCCATCAGTTGGGGAATGGCTGAATAAATTATGGCATATGAATGTAATGGAATATTATTGTTCTATAAGAAACAATCAGTAGAATGATTTCAGAAATGCCTGGAGAGACTTACATGAACTGATGCTAAGGGAAATGAGAAGACCAGGAGATCTTTGTACAGGGCAACAAGAAGATTATTATATGATGATTAATTCTGATGGACATGGCTCTTTTCAACAATGAGATAATTGAGGCCAGTTCCAATAATCTTGTGATGAAGAGAGTTATCTACAACAAAGAAAAGTCTGTGGGAACTGAGTGTGGATCACAACATAGCATTTTCACTCTTTTTGTTGTTTGCTGGCTTTTTGTTTTCTTTCTTATTTTTTTTCCTTTTTGATCTGATTTTTCTTGTGTACCATGATATTTGTGGAAATATGTATAGAAGAATTGCACATGTTTAACATATATTGGATTACTTGCCATCTAGGATAAGGGGTGGAGGGGAAAGGAGGAAAAATTTTAGAACACAAGATTTTTTAAGGGTGAATGTTGAAAATTATCCATGTATATGTTTCCTTTTGCAACATGACTTTTATGGAAATATTTTGCACAACTTCATATGGGTCTTCTCAGTGAGGGGGAGGTTAGAGAGGAAGGGGGAGAATCTGGAGCTCAGAACTTTAAAAAATATTAAATGAAATTGTTTGACATGTAACTGGGGAAAACAAAAATATTTTTTAAAATTAAAAAAAAGAGAGACCAAGGTTTTCCACTGCATCCATGCCACCTCCAGTCATTCTGATCTATATCTGGCCAATGGATACAGAAAGCTCTGGAAGAGAAAGCAAGGCAGGTGGCTTTGCATAGCCCTCACTCAATTAAATCCAATCTACTTCAAATAATGACCCCTTCTTCCTGATGTCATGGTGCTCTTCAAGAGTGAAGGACAAACAAAAATAGCCACCCCCATCATAGGATGTAAAACTCTCCATAGCTTGATTTTCAATTAATTTTCTAATATTACTTTGTGTTACTCACCTCAAGCACTCACTGTGCCAGTCAAACTGGATAGTTCAGCACATCCATAATAGCATATTCCATTCCCAGCTCTGCACCTTTGCCCAAGCAGTTCCTTGTGTCTAGAAGGCATACCCTCACCACTTGGGCTGCCAAAAAACTTACAAGCTGTGTGATCTTAGGCAAGTCATTTAACTCTGCTTCAGTTTCCTTATCTGAAAAATAAGCTGGAGAAGGAAATGGCAAACTACTCCAGTATTTCTCCCATGAAAACTCCAAATCACAAAGGGTTGGATATAATCGAAAAAAATTACTTCCTCTTGCCTCCTTTCTTTTGTCTCCATCTCTGTCTGTCTGCCTCTTCCTCCCCACAACTTACCCTAGCATTTCCCAGGTTATAAGATGTAGACTTTGAATTTGAACTCCTAGTCCAAACAGTCTTGGAGTCTTAATCCTTTAAAGCACATTCTGTATGTCTATTCATTCTTATTTTTTGCCAGTTCTTGCCCTGTTTGAAATATTGGATATTCAAATGAATCCTTTATCAAAGCCAGCTATCTGCTCTGCCAAGTTGGCTGAAATGTCAGAGGAACAGGTGGCACCTTCAAATCAGCAGGTGAATAATTTAATGGACCAGTTATCTTCATTTTTCTTTTTTTGTCTTTTAAAGTATAATATCTTAGATTTCTAATTTATTGGGCTCTAGGAAACAGTGAGGTATCTTGCCTGGAGTGATGGTTTTACAATAGGTAAAAGAAGTAGATTCAGGTCAGATTATGTAAGAAGTTGACAGCCAAAAAAATGAGTTTATGTATGACATGATTGGCGACAGGGAGCCAGTGAAGATTTTGGAATATAATAGTGATGCAATGAAAGTGATTTTTGGGAAAGACTGGTCTGATATGTATGATAGATTAATTGTGTTTGGACTATATGAACTCTGAGGTATATTCCAAGTTGGAGCTTCTATGAACTAGATCACCTAGGTCAGTTCACACATCAGTTAAACAGGATCAAAATTTAACTGAATTACAGAAGCTATTGTGAAAATAATTTTATATTTTGAGATTATCATATAATTTGTGGCAAACAAAGGCTGAAGGAGCACATGATTGTCCTGTTAAGATACTGAGGTTGAAGATTAGATGGGAGAAGAGGGGAAGAGATTTATTTTTGAACCTATGTCCCAAAGGACATTGTGGTTGGTTCTTTCCTGCAAATAATCCCTGAACTTCATAATTTCCTCACACTGGGAATAATGAGTGACATCTTCCAAGCTCTCTGAAGATCACAGATCAGGTCTCTTTCTCTTGTCAAAGAGGTGATTTTTCTAAGATTAAAGAGAACAGGGAGAGGCATCCATGGCGTTCCCAGATAGCTTTGGAAAAGATCTCATGATTCATCCCCAGGCAACTTTTAATTTCTTTAGTAAACTGAGGAATGAAGGAATTTTTTTCTTTTTCTTTTTCATTAATGAGATATTTTTAACATAGGTAAACAATGCAAAGAGAATATTGTCTTGGATCACACCTACCATTGATCATCTTCCAGGTTGACACGTTCCTTTCTTATGATCTTCATTTTAAAAACCTGATATAGAATAATGTATTAGAATTCACATCAGGGAGACCTGGATTCAGACACTTCCTAACTATGGAACCATGGTCAAACCACTTAAAGATAAAATGGTAATAGATTTCAAATTGAAAGGAAACCAAAAGACTATTTTGTTCATCCCTTTAAGCCTCAGTTTCTCCGTTTTTCTCTGTAAAAATGAAGGTGATAATAAGTACATTTCCCTCACAGAACTGTCATGAGAATCAAATGAAATGTGTATAAAGCTCTTTGCAAAACCTAGTGATATAAAAATGTCAGATGCTATTCTTCTTATGAGGAAGCTAAGTGGCACAGTGGATAGAGAGCCTGGCATGGAGTCAGGAAGACTTGAGTTCAAATTCAGGTTCAACATTTACTAGCTGTGTGAACCTGGACAAGTCACTTCACCTTGTTTGCTTCAGTTTCCTCATCTGCAAAATAAGTTTGAATAGGAAATGGCAAACCATTGCAGTTTCTCTGCCAAGAAAACTCCAAATGTAGTCATGGAAAATTGGATACAACTGAAGAACAAGAAGAAAAAAACAATTATGAATGAATGGTCAGGTTTCATTTGGCTCCCTAAAGAGGGGCTGATCTATCTATTATCCATCTATCTACCTATCTATAGATAGATATATACACATACATATAAAGACACACACACATACATATATATGCATATATATGATAATATATATAAATATATATACTATAGTATGTATAAAATATATATAATATATAAAGTATATATAAATATGTATATAGTAACTAAAACACAAATACACTAAGGAATCTGTGTGCCCACTGATGTGGGCATTCCCACCAACAATCCATATTGCAGCCCATTTCAACACATCTGTCCATCCTATGTACATGTGTTCATGTCTACCATATATAGGCTCATCATAGGATTTTCATTTTTCCCCATAGAGTCACTATAGGGCACTTATACCTTCCCATAGAATCAGCAACAGTCAGCCCAGCATTCTGGAGGTCTCTGAGGTGTCTTACAACTCTAAATCCAAGATCATAAAATATAAAATGATTTTTTTATCATCTTAAATTGGAGAGTTGGGTTTGTTGACCCAATTCATTTGTTGAATGAATGAATGAGTAAGTGAGTAAATGGATGAATACGTGAAAAAGTGTTTAGTAAGCATGTACTATGTGCCAAGAACTGTGCTATTACTTGGGGATATAAAAAAGCAAAAGCAACAATAGTCCCTCCTCATGAGAAGCTCACATTTTAATAGGGAGATAGAGCAGGTATATAGCATAATGGCAGCTGATGAAGAGCATTTTGGTTCAGAAAAGCACAGGGAGGGTGAGTGGAGCTACAAGAAAATAGTTTGGCTTCCCCAGAAGCAATGGCAATATTGATATGATTATGTTCCAGAATTAGAGATGGAAAGAATCTGGTAGGAAGAGGGAGTGCTGGAGAGGGGAGTTGACATGGCCCAGTGTACCAGATGAGACATTCACTGATTGATCCCAGGATGGGAACCAGGATATTTAGTTTCTCTAATTGAATTTATTTGACCTTGGGGAAAGTATCTATCCCTTCTCAGTCTCACTTTTTAAAAAATCTATAAAATGGAACCCATAGTTATTAAACTATGTTTCTGCTCTCTATGGACTGGCCTGAGGATCAAGAGATGATGAATACGAATACCTTTAATAAATGGAAAGTCAGTATTTAAAGGTAGGAAGTTATTATTGTGATCATCATTTTTTCTATGGTTTCTGAGGCTTCAAGAAGGTCACCCCAGAGGGCCTTTCATTTCTGAGGACACAGAATAACTCATTTCTGAAGAATTATATGTAAAGGATAACACACTAATGACCTTCCACAACATGTTGGCATTCTGTCAATGCAGTTGGCTAAATTTAATAAAGTGAAATTAAACAGGATAAAAATAGAGAATGCTGCAGGCTTCAGTCTTAGACCTAGGGTCTTCCAGTGCTGTGTGCCAGCCTACTCATCTCCTAGAATTTACCCTGGATCCAGGGCCTAATCCATCATTCCAGAGACTATCCCCCAACCAGACTGAACTCCCCTACCTCTGTTTCTGTCCAAGCCACCCATCTTTAGGTCTTTTCACTAGAAAGCCTTCCTAGGGAACCCTGCTTCAGTGCAGGATCCCTGGTTCCTTTACTCTGGCACAGAGAGAGATCTCAAACTTAAACTATAGAACCCCTTGGGAATAACTGTCAACTGACCCCTTTATTGTCCACTACCCAGGTTCCAGATCACAAATCCAAGACAATAAGAAGGGGACCTACACCCAAGATTGGCATTCAGGGATAAGAAGTAACCACAGTCCTTAAATCTCCTTACAGGAGTAAGTTGAGAAGCAAAGAGCAGCTGTGTGACCCCAACCTTAGGAGCAGAGCAGGCCCTCAGTTCCAACTTGTGAAGTCTCCAGAGGGAAAAGCTTTACAACCACTTTGGGAGGTCTAGTGATTCTCCCCAGAGTATTTTCTTCTTCCTGCTAAATACCCTCAGTTTCTTACTCTAGTTCTCATGCATAGATTTGGGGCTCTTCAGGATCCTATGTGGCCTCTTCTGTCAATGTTATTCCAAAGTTCTTCTCCCCTCCCCCTCTCATCAGACATCCTTCTTATTTTAAATGTTACCTAGTTTAAGTGTTAATGGCCTCCAGTGGGCCTTCTAGCCTTTCCCTGCTCAGGAATTCACAGCAGCTCCCTATTGCCAATTCTGCTAAATTCCTTCCAAGCTGATGGAGATTTTAAAATTCTCCTTTAGCTGCTCCACTTTCATCTTGAAAGCTCAATTTTACTGTTCCTATCAGAGTCTCTGACTTAATCAATCTCCTGGATCCCCTCTCTAACTTTCTACCTTGATGTCCTTTATGTCCACAATTGACCTTATGCGTTGATAGGGTTGATAGTCACCTAGAGACTGCAAGTGCAGAGGCTATTAAAAATCCCTTGTCCCAAAGATACCAGTTCTAATTGATTCCTTTCTTTGCCTTAAAGCTATATTCTTTAAGCTTTAAAGCTTCATACAATAAATAATCTCTAACACTGGTAATTTAGGTGGACAAATTGATCAGCTCCTTTCCTGAGAGCAGAACTTAATAAGAACAATATTAACTGATATTTCAAAAGTGCTTTAAAGTTTTTAAAGCACTTTATCATTTGAGCTTGATAGGGATCCCATGGTATAATCACTGGAGGCATTTTTATCCCCATTTAACAGATGGGGAAACTGAGGCAGAGGGAGATGATACAGACTTGCAAAGTCACATAAGTAAGTAAGGAATAGCACCGATCTGTTACATTTCTGAAGTACTTTAAGGTTCATAAAGCACTTTGTCTATAACAGATTACCATCTCCACACACTCAATAGCAAGAAAATTGAGGATCTGGAAGAATCAATAGAGTGCTGGACTTAGAATCAGGAAGATTTAATTTCTCACTGCTGATTCTTACTGAGTGACCATGAGTGAGCTATTTCTCTTAGCTTTCTCATCTGTAAGATTAGGATAACAGTCCTTATAGTCAGCCTTAGATAAGATAATTTATAAATATTAGATGTTCTAAAAGACTTAATGCAGGTTTAGGCTCTGTGGTTTTAAATTTACAGTAAAGCTGACATTGCACCAAGACTTGGGATACCTGATGTATAGAAGCTCTTTACAAACATTAAAGCCCTGTGATGTGTCTTAAGTCATACCAGGATGGTGATGGTTTGGCCATTCAATCTATCAATAAACATTTATTAAGTGCCTACTATATGTCAGTCACTGGAAGATATAGGGATAAAAGCAATTTATTCTTCAGTGAGGGGAGACAAAATGGACATATACAGGTGTGTGTGAAGAAAATGCAGAGCAGCTACAAAGCAATCTTGGGGGAGGCTCCAGCCACCCTGGAATTAGAAAAGACTTTCTATAGAAGAGAACACTTGTGGGAGTTTTAAGGTAAAGTAGAGCTTGTAAGAGGTGGAGGTGAGAAAGAAGGGGACTCTCTCTCTCTCTCTCTCTTTCCTTTCTCTCTCTCTCTTTCTCTTTCTCTCTCTCTGTCTCTGTCTCTGTCTCTTTCTCTCTGTTTCTCTCTCTCTTTTCTCTGTCTCTGTCATACACATGCACCTCCTCTGTCCTTTTCTCCTTCTTTCTCCTCCTTTCCTTTATCTCCCTCCTCTTTCTCTCTCTATCTTTGTGGGTGTCTCTCTCTGTCTAGTTCTTCTCACCCATCCCTACCCTGTCTAATCCCTCAGGGCCCAAACTATCCTACTTGAGGCACTACTGACTTCTGTCTGAAAGAGGAAAAAAATACCATTGAAAATCTCATCTAGAGGCCCCTTAATGTCCTTTCAAGTGTGTGGCTGGAGCAGGTGACAGCTCTGATTTATCTCTTGCTGACATCCCTCCACATCACAAACAGAGAAGAGAAGGCACCTTAAATAGACCTGGAATACATTTGGACAAGTCAACCTGAATACATATTTACTGACTGAACAGAAACAGCCTCAAGCTATTCCTATTTAGGGAGCAAATTCACTTGCTATTTTTTGAGAAATTGAATGGATTGAAGCAAAGGTGAGTTTTAGCCCACCCTGCAAAATTACCATATTTATCACACTGTCCAGAAGAGCTTTCATACTAGTGAATCTAAATGGCAGCATTTTATGGGCACCCGACCTGCTCCTAGTCTATTGGATGCTTCAAATTTATTTAGAGAAGAGGAAGAGTTCTGAGCAGATGAGACTCTATCTACCCCAGGGCGACAACAAAGTGGAATTGGATGATGGTGGTTGTTTGTCCTTGTTCTTGAAGAGGCCCTTGTCATCAGGGATGTCATGACATGTGAGTGAATAGGATTTAAATGAGGGAAGGCTGTGCAAAGTCACCTGCCTCACCTTCCCCTCCAGAGCTATCTGGGTCCAGTGACAAGATATAATCAAGACAACTGGAGATGGCCATTTGTTGGGGGGTGGGTAACTACTTCCTCTTCACAATAACTGCCTTCCTAGTCTACACTTAGCATTAACACAATGACCTGGAACTGCCACAGGGATTCCCAATCTTTACCTAGTCCTAGAACTACTTTCCCTTCCAACCTCTAAAAGGGTCTTTTCTCTCTGAAGAGTGGGCAGTTCCCCTCTCCCCTGCAAACTACATTTTCAGTGGACAGAATTGTCCTTACCACTATAGGTCCTTTCACCCTCACTTAAAGAATGTGTTCCAAGTTCAAATATTCCTAGTTAATTCTAGCTCTAGAGGAACTTCCGAATATTCCCAATATAACTTGAATACTCCAGGATGTCAACTTATTTTTCTCAGGTGGGTTTCAAATTATGCAAAATGGCCTCCAAACAGCCTAACTTCAAAAAAGGACATAAAACTAAAGATCTGAAATATCTTCTACTGGAGCTTCCATCTACTCCCTATATGAGCTTGGCTAAGCCACTCTCTCTCAGCCTCAGTTTCCTCATCTGTAAAAATGAATGGGTTGGATTAGAGGGTCTATGTTTCCTCTTACTGTGTAATATCTGATAAGCTACTAGACCTCTATGAACCCACCCCCCCTTCAACAAACTTGTCTAACAAAAATCTCCTATGCTTTCTCAGCTTGTTTTTCTGCCTCCTTTTATATTTCCTTAGTATTGGAGTTATTCTGGTCTTTTCTATCCTGATCTTGGGTCTGAAGGTGAAGAGACTTCCACATCTAAGAGTTGAGCCATGTCAGTGAATTTGTAAGCAATGCCTGGTGCTGCTTGGAGAATTATAGGATAATTGGAGTTTGGGTTGCTGGAAGAAAGAACAAAAGAAAAATGAATCATAAATCAATAAAATTTCTCTTTTTCTTTCCTTTTTCTTTTTTTTTCTTCTGGAAGTATGGATTTGTGCAAGGTTGAAAACTTTTTAGGTAAGTACAGTAGACTAAAGCCACTCATTAAAATCACCAGAGAGGGCTTGGCTAACTTGCCTCCCTCTGGGGATTGGAGAAGGATTTCAATTTTCAAGGAGGCTGAGCCCTCTACATCTCTCTGTAAGGACTTCAAAGTAGGTCACTGATCAGCCTTAACAGATTTCACTGTCAAATCTAAAGTTGGCACCTGGCCCAGCACCACACTGAAGTTAATAGAATATTTCTTATTCCTGAGCTTCTGAGTTATACCATCATGGTGGGGACGTGAAATCAGACCACATTTAAAGTGGAAGAAAAATACCACTATTTTGACAACTAAATTCACTTTCAGACAACCTCTCCCAATGCCATGAATATTTACACCTCCAAAGAGTGCCTGAGCAAAGAAGCGATTAGCTCTGACACATTGCTCACTGCTCTTTAAATGTCTTTATGAAATCTTGTCCCTTTAGTGAATTTCACAGAATCACAACTTCTCAGAGCTGGGAAGGGACTTCAGAGGCTAAATGGTCCAATTTGAAAATGAACAAGAATCCCTTTTAAAATATATAAAGGATAAAACAAAAATGGCAGATATGGAATTGATCTCAAAGATAAGTAAGGCAATGATGAGGAAGCACCTAGTTTGATAAATTCAAGTTACCTGGCTGAGGCAAACTATATCCTCTGGTCCAGAAAAAAAAAAAAATCTGTGCTGGCCAAGCCACTGGCAATGATATGTGAGAGATAATGCAGATGGAAAGAAGTCCTATAGGACCAGAGAAAGGCAAATGTTCTCATTTGCAGAGTGCCTAGAGTGCCAGACTTGGAATCTGGAAGAACTGGAAGAAATACTGCCCTTAGACACTAACTTAGTTGGGTGACCCTGGACAATTTTTCTCAACTATATTTAAAGAATAAAGATAATAGTATATATCTTCTAGGGTTATTGAGAGGACCAAATGAAATACTGTAGGTAAAGCACTTTGCAAATATTAATGTGTTATACAAATGCTAGCTATGATTATGATGATCCAAAAAGGGAAGAGAATGGAGTCCACATGTTATAAGGGAAAAAGAGATGGCCTTGACTTGGTTTCCAGGAAAGATTCTAGAAAGATTTTTCAGAATTTTTTAGATTACATTTCAATTTTCCAGAGATTTCGAGATTAAATTTTTAGAGAGATTAATGAACATCTAAAAATTGATGTGGTGAGCCCAACAAGCTAGTATGGCCTTATCAAGAATAGATGATGACAATGTTATTACCTTTATTACCAAGTTTACTACACTGGTAAATTAGGAGGATGTTATAAATGTGGGTTACCTAAATTTGGAGAAAGCATTGATTTAGTATCTCATGCTCTTCTGATGGAAATTATGGAGAAATGTGGGCCAGAGGGCTAGAAAGTAGCACAATTAAATGGATTCAGGACTAGTTCAATGACCAGACTAAGAAAGTAGGGATTTTAATGGACCACAATTTTGATATGAGTCAGTAGTGCAATAGAGTGCAAAATATCTTTAAAAGCTCATGTTGTCTTAAATTCCAATTATGAGAACCTTATCTTCCAGGAATAAGAAAGTGTTTGATACTCTGCTCTATATTATGTTCAGTTTTGGGTGCTATACTTTAGGAAGAGCTGGAGGACATCTATAATAGATGAAAGGTGTTAAGTCTCAAGATCAGTGTAAGGAACTTGTGGTATTTTGTATATAGAAAATAAGAGAGGGGGGAATGAGATAACTGTTTGCAAGAATTTAAAAGGCTGTCATATGAAAGAAGGGTTAGACTTCCTCTAGTTTGCTTCCAAAGGCAGAAATAGTAGCAAACAGGCGGGGAAGGAATTGCTTAAATAAAAATAAATAAATAATAGGCTTAATATCAGAGCAAAATTCCTAATGTCCAGAGCCTTACAAATGTGGAATAGATTTCCCTAAATACTGTGAGGTCCTTTTTATAATAGTCTTCAAACAAAGGTCAATAGTCACTTATTGGGTATGTTGTAATAGGAATTTATATTGAGGGTAAGGATTGAATTAAATAGCCATTGCACAAGGCTATTATAATCCAAATCTGAAATATCATGGATTGTGATCCTTGATAAGCAATCTTTAAAACTTTGCTTGAAGAAGGAGCCCCAAACTTCCCAAGACAGGCCATGTTCCTTTTGGGATAGTTCAAAAATTGATAAGAAGTTTTTCCTTTCTTCAAATCAAAATCACCTTTTCTACAACACTCAGTTCTTTGTTTTGTCCTTTAGGGCCCAGTTGTTGTTGTTGTTCAGTCCCCTATTTGGGATTTTCTTGGCAAAGATACTGGAGTGGTTTGACATTTCTTTCTCTGGCTCATTTTACAGATGAAGAAATGGAGAGAGGAGGAGACAGGGTTAAGTGACTTGCCCATGATCACACAGTTAGTAAATGCCTGAGGCCATATTTGAACTCAGATCTTCTTGACTCCAAGCCCAGTGCTCTAACTACTATACTGCCTAGTTGTCTCTAGGACCAAGAAGCACAATCTCTTGCAGGTAAAGGAGGCAGCGTGGTGTGGTGGATACAATATTGTATTCCCAATTAGAAAAATCTGATTCCAAATTCTACCTTAGACAATTACTAGGTAAATCATGTAATTTTTCTGGACCTCAGTGGTCTCACTGATAAAATAAGAAGGTTGGACTTTATGACCTTCTTGCTAAATCAGGGATTCATATGATCTTTTATATGTTTGAAGAGAAGACAAAAGTTAAGTTTTCTCTCAATTTTCTCTTCTTCAGGTTAATCTTCTCTGATTCAGAAGATAACATGAACATGGGATCATAGATATAGTTCTGAAAGGTCAACTAGCCCAACTCCCTCATTTTATTGATGAGGAAACTGATGGTTAAATGATTTGTTTGAGGTAATCCAGGAGAAAATGTGTCAGAGCTCATGATTTGAACCTAGGATCTAAATCAAGTGCTTGATTTCATTTAGATGAAGTTATAGCATCACAGATTTTGAACTGAAAAGGGATTTGGGAGGACATCAAATAAAATCCCCTCATTTTTCAAATGAGGGAACTCAGGCAAGTGACTTTCTTAAGGTCACCCAAATAGTAAGAATCCATGTCTGGAATGTGAACCCAAGTTCTCAGATTCTGGATCTATCTCCAAATCTCTCTCTCTTTGCATTGGCATTTCATTATTCTCTATCTCTGCCCTTGTTAATGTAATGTCATAGTAGGATAAAATAATCAAGGGAGCTAAAGCCAGAAAGGAATATAACAGGACCATATTGAAAGTAGGGTATTTGGAAGCAATGACTCATGTTTAAAATACAGCAAATCAGGTGGTTCGGTGGCAGAGTGCTGAAGTCAGGAAGACTCAACTTGTGTTCAAATCTGGCTTCAGATGCTTACTAGCTGTGTGACCTTGGCAAGTCACTTAATTCTGCCTCAGTTTTCTCATCTGCCAAATGAACTGGAGAAGAAAATGGCAAACCGATTCAATATTATTGTCAAAACAACAACAAACAACCTAATGAGATCATGAAGAGTCAGACATGACTGAACAACAAGCATGAGCAAGTATGAAAAGATTTCTTTAAATTAATCAGAAAACCTGACTCTCAATTTAGCCTGATTTGCAACCAGATTACCAAGAAGCAGTTAACTTAATAAATTATTAACCTAAGATAATAATAATTGATGCTTGCATTTTCATTCTAAAGTTTTCAGAGCTATTTATATAAATAAGGAATGTCTTACTTGGAACTTAAGATTGGAAGGGGTAAAATATACACAATGAAACATAAAAGGAAAGCTCTAGTGAGTTTTCTTATATTTTTTTCTTATGGAGTATAGGTGACGTGTTCTTTTGGAAAGCCAGTGACTCTTAAATTCTCTCTATACATCCTATTTTCAAGATAAATGTGTTTTGCTTATATATATTTAATGTTTTCCTTTAATCCTATTTTTTTGCTTCTCTTCTAGATTTTCCTTTACTTTAATATATTTAATATATTTGTATTCCCAATCATTTGATTTCTCTTCTGCTTTTTTGGAAAGAATCACTACCATAGTTTTTCCATTGAACTAATTAAGTCTATTACAAGTCATAAATTGTCATTTTTTTAACTTCTCTCAAGATTCTGATTTCTCTTTTGATTCAGGAAAATTTTCCATTCCATGCTTTCTTGAGAATCCATAGTCTTTTCTGTTTTATTAAGTATTGTTTCAATTTTGTCTTGCTGTATTTATTTTATTTTTTAAATTTTTTTAAAGCTTTTTATTTGCAAAACATCATTGACCCTTGCAAAGCTTTCTGTTACAAATTTTTCCCTCCTTCCCCCCACCCTCTCCCCTCGATGGCAGGAAGTCTTATACATGTTAATTATGTTAAAATACTTGACAAATAGAATATATGTATACATATTTATACAGTTATCTTGCTGTACAAGAAAAATTGGATCAACAAGAAAAAGAAAAATCTGAGAAGGGAAACAATGCAAGCAAACCTCAGTAGAAAGTGTGAAAATGCTATGTCGTGGTTCACACTGGGATCCCACAAGCCTCTCTCTTGGTATATTTGGCTTTCTTCATCACTGAACAGTTGGAACTGGTTTGAAACATTTCATTGGAGAAGAGAGCCATGTCTATCAGAATTGATCATCGTATAGTATTGTTGTTGCCGTGTATAATGATCTCCTGGTTCTGCTCATTTCACTCAGCATCAGTTCATGCAAGTCTCTCCAGGCCTCTCTGAAATCGTCCTGCTGGTCGTTTCTTACAGAACAATAATATTACATAACATTTATATGCCATAATTTATTCAGCCATTCTCCAATTGATGGGCATCCATTCAGTTTCCAGTTTCTAGCCACTACAAAAAGGGCTGCCACAAACATTTTTGCACATGTGGGGCCCTTTCCTTCCTTTAAGATCTCTTTGGGATATAGGCCTAATTTGCTGTACTTATTTTTTTTTCTTTTTTTTTTTTTGCTGTATTTATTTAGAGATGGTTGACATCCTTTAGATATTTTAGTGATCACCTTCTCCATTTTAATATCTTTCCTGGTGATTTATCTGTTTGTGCTCTAGGTTTTAAACTAACTTTTATTCCTCCTGATATACACATCTAAATGTGTACCCTCTGTACCCTTAACACATTATGCCTTTTGACTTAGGGAATGCTTGATAAACTGTCCCCTCTCTAGAAAGGAGGATTGCTCAAGTTCAATGGCAATGTTAGTCCCATATGTAACCCTGTATTGAAACTATGGAGTCTAACATGTCAGTGAATCAAGGACTCATATAAAAACTCCTAATGGTACAATGAAAGCAAAGGCCAATAGATACTGGTCAAAGTAGAATATCAAGATGGGTTGTTTTTTTTTTTTTTATTATTCATCTGCCAAAGGGACATTGTTGGATGCCATGCCAGAAAGGTGGATCATGAATGTCATTGTTAGAACATTAAAAGTTGGCGAATTATCCTAGGTAAAAAAAAAATTCAAAGGAAATTCTGGTGGAGGTCCATAGAAGTCCTGACATGCAAATCATGATCCGAACCTGAATATAGGAACCAAACAGGAAGGAAATAATAAGCATTTATATAGCATCTACTAAGTGCCAAGCATTCAGCTAAGTGTTTTTGGCAAACATCTCATTTGATCCTCACAACAACCTTAAAAGGTCAGCGATATTATTATCCCTTTTTGCATCTGAGGATATTTAGGTAAATAAGGGTTAAGTGAGTATTTTAGATGACTTGCCCAGGGTCATATAGCTAGCAAGAATCTAAGACTGGATTTGAATACAGGTCTCCCTGACTCCAGGCTCACTGATCTATCTGAAGCATCAGCATTGACACTAATTGAATTATTTAATAATAGATTTCCCTTCCAAGTTTCCTTCAGGATAGTTGGCTTCTCATTCTGACCTTTGGATGATATGAGATTGTAATTGATGTTTCTCTGGATTGCAATTCCTTTTTTAGAGATTGGAGCAGGGGAATTTTTGAGTGATAAGATCTGGAGAAAATGTTTAATCCTCCATCTTGTTGGTCATATGACCCAGAAATCTTGTTCTATTTTTTTTTTTTGTATAACATTATACTATATGAATGGATGAATGAGTAAGGGAGAAAGCATTTATTGAGTGCTATATAGTCAAAGTATCTAATCACTTTTCAGTCATGTCTGACTCTTTGTGACTCCATTTAGGATTTTCTTGGCAAGGATACTGGAGGAGTTTGCCATTTCCAGATGAAACTTAACCCTGTTAAGTGACTTGCCCAAGGTCACACAGTTAATAAATGTCTGAGGCCATATCTGAATTTGGGAAGATGAATCTTCTTGACTCCATGCTGAGCATTCTATCCACTTTATTTCATTACCTCAATATCCTAATCAGGATAGTGAATGGAGCCCTAGAAGCGATTGGCAATGCTCATCCAGGAACAATGGCTGAGTTGATTTGATTTTGGTTCTTGGTAAAGGATGAGAGGGGGAAGGGAAAGAGAAGAAAGGGAAGAAAAAGTAATCAACAGCTAGGTGAAGTACTCCAAGAAGTCACAAATTAGAAGTTGTCCCAGAGGAATAGGATTAAGATTGAGATTTTCCTGAAATTGTCTTCTGGAATGGGCAGTCACCAATTAGTGGGATCCCTGAGAAGAATTTTCTCCCAGAGAAGGGGAAGAGCTGGAGGCAGCTAAAATAGGAGAGTCTGTTGTCAAATTTTCTTTGCTGGTGTTTATATCTTAAAAATCAGTAAATACTAACTACAAACTTTGATTTATTCTTTTGTTGATTGTTTAGACATGAGAAAGTGATAGGAAAAACTTAAATAATTAAACTGAAAAGTGTATTCAACAATTGTTAAATGGTCTATGAATAGACAACATTCAGATGAAGAAATTAAAGCCAATTATAGTCATATAAATGAAATATAGAGCATAGAAATGTTCTAAATCACTATTGATTAGAGAAATGCAAATTAAAGCAACTTTGAGGTAACATTTCACACCTATCAGGTTGGCTAAGATGATAGAAAAAGTAATGATAAATCTTGGAAGGAATGTAGGAAAAGTGAGACACTACTGCACTGTTGGTGGAGTTGTAAAATGATCCAACCATTCTGGAGAGCAATTTGGAACTATGCCCATAGAACCATAAAACTGCATACTTTTTGATCCAACAGTGTAACTACTGGGCCTGTATCACAAAGAGATAATTAAAAAGGGAAAAGGACTCACATGTACAAAAAGGTTTGTAGTAGCTCTTTTTGTAGTGGCAAGGAATTGGAAATTGAGTGAATGCCTATCCATTGGAAAATGGCTGAATAAGTTATTGTAGATAAATGTAATGGAATAGTATTTTTCCATAAAATATAGTATACTATATTATAGTATTATTATAGTATACTATAAAAAATGATAAGCAGACTGATATCAGAAAAGTTTGGAAAGACTTACATGAACTGATGAATGAAGCAAGTGGAACCAGAAGAACATCATACATGGAAACAGCAAGATTATGTGATGATTAACTTTGATAGACTTAGCTCTTCTCAACAATACAGTGATCCAAGACAATCCCAATAGATTTGGCATGGAATATACCATCTGCATCCAAACAGAAAACTATGGAGACAGAATCTGGATTGAAACATATGATTTTCACCTTTCTGTGTTTGCTTAATTGATTTATCTTTCTCATTTTTTTATTTGAGTCAGATTTTTCTTTCACAACATGACAAATATGGAAATATATTTAAAAGGATTGCATATATTTAACCTATATCAGATTGTTTGCTGTCTTGGGGGAGGAGCAGAAAAGGGAGGAAGGGAGAAAAAGTTTGAAACTCAAAATCTTACAAAAATTATTTGAAAATTATCTTTAAATGTATTTAGAAAAATAAAATACTATTGAGAAAATAAAAATGTAATCAGAGGTACTTCATTTTTCCTGGAGAGTGCTGTTAAACAATTAGCACCCCTACTAAAGGCAGTAAAACCTTTGGTTGTAGAGAAGATGTCAATCAAGTCAGGACACATCGAAAGAACAGTTATTAAGCAACTACTATGTGCCAAGTGATATGATAGGCACTAAGAATAAAAGGATAGGCAGAAAATAGTCCCTGCTCTCAAGGAACTTACAAATTAATGAGGTAAATAATGTCTAGATAGCCATAACTAAATAACCAAGATAAATATAGAATGAATTGGAGATAATCAACAGGGATAAGGCACTAGTATTAATGAGTGTCAGAAAAGGATTCTCAAAGAAGATAGAATTTTAATTGGGACCTGAAAGAAGCCAGAGAAACCAGGAGGTAGAGATGAGGAGGGAGTGAATTCTAGGCATGGGGGATAGCCAGAAAAAGTCAGGAGATAAAGTAGAACAGCAAGGAGGCCAGAGTCAGTGGATCATAGAGTTGATGGAGGAATACACCACCCTATGGAATTAAGAAACTTTAAGACTGGAAAAGATCAGGTTATGAAGAGTTTTGAAATCCAGATAGTTGTATATTCTATGGAGTCCTAGAATTTATTGAATAAGGAAGTGATGCAGTCAGATCTGTACTTTTAGGAAGACCAATTTGACATCTGAATGGAGGATGGACTGGCGTGAACATAGACTTGTGAAATGGAAATCAACGAGTAAGATATTGTAAAAGCTAAATATGAGCTGATGAGGACTTAAAAAACTTAAAAAAAAACTTCTAGTGTGGTGGCAATATCAAAGGAGAGAACAAGGCATATAGGCAGATATGCAAAGGCAGATTCAACAGGAGATGGCAACTGATATAAAACTGGAAATCAGAACTAGGCAAACAAATCCGAGGATCATCTGCATAGAGAAAATAATATACTGACAAGATTTCCAAATGAAACAGTATTGTGGGAAAAGAGGAAAAAGTCCCAGGACAGAGAAAGAGGGAATACTTGCAGTTGGAAAAGGCATGGAGAACCTGGATGAAAATCCATCCAAGGAGATAGGAGAGAAGTGGTCAGATAGATAAGAAGAGAACATGAAGATAGCAGTGTCACAAAACCTAGAAAAGAAAATATAAAAAAGAAGAGGGAGATGGACTACATCAAAGATTTACAAAGATGTAAAGAAGGATTAGGATTATGAAATGGTTATTAGATTTGTCAATTAAAAGATCACTGGCAACTTTGGAAAGAACAGTTTCAATTGAATGATGAGGTTGGAAGTCAGACAGCAAAGAGTTAAGAGAAGACAAGAAAGGAAGTGATAACATCAATTATAGATGTCCTTGCTAAGATGTTTAGCTATAAAGTGAGAAGAAATATTGGACAAGAAGTAGCAGGGGTTGACATCAAATTTTTGAGGGTTTTTTTGAAAATGGAGGAGATAGGATGAATAACAGAGGTCATGAGAGAGGGAAAGATGGAATGGTAAAAGATTATGATTAGATAAAAGTATTTTGAAATTCATGAACATAAGCATTGAACATGTGGATAATGGCAAGAAGATCAAGGTGAGAACCATCTTTGTGTGTAATTAACATAGGATAGAATAAGTTGTAAGAAATTAATAAGTTGAGGAACTGTGAGGTTTGGATGTTTAAGGGAGAGTCAATATGTATGTTGAACTTCCCTAGTATAAGTAAAGGAATTAGGGAACAGAGAAAGACTGTGAAACAGCCACTGAACCCATTGAGAAATGAAGAAGTATGTCCTGGAGGTCTAGTAGATAATAGAAACTTGAGTGATAAATATAGATTGGATAAACCTCAAGAGAAAAGATGTTGGTGAATAAAAATGGTAAAAGAACCCAGACATGGAAATGGGAAGTAAGAAGTATTGCAATCCTCATCCCCCCTTCAAGACCAATAAATAAGTGGGTTGAGGTATATGAATGAAGATGTTATCAGTGCTAGCCAAGGAAATTGCTCATCTGCTGGGCAGTCAAGTCTTAGTGAGTCCATGTTATGGGAGCAACCTGCTAGTGGCTGCTGGGGATCTAATTCTGACCAGCAGAATAGATCCCTTCATGTGAGAGGATGATAACGATACAAGAGACTGAGGCAGTTGCATTCTCTGACCTCTCTCCTCTTCCCTGTTGCCTCCAATTTATTTCATTCCCAATTCAGAAGCAACTTCTGTATTAGTAAAGGCTGATTTGCAATTCCTTCAAATATGTTATGATTCACAGTTGTGGGGGCTTTCCAGAGGATCGACCTGTGCCTTCACTCTTAGACGTGGTCCTTAATAAGTCCAAGATAATAAGAATGAAAAAGAAAAAAAGATTAAATTGAATGTTTAGAGTAGGACACTGGAGAGAAAGGGTTCATTTGAGGGAATGGCTATAAGAGAATGGGGTGGTGAAGAATGGGGTTTAATCCTTGGGGTGTCCAGGATATGATGGAGTAGGAGTAAGTGAATCAATGGGTAATGAATTGAAGTTTATCATCATCCCTAAAGGTTTGATTTCAGAGTGGAATACTCCAAGGGCATCAGGAACAAAGTGTGGATGAGGATGCTTGTGAGAGTGTTGGTGGAGGGGTAGTGGGACAAAGTAGGTAATGTGGAGCTGTTGGAGGCCAGAGAGGTTGCCTGGAGTATCATGGAATGACTGGTGCAGGGAATAATAAAGTGAAGCATGTCTGCAGCTTTCCTTTAAAAAAAAAAGCTATCATTCTCTTGGAAAAGAAAAATAATATAAATTGAATATGCTTGTGAGATTTAATTGAAATTCCCACATAAACCCTAAAATGAATTACATAACAAAATTAAAAATTTTTAATGTTAAGATCTAGAGCTAGAATGGTGCTTAGAAACCATGTTGTCTGCTAACCTAGGATATACTTTATAAATAAAATGTTTGTCTACTGACAGGTCATATGTAGCAGACCTATGATTCTAACTTCTGACTCCAAATACAGAACTTGTTCCACAGCTTATGTTTCTACTCTTTTGGATTATCTATGTCTTAGCTTTTTCATCTCCAGAATAAAAGAGGCTAGATTAGGTCCTTCCAAATGGAATTCCTATGATGCTATAATTGTATTTTGGAACCTGATGGGGCAGTATGATAATTTCAAGTGTACCACTAGATGTCAGACTTGCTCAATCCACAGTACGGCATTCTTTTCCAATCTGAATTGAGAAATCATTTTACAAAATCACAGAATATTAGTTGGAAAGGACTTTGGAGAACATCTCTTTCCACATGTATGTGAACAAGACCCTCCTACAATATATCTGAAAAGTAATCAACAAAAGTTTACCTAAAGACCTCTATTCACTGCTAATCCACATGTTGCACTTTTGCAGAGCTTATTTTTAGGAAGTTTTTTTTTTTCTTGCAAAGAATTAAAATTTATTTCTTCAACCCGTTAGTTCTAGTGATGGAGTCAGAGTAGCAATTCCTACTTTGAAATATGAAGTGCAAGGCACAAGGCACTTGGGACAAATTCACAATGGCATTCTCTTTGCCAAAAGTTACCTTTGTTTATGAGAAGAGGTTACAGACAAAATGAAGAGGTAAAATATCCAAGGAATGGCAAATATGAAATAGTTTCAGAAGAGCAATAAAAAAGAATATTATAGTTAGCAAGGAAAGGGGTTTTAATAATCAACAATAGAAAAGACAAGTTCCCTAGTAGAACTCACAACTAACCAGGAGAAAGGGAATGTGTCATGAAGTAGGAATATGCCATTGACTAGCATACTAAATCCATAGAGGAATTTAGCATTCTAATCCTAAAAGGGGTTAGTAGGGGAAGAGAATTGCATCATTGACTGGTGGGCTAAACCTAAAAGAAACTTTTTAGAGCTATAACAAGAAGAAGGACGCCATGAGGCATGGAAAGAGGAGGTGAAAAGAAAGATATCATGAGGCAGGATGCCATGGCAGGCTAAAAAGGGATTTTAACAAGGATGGCTTACACCATGGGCAAATTTGTAGAGGAAATTTAAGTTTGGGGGTTTGACATCATACCTTGGGTTTCTCATTGGATACAGGAAGATGGGGTTTCCAAAGACCTCCACTGGGGATGGGACTGTAATCCACTAGAACAGAAGACCTACTTAAGAATAAAAGGTTCACTTAAAGTTGAGACGATCATTTCAATACCTTTTCCTGCTTGCTTCTGGGAGTATTATAATCTTATCAGTACTTTAGGCTTTCTTTGTTAATCTATCTAGCATCTCAGGACTAAAACTTCTTCTCTGGCTCAAGCAGAGCCATTCTTCCCAAATCCATTCTTCCCAAGATAGTCCTTAAAATACTTTAAAACAACTATGAAGTTCCACCTTACTTGGAAAGACTAAACATGGGGCATTTCCCTTGACAGATCTTCATTCAATTCAGCAAAAACTTACTAAGTATAAATGAGGCTAGAGATACTTTACTATAAATTCTTTTGCCTCCAGGTAATAACTTTACATCATCTGGCATGAAAATGTTTATAGATGTAGTGATGTATTCTTTAATTTGCTTACATGTATACATGTTGTATCCTATCAGTTGACTCAAATTCCTTTCATTTAAAATTTTTTTTTATATTCCCTTGCATGAAGTGTTGAAAAGTGAATTGGGCAGAACCAAGAAAATGTTGCATGTGGTAACAGTAATATTACTCAAAGAATAATTGTTTAACTAAGTTATTCTGAGAACTATAAATACTTAAATCAACTACAAGAGACTTATTGAAGGAAAGTGTTATGTACTTCCAGAGAAAGAACTGATGTATAGAAGTATCCATAGAATAATTTTATATATATTTATAAATTTATATCAGATGATGGCCTTCTCTAGTGCAAGGTGGAGAGGGAATAAGGGGGACAATTTAGAACTTTAAATGTAACCCCCCCAAAAAATTAATTTCATTTAAAAAAAAACACACCTTCATATCCCTACTACCTAGCCCAGGCCCTAGAATATAATAGATGCTTAGTAAATGTTTGTCAAATTGGATTCAGCTCTGATCTTGGTAACTACCTGGCACTCCACTCCTTCAATAAAACCTAGGATGTAATACAATACGATTTGAAGTACCCACAACATTATCAGTGGAGACGAACACAATCATACAATTAAAAGGTTACATTGTGGGGCAGCTAGGTGGTCCAGTGGATAGAGCACCAGCTCTGAAGTCAGGAGGATCTGAGTTCAAATTTGATCTCAGACACTTAATATTCCCTAGCTGTGTGACCCTGAGCAAGTCACTTAACCTCAATTGCCTCAGCAAAAAAGGCAAAAAAAAAAAAAAGTTACATTGGAAAATTACAGACACCAAGAGATAAGTGAAGTTACCACTCTCCCTCTCTCCTGAGCAGAGGTAGGAGGTCAATGTGTATGGAAAAGTGTGATGGCTATTTTCAATTTTTTTTCTCCCATGTTTAGATTAGATTAGTTGATTGTTTTTTTTTCTTTTCCTCCTTTTTTTTTCCTTTAAAAAAAGTTCTTTTTTGCAGAATGAAGTCAGCAGAGCCAAGAAAACAATATACACAATGAGTACTACAATGTAAATGGTGGTGTGTTGGTTCTGTTCACTTCACTTTTTAATACTTTGTGCAAGGGAATATAAATTATTTTTAAATGAAAGGAATTTGAGTCAACAGATAGGACATAACAAATATTATCACAAAACAAACAAAAGTGAATATTCCAAATGTATAGAGAATAAACCTGACCCCACTGAGAAAAGATGAGAAAATACTACCCTCCCCACAAGCTTCATCTTTTATTGAAGTGGGAGGTTCACAAGTTCATCATTTCAGACTTTTTTTTTTGATGTATTGATCAGTTACGCTATTTTTTTCCCATTTTTTTTTAATGTTATATGGGACTCTTTGGGAATTCCATATACACACTTACCTGTGTTTGGGAGGGAGCAAGGGAGAGATATGGGAAAAAATCAGAGTGATACAAAAACAAAAGATGTCAAAATTTATTTTAAAAATAGTCTTTGTTATGGGAGTGGCTTCTTGGAAGGCTGAAAGAAAGGGCCAGAGAAGGAAATTTAAGTTATGTAAAAACAAAGGGTATTAGTAAAAATTATTTTTTAAAAAGAGGACTAAACTTTGAACCTCAAATGTGGTATTACAATGACTTTGGGCAAGTGAAATAATCCCCCTGAACCCCAATCTCCTAATCTGTATGATGAGTTTGTACCACATGACCTGAAGGATCCATCCCATGTATAAATCTAGGATCTCTCCAAGCTCTAATTGCAATATAGTCAGTAAACAGCCTGCTAATCTGTGTTTCTTAAAGATGATAAATTGATTGAGGAGTAAGATGTTAATGAAAGAAGCAGCCAAAAAAAAAAAATCTTTTACATCTGGACTGTCAGCCTGGACTATAAGTAAAACTTGCTCCAAATCAGAGCAAGACCTGTTTTACTTTGAATAGGTGCATTCCTGAAGAAGAAAAAAATCTTGTAAATTACTTTTTAGTGAATTAAACCTGATCATAAAAACACCAGAGAAGCTTGTTATGTAATAAAAATACCCAAGTGATGAATTCTTTTGTCAAGCAAAAAATTATTGCATTTAGTGAAAAGAGTTACCCTGAGAGAATTAAAATAGCCTTTGTTCAGCCATCAACTGGCTAGATTCTAGCTAGGTTCTAATTCTGATTAATGATCATATGAGAAAATATTTGCAAAATATTTAGCACAGCATCCAGTCCATTTTTATTCCCATCTCCCTATTCCCTACTAGTTACTTTTGAAAATTTCCTCTCTGAGCCTTAGTTTACATAATTATATAATATGATAGAGGTAGAATGTTCAGATTTGCTCTTCCTTAATGGGTGACATGGAAGCAAGATGGCACAATGAAGAGAACACCAGCTGGTGGCCTCAGACACTTACTAAATGTATGACCCTGGGCAAATCACTTACCTGTGTTTGCCTCAGTTTCCTCATCTGTAAAATGAACCAGAAAAGGAATAACAAACACTCCAGTATCTTTGTCAAGAAAACCCCAAATGGGACATGAAGAGTCAGACGTGACTGAAGTGACTGAACAACAACCAAAAATCCTTTCCGTACAGCATGCTCAGATATTCCCTGTCAGTTTTCTATCCAAACGGTGGAACTTTGGAAGTTTGTAGTCTCCAACAATCTATTGATTATTGATAACCAAGACGCTTAATTGCTTTTGGAGGAAGAAATATTGATGAGGGAGTACTGAGTGTACATATAAAAGATAGCTCTTTGCTCGATGGCTTCTATTGAGGAAAGGTTGGATTGAATTACTGGAGACAGAAAAGGCAGCTGGCCATATATATCAATTTCTTTTATGTTTATTCTTTTCTGTTTAGTGAGTGAGTATTCCTAGAAGGGAGTTACACAGGAAATGTGATGAGTTCGGGGAATCAGAAGTTCCGTAATATTCAGAGTAAGTAGCAAAGTCCACTGGAAATGGTCAGAGTGGCCATCAGAGCAGTATAGGAGTCGACCACTGAGGAATCTCCTGAAGAAGGCTGTAGGAGTCACTTAGGTAACCTGAGACACAAGTCAGTCTACCTCATTTATCTCCTTTGTAAAATGAAAAAGGTCAGAATGCAGATCTCTTGCAGTTTTCCAGGAGGAGAGAAACAGTTTCCAAGCACTTAAATACTTCACAAAATATTGTCTCATTCAGTCCTCTCAAGGACCCTGGGAGAAAGATGCTTTTATTACCTGCATTTTACAGAAGAGGAAAGCTGAGGCAGACAGAAGTTAAGGTGCACAACTGTTAAGCATTTAAGGCTAGATTTGAACTCTCTGTGACTTAATTATTATTGTCACCTAGCTGACACTTGCTAAGTGACCTCCAGGTCTTCCCCACTCCCAGGTCAAGGTGGAGTCGGAACGCCCTTTCAGCGCTAAGTGATGGGTTTCAGAGACTATGAATAGGAAAACCGAGGAGCAGGCTGCCCCCTAGCGGGAGGTGGGACAATAAGGATTGGAAACGAGGCTGCTAGGCTGGGCGAGTGCGCAGGCGCAATCCGGGCGAACTCCCTGAGGAGGGGCGACGACATTTTCTCTCACTATTGCTTTCGTGTCCCCAGGGTGGGTTGGGGGAAAGAAGTGGAGGTTGTAAGCGATGGCACACGGGAGCTCTCCCGATCCGACACTGGACTGAGGCCCGAAAAGGCTGCGCCCAGCAGAAAGACCAGTGAGGGGTGGAGAACCCTGGGCTCTCAAGGAGGTAGGGGTGGGGGAGGGGAGCAGCCAAGATATTTCCGGGATCTGGGAAGGGACCTCAGTGGCCAGCCTCAGCCGAAGAGGATTCTGCTTTCTACCATGCCTGACAGTCAGCCATCCAACCTTCCCTGAAGCTCTCTAGTGATGAAGAGCTCAGTCAGCCATCCAGACCTTCCCTGAAGCTCTCTAGTGATGAAGAGCTCAGTCAGTCATCCAACCTTCCCTCGAAGCTCTCTAGTGATGAAGAGCGCAGTCAGTCATCCAGCCTTCCCTTGAAGACCTCTAGTGATGAAGAGTTCAATCATCCAACCTTCCCTTGAAGACTTCCAATGATGAAGAGCTCAGTCAGTCATCCAGCCTTTCCTCAAAGACCTCTAGTGATGAAGAGCTCAATCATCCAGCCTTCCCTTGAAGCTCTCTAGTGATGAAGAGCTAATTATTTCCCAAAGTGACCCATTCCACATTATAAAAGCAAAAGACCAACAGCTGGAAAGGATCTTAGAAGCTTTGAGTCTTCCACCTCAGAAGAACTTTCCTCAGGGTCTTATGGCTAGTAAAACTCTGAGGTGGTATTTGAACCCAAGCCTTCCCAAATCCAAGTCAAGTACCTTTTATACTACATCATGCAGTGATACTTTAAAAAAAATTTTTTTTCAGATTTTTAAACCTAAAGTTGCCTCTTTTCAACTTCTACTCATTGCTTCTGATTCTGTCCTTTGGAAGCCCAAGCAGGATGAGGATGCTTTCTGTTCCCTGAGAAAGCCTGGCAAGTATTTAAAAATAGCTTTTATGTCTCTTGTCACTTTGTTTAGGATGACTGTTACACTGAAAATTTTGGAAGAAAATACTGACTGGACTGATTTCATTAGTGTGATCTCTGAAGAAACTTCTCTCAGTGCTGATTGGCACCTTCTCTACAACTTAGAGTTTTAGACCTACTCAGAATACTGAGATCACTAAGTGATTCATCTAGGGTCACATAGTCAGCATATGGGGAAATATAAAAGATCTGAAAAAGTACTCTGTCTGGGAAGTCTGGAAAGCAGAGGGGAAAAGAGAACCAGTAGCTAGGTTTTCTTTCTTTCTTTTTTTAAATTTCATTTTATTTTTATTTGCAAAACATATGTATGGGTAATTCCTAAATATTAACCCTTACAAAGCTTTCTGTTACAAATTTTTCCCCCCTACTCCCCACCCCTCCCCTAGATGGCAGGATATCCACTACATGATAATTATGTTAGAATACTTAAGAAATAAAATATATGTATAGTTTTTGCATCATTTTTTGTGCAGGAGAAATCATATCTACAAGAAAGAATAATCTGATATAGGAAATACAATGCAAGCAAACCTCAATAGAGAACATGAAAATGTTATGTTGTGGTCCAAATTTCACATCCCTCTCTCTGGGTGTATATGGCTCTCTTCACCAAACAATTGGAACTGGTTTGAAGCATTTCATTGTTGAAGAGAGTCATGCCCGTTAGAACTGATCCTCATATAGTATTGTTGTTGCCGTGAATAATGATCTCTTGGTTCTGCTCACTTCATTCAGCATCAGTTCATGCAACTCTCTCCAGGCCTCTCTGAAATCATCCTGCTGGTCATTTCTTACAGAGCAATAATATTCCATAACATTCATATACCATAATTTATTCAGCCACTCTGCAATTGATGGCCATCCATTCAATTTCCAGTTTCTAGCCATTACAAAAAGGGCTGCCACAAACATTCTTGCACATGTGGGGCCCTTTCCTTCTTTTATGATTTCTTTAGGATATAAGCCCAATAGAAACACTGCTGGGTCAAAGGGTATACACAGTTTAATAACTTTTTGAGCATAACCTCCAAATTGCTCTCCAGAATGGTTTGATCTGTTCACAGCTCCACCAACAATGCATCAGTGTCCCAGTCTTCCCACATCCCCTCCAACATTCATCTTTATCTTTTCCTGCCATTTTAGCCAATCTGACAGGTGTGTAGTGGTACCTCAGAGTTGTCTTAATTTGCATTTCTCTGATCAATAGTGATTTGGAGCACCTTTTCATATGATTATAAATAGTTTTAATTTCATCATCTGAAAATTGTCTGTTCATATCATTTGACCATTTATCAATTGGAGAATGGCTTGAATTCTTATAAATGAGACAGTTCTCTATGTATCTTAGAGATGAGACCTTTATCAAAACCCTTAAATGTAAAGACGATTTCCCAGTTTGATGCTTCCCTCCTAATCTTGTCTGCATTAGTTTTGTTTGTACAGAAACTTTTTAACTTAATATAATCAAAATTATCTATCTGGTGTTCAATTACGAGTTCCAGATCTTCTTTGGACATAAATTTATTCCATCTCCACAGGTCTGAGAGGTAAACTATCCTATGTTCCTCTAATTTGGTTATAATATCATTCTTTATATCTAGATCATGAACCCATTTAGATCTTATCTTGGTGTGTGGAGTTAGGTGTGGGTCCAGCCTTAATTTCTTCCACACTAGTTTCCAATTTTCCCAGCAGTTTTTGCCAAATAGTGAGTACTTATCCCAAAATCTGGGGTCTTTGGGTTTATCAAACACTAAATTGAGTAGCTAGGTTTTCATTGGAGTGCTTGAGGAAAAACATCAGGCTCTGAGCTCGATCAAAAGAATAGTAGCTGATATTTCATTTGATTCTTACAACTTGGCATGATACATACTCATTCCCATTTTAGACATGAAGAGATGTAACCTGATGAAATGATATAACATATGTGCTTCAGTGACTTTCTCATGATCACTCAGCAAATAAGTGTTGGAGGCAGGTTTTGAATCCAAATTCTTCTGTGCTCTATGTTCTACTTCATGCTTCCTCCCAGGATAATAGGCCTCTGTTTTAGGATGACTTCAATCTTTAATTTTCCAGGATGGCACAGTGAAACTCTTACCAGGTTAGTTCAATTATAAGGCTCTATCTGAATATCTTTTTGTGACTGGTTACTAGGGACAAGGTTACAAAATCACCAACTAGCCCACGCTAGACTTTGGGGACCAGATTGTTTCAATATGTTAGATGTCAGTTGGTAAGATGCAAGAACATCTCTAATTACGGGAATTTCCCTAAGACTGGTACAAGATATACAGTTATGTTCTTGTGCAACAATAGTCCTGAGAATTCCTGGCAAACGAGTATAATTCTGGACAACTCAGGTGTCAATAAACCTTCCCCTTTACTGTGAATCATAATTGTAGATCCACCTCTTTCAATTATCCTTCCTTTGGGGCTTATTGTTTACTTTTAGATTTTGTGGAACTGGACATTTCCTTAGGATATGGAATAAAGACCTTTGTGCCCAGTTTGAACTGCAAGAGGAAATCTTTTTAAGTGAATTATTTAAAAAAAAAAAACTTTCAACCTATAGGATTGAGCAAATGTAATACCAGGTTACTTCATGGAATAAAGCCATCGGCATAATTTTCAATCTGGAGGACATTTTAATTTTTATGGGTGGCCTTCACTGTCAATGTGTGATATGGGAACCCAGACAAAAGGAAAAGGAGGGCAAAGGTAAGTTTGCAGAATTGTCAGTGTCATAGGTACCCCCTAGCCATGAAGGAAATGGGACCCAGAATATCTTCTTTCTACTAGCCTACAAATAATAATTTATTTGAATTTCTATATGTATTCTAATATATTCACATGTTTATACAATCAAGCTTTGATTATTCATATTTGTAGAAAGGGGCTTGTATAACTCAAAACAGGAGGTAATTCATGTATATTTTATGTTTGGAATGCAAAATACATATATACTTATATATATATGTATATTTGTCTATAAATATATCTGTAAATAGGTATTTTATAAATATATATAATTTATATAGATATTGATATATTTATATGTTTGCTTTGTTTCATGGATTGTTATGCTGAGGATGGTCTCAGCACATTTGGGTGGACCATTGGGGTAAATCTATGGGAGATCTTGGAAAAAATTTCACAGTATGGGCAGGCATGAATGTTTTGTAGCCTGCATTATTTCTCAATCAATGAAATCATAGATCCTTTTATGTATTATTCAGCAGATTCACCTTCATAATAAGGCTTAATTTAGATTATTGATACACGTTTGCATTCTGGTTGTCCACAGGGATTAATACATTGCTATTGAGAATTAGCAACATGGATAATTCACATACAGATAAATAATACTTAGCAAATTTCAGTCTTTCCTAGTTGTGGGAATTGCTCAGCTTTTTTGAACAGATCATTGTGCTGGGGGAGGGGAGGAACCTTAATTTTCCGACCATCACCATAAACAGAGCCCCACCACCCAGCAAAACAGAGCTAGGAGGATGAAAAAGCAGGGGGAGGGGAGGTGAAACCTCTCATTTATCCCATAGGGTTTAGATTATTTAGCATTATAGAGTTGGAACTGGGAAGGACCTCAGAGATTATTTTAGTCCAACAACTTCAAACTGACCACCAGGAAGTGAAGGGAATTGTCCAAGACCACACAGACAGTAGATTTGGATGTGAAATTTGAATCTAGGTCTTCAACTCCAGAGCTAGTGTTCTTTTCTGCTTCAGGAATGTGATTCTTAACAATTTGGCTGCTCTGGAAGTTTTTTTGTTTTGTTTTTAAGAAAATAGGATTTGATCTGCATTTTTTTCTGTAGAATGTGCTTAATTGTTCCCATTATACTAGAAGTCCAATAAGAGCAAGCAATGTATCTCCTGGTAACATCAACTTTAATAGTTCCAAATAAAATTTAATTGTGGAAAATAAGGGAAGAGCAGCCTGCAGTTTGGAAGAGAGACTCCAAATGTCAGCTACTCAAGTGTGCTAGTAAGGGAAGGAGGCAGCCATCATTCTTGCTTCCTTGGAACTTGAAGATGTTAAGATTCTTTGGTCCAGTTTCATCTTGTCCAGAGAAGTTAGTGGCTGTCAAAAGGATGAGCTAGATGACTCACTGTAGGCGAGGAAGAATTGGGTTTGAATGTTGGCGCTGGATCAGACTATGCTGGGACACTGGGTGTTTTATATAAGACAAGTTGTAAACGCTGTTCATGAGGTCAGACCTTGTAGGCTTCTGCCATTTCTTCAAGAGACTCTCAAAGAGGCCATAGTTGGTGGGGGGAGCTGCAACAGAAATCAGCATCAGATAGTGAAATCATGAATGAAAAACTGGCCCCAACTCAAGAGGGAGGGAAGGGAGAGGAAGAATTCCCTAATAGACTATAGGGCATTTGTGCCTAAGGACCTGGGGGTAGGAAGCCTGCTGTCCTGGTGGGAAGGAAACATCCATAGCCTTAACTCTCCAATTCAGTTAACATTTAAGTGTCTACTATGTGCAAGGAATTGTACACTCCTTGATACTTGCCAGAGATGTATTCATTCTCTTCTTCCCTAAGGTGTTATTACCTGTTGGGAAGGAGGAGCTAGTGTGATAAGGAAAGGTCCTTGCATTGATGTTGTTTATTCACTGAACAAGTAAAGATGGAGAAAGCTGCCTTGAGTCTGTAGCTTCATGTAGGTGTAAAGCTATTTCTCCTAGGACCAGATATTCTTCTGAAGAAGACATATGACAGATTGAGGGGTGGAGGTGGGAGGAGGTGGGCGAAGTGTGGCAAAGAACCTGGGTTTGTGGTAGAAACACAGACCAGTCCCTGTGCCAGCTATGACA
The DNA here is from genome assembly GCA_023553655.1 of Myrmecobius fasciatus. Taxonomy (NCBI): domain Eukaryota; kingdom Metazoa; phylum Chordata; class Mammalia; order Dasyuromorphia; family Myrmecobiidae; genus Myrmecobius; species Myrmecobius fasciatus. The sequence continues at coordinate 170,178 of JAJPUD010003096.1, read as the reverse complement.
AAATACTGAGCTGCCAGAGACAGCCGCTCACACTGTTAAACACAGCCAGCATAATGCTTGTGAAATGGGGGAAAGGGGCAAAAAAGGGGAGCACAATATTCCCATGCCCTCATAATACTGCCCCAGAATCCTTGAATGTTATTGTAAGTGAAAGTATATTTTGATGTTTTCAATTTCAGTAACTCTTCCCCTGAATTCTGGGGCTGACCTACCTACACCAAATCATATGTCATGATGGGGGTCATAATAGCAAGGTTTGGGTATATTTTGGAACCTGTGGTGATCTCTATAGGGGAAAATGGATTGAGAAAGTACCAAGAAGGGGAAAGTCTGACTTCTCTGGCAGCCACATCTGTTTCTGCCCATTCCAGGTACGGATTGGTGGCAAGGCAGGGTTGTAGCCATGCCTGTTGAAATGATCTTCATATGTGCTAATCAAATGCCGATGTTTGGGTTCATCATGATGGGTCATCAGGTTCTTATATGGCAGGCCCTGGAAGGACAGACATCACAGCAATTTGGGGAGGGGGCAAGGAAGCACATTAGGGAATCTCAGACAAGTATTTCTGGAAGAAGAGGGGGAGAGGGGGTGGAGTTAGCACAATTATGAGGGTATTACCTTTAAGGATCAAAAAATTGTTACAGCTTCTCCAACTGCAGAGTCCAAGACTTCAAACCAAGGAAAACTATACATTAACCTAATTGATTAATTGGTTTCATTATCTAGGCACTTGCTAATACCATCTAATAAGCATTTTGTTCTTTGATAGAAATTTTGACTTTCCTTTTATAGACTAAGACAATATATGACTAACATTACTGGCATTTTAGAGGATCAGGTTTCATTATTTTGTGTATTTAGAAGCATAAATAATTTCTCTTGATCTGTATGCTTTTTCCCCGAGGTAATTGGGGTTAAGGGACTTGCCCAAGGTCACACAGCTAGGAACTGTTAAATGTCTGAGGTCAGATTTGAAATCAGGTCTTCCTGACTTCAGGGCTGATGCTCTATCCACTGCACCATTTAGCTGTCCCGTTGTGTATGTTTTTAAAGTTACTCTGCCTTAAAAAATAAATCTGATTGCAGAAATGGTTATGAAGCTTTACTTAGTGTTGTGTTTGCCAGTTTTTAAAATCCAAGGACTAGAACCATTTTTGAAAATTGTCACAGCAAAAAAATTTTATATATATATATATATATATATATATGTATATACACATACACTTACATGTATATATGTATTTATACACACACACACATGTAAATTATTGATAATTTGAAAATAGTTACAACAAGGAGGATGTGAATAGGTAGCATGAAGCCAAGAACAGATGATACCTAACTAATTTTATAAACCTAAGAGGTCAGTGACGTCTTAGGCAGCTTCAAGACTCTGTTAGTTTGTTAAAAAGACATGTCTCTTCTCTGGACTCACCTTCAAATATATGGTCTGAAATGACTTTCCAGCCTTTGTTTTTCATGTGAATGAACCATCTAATTAATGTCAAGTTAATTCTCAGTTTGGATATAATTTATGCATGATTAAAATAACAATTAGGACTGTCAGGTTAAATGGACAGAGAGTTAACTTAGTACATGTCCTTGTAAGCTGAATTTGTATCCCTTTTGCTATATTCTGATTTATACAAGTCCATCACAAACCCATACTTCCTTCAGAAAGGTGAAATAGTGAATATCAAGCCTGACATTTATACCATGTTTTTCAACTTGTTACTATGGGAGGAGGCAGAGAGATCTCCATAAATTGTCTTCTACCACAAAGGTTTTACGGGCTTCCTCAGCTGGAAACTGAGAGAATGGTTTTTTTGGTAGCAGTTATTTACTGGGAAAAGAAAGCCATATTCTCTTTTCTTCCCTGGAGCGGAAGATTTGCTTAAGTTGGTAAGTTTCCCAAGAAATCCTTTTTGTCTCTGGGAAAGTGTCACAGAGAAATGAACTGATTTATCAGGAGGATAATCTTGATTTTCATGCCTTCCCTGATGGCTGGAGAAGACAGTAAGGTTTGTGTTTGCTATGGTATGGAAATGCCAGCTAAGCCCAATATTTCAAACAGTGATTCCATAAATAAGTCACTAGTACAATGTTAAAGAGAGAGGGAGGTGATGGCTATGAACAATTAGACAAGGATTTCCAAGGTCTATATCTTCAGTGCCACCTGACTTTTCATTTTTAAGGCCAGGGAAAATGAACTATTGGCTCTCCCATTGATTAGAGAACAAATACTGATTAGGCACAATAGTCCATCTTAGACCTGTTCTGAGAAGGCTCATGGGAAGGAAAGGAAATATGAACAACCAAAGGTCTTCTCACTGGGAAAGCCAAAAAAGATTTTCACCATCCTGTTGACTTGGGAGTGGGAGTGATAGTGGTGATGGTATTGATATTCTGCCATGAAAATGGGAAGGGATGTTTCTGTCTAATTTCCATCAGTGGTGATGGAAGTGGGACCTCAGGGAAATATCTGAGATAAATAAGCAAGGAAGAGACCTTGGACACCAAGGAAAAGAAAAGAGATTAATGGGAACAAAAGGTCTAGGTTTAGCTGGATTTAGGTTTTGACTGAAGTCAGAGAGACCCATAGATTCAGCCTGGTGCAATTCAAATCGACAGAGATTAAATTCCTACTATTAGACATTCAGGGCACAAAAAATACAAAAACAAAAAAATAACCCTTGCCCTACAGAAGCTTACCTGCTAGGAAAAGTAGGAGAAAGAAGATATATAGTAAATGTGCAAATTATGTACAAAATAATTTTAGGAGGAAGAAAAAAGTCTCATATAAGAACTGATATCTAAGCTCTGCTTTGGAAGGAAGACAGAGGGAGAGGCAAAACTGAAGTGTATTCTAGGAAGGAGTGACCACTGGAACAGAGAAATGGAGACTGGAAATTGGAATGCTATGTACACAAAAGCTTAGAGGCTTTGCATAAAGAGAGAAATATATACTAACACTGGGGAAAGTGTGCATTAGACTTAAAATTTGGCAGTCTCATGGAGGAAGGATTGGAAAGAGAAAAGACCAGAAGCAGGGAAAGCCAGCTATGGGGCTGGTGTAATAGTTCAGAGAAGAATCTCAGAATCATTATTTTGTCTTAATCCATATCTGGCAAAGTATCCTGACTACAACATTCATGGCAAATCATCCCACCTCCTGAAGCCTTTGCAGCAAGGGGCAGCCCTATCACCCCCTAAAGCAACCCATTCCACTTTTGGATGGCTCTAATTGTTGGTATGTTTTAAAAATATATCTAGCTTAAATTCACCTCCTTGTAACTTCTTGCTTTCCGCTTTCTTGTGCCCTCTGGGGCCAAACAGAACATGTTTATTGAATTTATGAAGACCAGTTGGGCAATTGAAAACAACTCAAAGGTCTTCTGAGTTTTTTCTTCTTCAGCATTTCCCTCAATTGATCTTTATATGGGAGGAAAGTGAAGCTCTTTGCTTTTCAGGTTAGACTAGCATTACTTGGTTTTGCCAGAATCAGGCTGATTCTTTGTCACTGCTGCTTTTCCTAAATTCACTTAGCATCTCTTTGATAATACATTCTATCTGGCCTCAGACACTTAACACTTCCTAACTATGTGACCCTAGACAAATCACTTAACCCCAATTGCCTTAGCAAAAAGAAATGATTATTCAATAATTCATTCTAGAATTTTTTTGGAATCACATTCACACTCACCGGACTATAGGCTGAAGACTTCCTCTTCTCCTTATTTGAAGATGAGAACATTTGTCCTCTAATCTTACCTCTTTCATTTGTTCACCACAATCTTTCTTTTTTAAGTGACTATTAGTAACTCAGCAGGCACATCCAAAAGTGTGTTCAGTACAAAAGCAGGAATTATCTGAACCAGATGACTTGAATTTATCAAGGGCACTTCAGTACCTTATTTAGATTGGGTTTCAACTTTTTGTTCTGTTCTTTCTGATTCAAAGGGCATCCTTCTTGGATGAAAGTAGAAACAAAATTATTGGGTAGCTTTACCTTTAAAATGCTAATTATCATTGTCTCATTTCTTGTTCTTTTCTCTCATTTTAAGCCAATGCCTCTCACAGAGTAAGTCAGTCAATAAGTGTTTATTAAATGGCTACCATAAGCCAGGCACTGTGCTAAAAACTGGGGATACAAAAAGAGGCAAAAAACAGCCCCTATTTATTTTTTGCTGAGGCAATTGGGGTTAACTTACTTGCCCAAGGTTGCACAACTAGGAAGTGTTAAGTGTCTGAGATCAAATTTGAACTCAGGTCCTCCTGACTTCAGGGCTGGTGACACACAGCCCCTGTTCTTAAAGAGTTCATAATCTAATGAGACAAATAGGTACAAACAAGCTAAATATAAGATAAATAGAGAATGATTAACAAAGGGACAACACTGGAATTAAGTGAGGTTGGGAAAGACTGGAAGAAAATACATATATGAGATGTATACAGAAAAAAATCCAAAGTTAACTCCATGATACCAAGAGCAAAGTCTTATCTCAAGTTTATATCTCTTTCAGCACTTAGCACAGTGTGCTGCACACAGAAGACTCTTAATAAAGAATGTATAGGTTACTTACAAAAGAATATTTTGAATATATTTTAATTGCATTCAAATGGGTTTCAAGATTTGCTGTTTTCAATAGGATTTTGTTTCCTTCAACTTATTTTGAATATATAATTGGAACCATAGTCAATTAGTTTTGGACTGAGTATTGCAGTGTTTTTCCAATTGTAATTCATTAAATTCTGATGTTCTATATTATGTTAATAGTTCTTTGAGAGCTTTTCAATTTTAGAAACATTTTCCCCTCTAACACATTAAGTATAAAATAATGTGTTTCTAAAGGAGTGGAGTAGTAAAAATTGGTGACTTGAGTTTATGCTTTTTGAGGTATTCATATGGGAGACCCATAGGTTATTTTGATAAGTATTAAAAGGAGAAGACATTTGAAAAGTATTATGCAAGTGCATGCATCCTTTGCAATGATGTTTGGAAATGGGTGATCCAGACATAAAGTGAAATATATAAGGGTATGTGTAGTAAGGTAGAGTTAAGTTGGGAGAGGATTCAAGGAGTGAAATGGGAAACTTATGAGATGAGGGGACAGCACATACTTCCTATACACCATTCTACTGATGGGTTGGGAATCAGGAAAACCTGGGTTCAAATCTAACCTCAGACACTAGCTCTTTGACTCTGAGCAAATCACTTCACTTCTGTTTGCCTCAGTTCCTCAAATGTAAAAAGAGGAAAACAGCACCACCTACCTCTAAGGGTTGTTGTAAGGATCAAATGAAATAATATTTTTTCCTTTTTAAAAAAATAATAACTTTTTATTTTTCCTAATACGTGCAAAGATAGCTTTCAACATTCACCGCTGCAAAATCTTGTGTTCCACATTTTTCTCCCTCTCTCCCCTACACCACAAGCAATCCAGTATGGGCTAGGCATGTGCAATTCCTGTGATTGGAGCAGCTGAACTGGGCAATCCTAGGTCCTGACCTTCCAAATTCAATGCCCTCTTCATTATATTATGTTGAAAAATTTAGGTTTATCCACTTTAAATCTTACAGAGCATTTTCTCAAACCCTGTGAAGTTATACCCATTTCCCAGAGGAAGAAATTAAAACTGAAAGATGAGATATCCTGCTTAAGCTAGTAATGAAGTTTATGTTTACATAAATTGTGTTTTGATGGTAGGCAGACTTTGAAGCTCTGAATTATTACTGTCACTTGCTTACAGTCATGAGTTTATATAATGATTGACTAGCCATCTGAATCCTTTGTCAGGGTTAGTGATATCAGAGCGATGTGTGTACTTTATTGAGAAGGGCTCTGCAATTTGGAACTATGCTCAAAAAGTTATCAAACTGTGCATACCCTTTGACCCAGCAGTGTTTCTATTGGGCTTATATCCCAAAGAAATCATAAAGGAGGGAAAGGGACCCATATGTGCAAGAATGTTTGTGGCAGCCCTTTTTGTAGTGGCTAGAAACTGGAAACTGAATGGATGCCCATCAATTGGAGAATGGCTGAATAAATTATGGTATATGAATGTTATGGAATATTATTGTTCTGTGAGAAACGACCAGCAGGACGATTTCAGAGAGGCCTGGAGAGACTTACATGAACTGATGCTGAGTGAAATGAGCAGAACCAGGAGATCATTATACACGGCAACAACAATACTATATGATGATCTATTCTGATGGACATGGCTCTCTTCAACAATGAAATGTTTCAAACAAGTTTCAATTGTTCAGTGAAGAAAGCCATATACACCCAGAGAGAGGGATGTGAAAAGCGGACCACAACATAACATTTTCATGCTCTCTTATTGATGTTTGCTTGCATTGTGTTTCCTTTATCTGATTTTTCTTTCTTGTAGATACGATTTTTCTTGCACAACAATGATAAGTGTGGAAATATGTATACATATATTCGATTTGCCAAGTATTTTAACATAATTAACATGTAGTGGATATCCTGCCATCTAGGGGAGGGGTGGGGAGTGGGGGGGGGAATTTGAAACAGAATGCTATGTAAGGGTTAATGTTGAAGAATTACACATACATATGTTTTGCAAATAAAAAATAAATAAAATTTTAAAAAAAGAGAGAGAGAAGGGCTCTGGTATAACTGAAAGAGAAATGTACTTGGAATGAGCAACTATGGATTTCAGTCCTGATTCCACTGCTTAGAAACTCCGTGCCTGTGAGCCAGGTGAGCCAGTCATTTCAGTTCCTGAGTTTCAGCTTTCTCATTTGGTGGGTAGTGGTGACCAATATTTTATAAACCATAAAGTGCTATAAAAGTGTGAATTACTACAATATATTGGTAATATTATTATAAAACAACATTTGTCAAGGAAGCATCTTATAGAGTATGCCTGTATTTTAACAGTGTGAAGTTTCACCATTTTGAAGGATCCAGGATGGCAGGAGAACACTGTCCTGGGGTGGTAAACATGATACAGATAACTCATCAAATAGTTAGATAATCCACATATAGAGTTGTTTCCGATAGACTAAAAAAGGAATTATATTTTGGTTTTAATATTAATAACTAATTAACAAGAGTTACAAAACATTATCTTAGTTAACAAAATTCTGTGGAGGTAGGTACTAAAGGTATCTCCATTTTACAAATGGGTACACTGAGGCTTAAAATGGTTAAATGGCTTACCTATTGTCACATAATTCACAACTAATAAGTGACTGAAGCAGCATTTTAATGCAGATCTTTTTTTATTTCAGTTCTCTTGGAATAACATAAAATAATGCCTCAATATCCTCATCTACATTATTGAGAAATTATTAGTGTTGCTACCCAGTAGCTATTTGACCTTGGGCAAGTCATCAGATTCTAGCATTTTAAGATGAAAGGCAATTTTGAGCACATCTAGCTCATCTTCTTGTTCAAGACAGGAATCCTTTCAATGATCTCCCTGTAAAAAAGTCTGGTCTCTACTTAAACTATTAAACATTAAGGGACTCATTTTCCCAAATGGCCCATTCCATTCTTGAACAGCTTTAATTGTGAGAAAGTTCTTCATTATGTTAAGCCCAAATATGTGTCTTGGGATTTCATGCTTCTGTTACTGAAGCTACATGTAATAACATAATTCCTCTTCTTTATAAGAGCCCTTCAAACATCTGAATATATCTTTTCCTTTAAGAGCCTGGTTGGGTCCCAGGTCCTAACATTTTGGAAATGATCTCCCACTGCTGAATTTTTCAGAGACCATACATAAGCATCTTATTTCCACTCATTTTTATTTGCATTATAATTTTTGTTAATATGTAATATCTCCTCTTATTGATTATAAATTACTAGAGTTCAGCATTTTATCTTTGTATCTCCTGCTTTTTGGACAGAGCCTTGAACCTATTTGGTACCCAATAAATGTTGAATTGGATTCTTTCATTCCCTGTTTTACACCCAAGGAAACTTAAGTGACTTGACTAAGGTCACTCATAATTAAGTGGTAGAGGTGTTATTCAGACTCAAGTTTTCTGACTTAAATTTCAGTAGTTTTTTTTTTCATGATAACATCTGCCACATAAATGTAGAAAGGACCTTCTGTGGAGTAGGGAATTAGATTGGATGAACATTTGAATTCCATCTAATTCCAAATTATGTTGTCACATTATTTTATGACTAAGTATATTTTTCAGATCCCTTATCAGTCTGATTTTCTTTTATTCTAATAAATAGCTCCTAGTATCTGCCCTAGTATAGATTAATATTTTAGGGTTTTCCCAATGATCAGTGAAATGTAAAACTTTATTAGATATTAGCTTATCAACATCCTTTTTGAAATAATACTAGAATAGCAAAGTATCTCAGTGGATAGAATGCTAGATCTGAAATTAGGGAGACTCACTTATATGATCTCAAATTCAACCTTAGACCCTTACTAGCTGTGACCCTGAACAAGTCACATCACTCTGTTTGCTTTAGCTCCCTCATCTGTAAATGGGCAGGAAAAGAACATGGCAAACCATTTTACTATCTCTTCCAAGAAAACCCCAAATGGGGTCACAAAGAGTTAGATGACTAAACAGCAGTAAAAATAAACATATGCTAGTAAGAAAAAAAACTTATTTAGCCCTTGAATGTTTATAAATAGCTTTCCATTTGCCATATTGTATACATAATTTACATTTTATTCTTTTACATGAAATATTTCTAAAAGGAGGTACATTATGAGCTTTGCTTGAGAGAACTTGATAATATTTAGAAGACTAGATTTAGGGGAACATAATAGTTTGTCTTAATATATATAAAGAGTTATTGTTTGGAAGAAGGAATAGATTTGTTTTGCTGGTCTACATCAGGGATCTAGGCCTGGATTTTATGTCTCTTAACTACCCAAAACTCTGGAAAATGGTGAAATTGCTATTCCTCTTACCTCTCTTCTTCTCATAGAATACCATTTTGTTATACAATCTGCTTTGTGTTCTGGATACCAGACAAAGTCCTTTTGGAAGGTGCTCTGGAAACCTGATTTTGAAGTTTTGATGAACTGAAAGAGACCAGAACATTTGTTTAGAATCTGTCATCTCCTTCTCTGACAAATCTCTACTCCCTTCCTTCTAGCAAACACCACCAAAAGCTACTGTGACAGGAGGTATTCTGTAGCATGTCCAGAATCCAGGTTTTATCCTGCTCCTCAGGATTCTAAATTGGTATAAATCAAGAGATCCAAGGACATATAAAACAAAGCAGATGTTGTTAACATGTTTGGTTCATCATCTGTTTTTTTTTTCCTTCTCCTCTGTCCTCTTACTTTAAAAAAGAAAATTTTCTTTTTACCCTGTTTATTCCTCTCCTGCACCAACCTTAGGCCTCCTAGGGGCATCTTTGACAATTGTTAAGACTTGCTGATCATCCTCTTGAAGGGTCATATTCATTTTCCCGTCAAATGTTTCCCTTTGTTTTGGTTATTGTGAAACCCACACACACTCAGTTATTCCATAGTAATCTGCCGGTGCCTCTGTAGTAAAAAGTAATCTATATTACCAGAATTTTGGCATTACCTCAAACCAGCTCTTTCACCATTTGTATTTTTATTTCTTATCTTTTTTCAGAGCATTTGCCTCTCTGTAATTTATCTGCCATCTGTTGAAAGCAACATTATCTTCTCCGTGATCCAGGGAGTCAGTTCCATGATTTTGAAGTTATTTTTGACTCCCTTCTTTTCCTTCACTTCACTCATCAGTTGACAAATCTTGTCATTTTGCCTTCCAACCTCCCGCATTTGTCCTCTCTTTTCAACTTCCATTACAATTATTCTCCTTTAGCTTCTTTTTTTTTTCCTATTTATCAAACTCTTGTGATATCCTTCTAATCCTTGATCCAGTCTATCTCTTCTCCCATATGGCCTTCACATTATATGTATTCTATATATAGTATATCTTACTTTCTACAATGAGTGGTGCAGTAGAAAGTATGCTGGCTTTAGAGCCAGAGGACATGAACTCTGATGCTGATTATTATTCTTGTGATCTTAGGAAAATCCATTGACTTCTTTGGGCCTCAGTTTCCCCACCTGTAAATTAGATGGTTGTATTAAGTGGACTCTGAGATGCTTTCTAGGCCTACAATTCTGATCTCCACTCTATAGCAAGTGAAGGCACAAACTCTTGTTCCTAGCATTAAGGACCCTGCACATAAGAATAGGGACTGGACCTGTGATTTCCCTGGGGACCTGTTTTGGGTCACACAGTCATTATAGATCAGAGGAAGAACCAAGTCCAAGTCTCATGGTTTTGAGGCTGACTCTATATCCTTTATGCCATGCTGCCTCTCGCTAATATGCAGCAAGCACTTAAAAGTTCAGTACTTGTCAGCCTTCTCCCCTCCTCCCCTCACCATTCCTGAGTCTTTCTCAGTCTGTTCAACTTAAGTAATTTCTCTGGCTTTAACCTACTTTAGACCCTCCTGCCCTTAGGATTTTCATTCAATTCAGTGGAAACTATACCAGGCACCAGAGTTTCTAAGTACAGATTGACCCCAAGAATAGCATAATGTCTTTCACTTTTTATTTTGTTCTTTAAGGCCACAGACGTCATTCCCTGAATTCCTCACAGACTATATAGGACCCTTTCATCTTTTTCTCCCCCTTAAGCCCACTCTGCCTATCTTTGTCTCTCATCTTCACTTACCTTTCTTCTCTCTTCTCCCCAGTTTCCAATGAGCACTCTGGTTGAAAATGTTGGCTCAATTCGCCAACTGGGAGTAGACCATGATTGTGGAGATGTTGAAAGCATAATAACAATTTTAATCAAGTTTCCCAGACCCTGAGATCTGGGACTAAAGTTAGCAACGCACTAAAGTGCACCACTTTTAGTGTCTTTGATGGTACCTAAGGGATTTGCTGTGGTTTTAATTTCTTTCCTAAGAGGGGACCATGGATTAAAAATTCACTGTGGTGAACTTGTGGTACCACTTTCCCCTTGACAGGGAGAATCTAAGTGAATTCTCCTTTGTTTACTGTCTCTATGGTGATTGATTCTGAATATACCTAAGTTTAAAAAGAGAATTGTTGATTCCACTAGAACAAAAGAGCAGTTTGTTTTTGATCTCTCTCTAAAATACAAGGCTCAAGAGGCCTGATTTCTATATTGTAATGCTTATAACAGTAATATCTCCCTTTTTGAAACAGATAGCTAGTAAAGATTTGAAGTCATTATAATTGGTTACATTAAAATGCTTCTTTGCCAATTTGTCTTCTAAAATCCTAGCTCTGCTCTTGCCCTAAAGGTATGCAAAGAAAGTGTTTATAGGTTTTATAGGATGGAGTGCTGGAGCTGGGGTTAGGGATGACATTTAATAACTTTGTGGTCATAGCAAGTCACAGCCTTTCTGAATCTCAGTTTCCTCTTCTGAAAAATGAAGTCAGCAATATAGGAGCATCTCCCTCACAATATTGTTGTAAGGTTCAATTATATGATGTATGCCGAGAGCTTTCAGGGATGTACAAATGTTGTCGGGTTAATCAAGGGAACTCTTGATTTACTCTATAGACCTCTATAGAACTGGAATGAATGCTCTCTGGCTCTTTGCTGAGGGACCTGCCCCTGGCTGAGTTGATATAACAACTTCTGATTAGGTCTTGGTGATTGCAGTTTGTCTTATAAATGTTCAGTAATTGAGGATCAGAGAGGGTGGATTTGAGCTGAGGAAATGATGCTACTCTTTCCTTTTGGGCCACTCTCCCTTAGCACATTCTTCTGTCCCTTACACTTCCAGTAAAGGGGAGAGATGAATTTGCCACCCCCAATGAAAATACCAGATTGTAGTACAAGCATTATGTTTCAGATGTGCAATATGTTGCTAGACTCTGCTTTCTAAACTGTTCTGTTACATTTATATATATATATACATATATATAATATATATAGAATGTATATAGGATATACTATTATATATATATATAAGAATGTGAATGGTATTAATGTTAATACCATTCACAATCTTAGTTACAATTATTATTGATGTATTTCCCTCTGACATATCCTTTTATACTTATTTTAACTCTCATTTTCTCCCCACTTTATTCTTTTTTGAAAAGGGTTAGATGAAGGCAAAATTAGTATTATCAATACCAGTTATCTCTAATTATGTCCTCTGTCCATTCTCTCTTTATTTGGCCCATACATCAGTGACTAGTTCTTATACTTATTTCTCTCCTTTTAATACTCTATTTTTGATCCATCCTTCAGAGCTGAAATATGTCTTGGTTGTGACTGTTCTATCTACATTACAATTCTCCTTTAAACTTTGTCTTCTCTTCCCTGTTGAATTATTGGATTTCTAATTCAAACTCATGTGGGTATGTTTAACCTTCCTTTGTCTAGTTCAGGTAAAAATGGCGATTATATGTTTGTTCTCTCCATCTCTTCCTCCATGTTTGTATATTCGATCACATACCTCAGTTATGAGAAATATTAGGTTCCTTTCCCCTACCTTTTATTTTTTTTTGCTCAAATATTTAAGATTTTTGCTTTTTAAGATTTTTTTCTTTCCTTAAGATCAGAAAAACATCTAGACTATGACTTTGTCTTTTTGAATTTTTTTTTCCAGTAGGAAGCTTATTACTTTCATTTTGGAAGGCCCTAGCCATGAGCTGTTACCTAAACATTATTTTAGAGAGTTCTGTGGAGTTACTTAGGAGTGAGGGCAGAACTAGAAATGTCATCCTGACTCTTCTTTTGGATTAGGCTGCCTAGGATGGAACTCTTCTTTTTTATAAGCCTACAGTACTCTTTGGTTCCTAGTATACTTAAGTGAGAGTTGTTATTGAAAGACAAAATGGTATTGTTTGACTTGTATATGGTCTCAGTTCCTCAGGATGCAATTATTCTACCCTCTCTGGCCTCCCTCCTTTTCAGCTTCTTATTGAATTGGTACAATTAGGGTTAGATTCCTCATTCTCTACCCCCTTATTCCTCTTATTATTAGGCATTTTGAAAATAGTTTCCCCTTACTGGTCCTAGGTATAATGTGACTCACTTTTCAACCTGGATTGGTACAAATAGGATTAATCCTTTTTAGGCAATATAGCTTCCTTTTACTGGGAAAACATGGCAGTCTCTGGCATCATACTGGATCTTTGTCTAAATTCTATATAAGTTTGACTCCTGAAGAGCCCTAGAGGTTTGACCAGAGCATAAATATCCCCCTGCCCCACTGTGCACTACCCACTTCAAGCATGGAGGTCACATAGGGATACTGTCCCTCTTAGCAGCTGTTCTCCTTCCCCTCCCCTCATGAATAACAAAGTTTGTTAGAAGCTTTGGGTGGACTGTTGCTCTTCTTCTGAACATTTCTGTACTATGACTATAATAGAAAGAGGACTAACTTTGGAGTCGGAACCTGGGTTGTTCCTCAGGTAATTACTAGTTCTTTTACTAGTTCTGAGAATCATCTGACACTTTGAAGCCTTGGTTTTTCAGCTATAATATGAGCACAATGATATTTGCATTGTACTTTCATAAGCTTGTGGTGAGGAAAGACCCCTTAGCAAATCTTAAAACATTCAATAAATGAACTATTTTTGTGATCATAGACCAATCACAAGGATAATGATGGTTATTTCATTAAATAGAGGAAGTAATATCAGTTAATTGTAAGAACTTATTAAACATTTATTTATCATTTCCTTTGTGCCCTTAGCACTGTACTGGCAACTGAAGATACAAAAGCACAACTCAAAACAATCCCTGAGAGCCATCAGAGAATTTAAATTCCACCATAGGGAAAAATAGTACATGGAAAAGTAAAGAGAAATATACACAAAGTAATATAGTTGTGAGCAGGTGGGTGGTACATAGAGCTGAGGTGGAATCAAGAACTGATCTTAGATCTGGACTCGTACACTAGCTATATGACTTTGGACAAGCCACTTCATCTCTGTTTGCCATAAATCCACTGTAGAAGGAAATGGAAAAACACCCCAGTATTTTTGCCAAAAAATCCTCCTGGATAACGTCCATGGGGTTGGACAAGACTGAACAACTAAACAACAGAAACAACCACTACTACAGGTTTGGGGGAGAAGAACCTAGAAATTAAGTGACTCAGAAAAAGCCTGATGTAACAGGAAACATTTGAGCTCTGAGAGATGAGAAGGATCTGAGCTAGGGATTTTAGCTGTGCATGGAGAGATAAAGAAATGTGATTTGAAAGCTGATTGAGTGAGTAAGGATGTAAAGGATAATGCTGAAGTTGCAAATCTTAGTGACCACAGGGATGGCGATTCCCTTAGTAGAAATAGAGTACTTGGGAAGAAGGATACTTGGGGAGAATGTTCTGGTTTTGGACATGATGAGTTTGACATGTCTTTAAGACATCCAATTCAAACTCTTCAATAAGCAATTAGGTGATGTGAGACTTGAGAGAGCTCGAGAGATCAAGGTAAAATACATTGATTTTGGGGACATCAACATAGAGATAAACATATCTGCTCATACATTTACACCATTTCTGCTTCTTAAAATTCATGTTTTCCATAATGTCTTAGCTCAGGTACAATCCCTTTACCTGAGGTCTTTACCTGCTTCCTTTCTGTCATAACCCCCTTTTAAGGCTCTCTCTTCTCAGGTTGCCTTTTTATTGATTTCTGTACATTTTGCTTGTTTTCTCCAATCTTTGAGGGCATGAATGACTATCTTTCTACTCTCAGGAGACAATAAGTGTTTATTGAATTGAATAGAATTTATAACTTGAGAGCATCACGAAAACCATCTTCCATGTGGAGCCAGGTCAATGATATTCCTTGCTCTTCCAACCTCTTCTTGTATAACTGTGTATTCTTGAAGGATATTGAATTTATACTTTATAAGGCATGTTTCAGGGAGCTGAGCAATGATGTTATCATTAGCAACCAGGAGTGATTTTTTCATTTCCAGAATGTTTGCTTTTCATATAAACATTCTCATTCCAAGTATCAGGTAATTTGATAACCTCTCTTCTTGAACCTCACAAAGATGCTGTTTGGGATCAGCCACTTGTATTTCTCTTATATGCTAACCTATTCTTAATGGAATCTATCCAAAAGAAATTAGTATTAAAGTAACTGCATAAACAGAAGATGATTAAGTGACTAATGAAGAATAAGATGTTTTCACAGCAAGATAACTGTATAAATATGTATACACATATTCGATTTGTCAGGTATTTTAACATAATTAACATGTATTAGACTTCCTGCCATCTGGGGAGGGGGTGGGGGAAAGGAGGGAAAAATTTGTAATGGAAAACTTTGCAAGGGTCAATGATGAAAAATTACCCATGCATATGTTTTGCAAATAAAAAGCTTTAATAAAAAAAGTGAATGTTAAAAAAAAAAGATTAAGATGTTTTTGAAACAAAGGCAGCTAGAAATCAAATGCTTGTAGGTATGGGTAAATAATGATTTGGGCCCAGATTTTGGGAAGATCTAGTTTTAGAAAATTTGGTAAATGCCAGTTGCATTTGTCTCTCCAACATTATCCCCATAGGCAACAATTTGAGTTGTATCCACACCATAGACTTTTTAGTCCTTCAAGAAATGGGTAGTAGTAGTAATAAAATTATTCACCATAGTAAGGCACTTGTGATCAGCAGACAAGTTGTACCTAGAAAGAAAATAGAAACAAAACTTATAAACAGGTTTTGTCTGTGAACATTCACCTGCTTCTTAAACCACAGAATCTGATTTGGTTCTTCATCAACTTAGCAGTCCCTAAGGGGTACCAGTCTAGTCTCCACTTCTTTTATTTCATTGAGGTAGGCTGCCACAAGGAATGGAGCAGGGAATGATTAGCCCTGTTCTTCCACCTCTTGCTCAATGAGAATTTTTAAAATTACAGGCAAATTTAGGAAGGAGAAATAAGCTGGGTTTCCCTATCTCTCCGAGGCTGAAAGTGCAATGGCCACCAGCCAGCCTGACCTCACTACTGAAAGGCATTAATCTGCTATTTCTTACCTGGTCTGGTTTGTTTTTCCTTAGACAACCTGGTAGCTCCTGTTCCCAGGCCTTCACCATACCAATGCCAGATTCACTAGGAAGACTCAGTGATCAGATGTAACAAAACAAAACTCCTGACACTTGCGAACTACAGCCTGTGATGACACACCCGGCCCCTTTGACAGGAGTATAAAGAATAGATGAGAGGAAGGAGAGACAAATTAGGATGGCTTCATGATAATCCAGGTGAGAAGTGACAGGGGTCGGAATTCAGGTCTTGCTTAGTAAACAGAGAGAGTGAAAATGGCAAGGACTTGACACTGCTGAGATATGTTGAGTAAAGGAGAAGGAGGGATTGGAAACAATACCAAAACTACGAGATTAGGAGAGTGAAGAAAGGGGGTGCCTTGGACAAAAATACGGAAGTTGGGAAGAGGAGAGATTTTGGGGAGAAAAGTAAGAGCTCTGTTTTAGACATATTGTGAGCATCTTGTTTGCTGTGTCTAAAAGATGTTTGTGATGTAGGACCAGAGCTCAAGAGAGAATCATCATTGTTGTGGTTCAGTCATTTAAGTGCTGTCGACTCCCCAAGACCCCATTGGGGGTTTTCTTAGCAGAGATACTGGTTTGCCATTTCCTTCTTCAGCTCATTTTACAGATGGGGAAACTGAAGCACAGAGAGTTAAATGTCTTGCCCAGGCTAACACAACTAATAAATTTCAGAGGTCACATTTAAACTCAGGAAGGAATCACATTTAAACTCTGACTCCAAGCCCATTACTCTATCTTCTGTACCACCTAGCTGCCCCTGAGAAATCACTACTAGATATATAAATAAGTTAGTCATCTGAATAGAAATGATCACTGAACTCATGGGGTTGATGAGGTCACCATGTGAGAATGTAGAGACAGGAAAGAAAATGGCTTTTGACAGAATATTGAGATATCCTTGAAGTTGAATGACATGATATAGGTGATGAGACAGCAAAGGAGATAGAGGAAATGTGGTCAGATAGGTAGAACAGGAGTAAGTCATGTTATGAAGACCCAGAGAAAAGAAAGAATATCCAGAAGTTGGTCAACAGTATCAACTTTTTATAGACCTAGTACTTAGTACTTAAAACTTAGTACTTACTGTACTTAGCACAGTATCTGACACATAGTAAGTGCTTAATAAATGTTGAACTCACACCAGACTCCCACCCCTTTGCCACAGATCCTCTCCACTGACCTTCTGAGTCCTCCCTGGTATCTCCAGGCTGAGAGGTCCAGAAGCCTGCTGCTGATTCAGAGGTCCCGTCTCACTTACACTGGGGTCCCACTGGAGCTGGGCCCAGGGCTGGATCTGTGCTGGGATTGCCTGCTGGCTCCCACTCTGGTTCCCCAGACATTTCTGCTGACCTTCCAGCTCCTGTTTGCTGTCTGAGCTGAAAGGTCTGGAAGCTACCAGGACTGCTGCTGATTGAGAGCTCTGGCTGGACCAAGGCTGGGACTGGGTCCAGGGGTATATGATGGATTCCCATCTTTTCTGCTGAACTTCCAAGTGCCTTTGGCTAGAAAATGTCCTACTCCATCTTTTGAGGTGTTCTGATGCTCTAAAATTTATATAGTCATTATTTTTTAATTTTTATTTTTATTAAAGCTTTTTATTTACAAAACATATGCATGGGTAATTTTTCAATAGTGGCCCTTGCAAAATCTTCTGTTCCAAATTTTCCTCTCCTTTCTCCCACCCCCTCCTCCAGATGGCAGGTAGTCCAATGCATGTTAAATCTTAAAATATATGTTAAATCCAATATATGTATGCATATTTGTACAGTTATCTTGCTGCACAAGAAAAATCAGAAGGAAGGAAAAAAACCTGAGAAAGAAAACAAAATGCAAACAAACAGTGACAGGAAGAGTGAAAATGCTATATTGTGGTCCATACTCAGATCTCACAGGCTTCTCCCTGGGTGTAAATGGCTCTCTTCATCACTGAACAATTAGATCTGGTTTGAAACATTTCATTGTGGAAGAGAGCCATGTCCATCAGAATTGATCATCATATAATCTTGTTGTTGGGTATATAATGATCTCCTGGTTCTGCTCATTTCACTTAGCATTAGTTCATGCAAGTTTCTCCATGCCTCTCTGAAATCATCCTGCTAGTCGTTTCTTACAGAACAATAATATTCCATGACATTCATATACCATAATTTATTTAGCCACTCTTCAATTAATGGGCATCCCTTCAGTTTCCAGTTTCTTGCCACTACAAAAAGGGCTGCCACAAACATTCTTGCACATGTGGGTCCCTTTTCCTCCTTTAAGATCCCTTTGGGATATGGACCCAGTAGAAACACTGCTGGGTCAAAGGGTATACACAGTTTGATAACTTTTTGAGCTTAGTTCCAAATTGCTCTCCAGAATGGTTGGATCCGTTCACAGTTCCACCAACAATGTATCAGTGTCCCAGTTTTCCCACATCCCCTCCAATATTTGTCATTATCTTTTCCTGTCATCTTAGCCAATCTGACAGGTGTGTAGTGGTATCTCAGAGTTGACTTAATTTGCATTTCTCTGATCAATAGTGATTTGGAGCACCTTTTCATGTGACTAGAAATAATTTTAATTTCATCATCTGAAAATTGTTCATATCCTTTGCCCATTTATCGATTGGAGAGTGGCTTGAATTCTTATAAGTATGAGTCAATTCTCTATAATTTTAGAAATGAGGCCTTTATCAGAACCCTTAAATGTAAAAATGATTTCCCAATTTATTGCTTCCCTCCTAATCTTGTCTGCATTAGTTTTGTTTGTACAAAAACTTTTTAACTTAATATAGTCAAAATTATCTATCTGGTATTGTTAAGAGTTCCAGTTCTTTTTTTGGACACAAATTCATACCTTCTCCACAGGTCTGAGAGGTAAACTATCCTATGTTCCTCTAATTTGTTTATAATATCACTCTTTATATCTAAATCATGAACCCATTTAGATCTTATCTTGGTATGTGATGTTAGGTGTGGGTCAAGCCCTAATTTCTTCCATAGTAGTTTCCAATTTTCCCGGCAGTTTTTGTCAAATAGTGAGTTTTTATCCCCAAATCTAGGGTCTTTGGGTTTGTCAAACACTAGATTGCTATAGTTATTGCCTATTTTGTCCTGTGATCCATCCTATTTCACTGATCGACTACTCTATTTCTTAGCCAGTACCAAATGATTTTGATAACTGCTGCTTTATAATATAGTTTTAGATCTGACACAGCAAAGCCACCCTCATCAGCCTTTTATTTCATTAATTCCTTTGAAATTTTTGACCTTTTGTTCTTCCAGATGAACTTTGCTCCTATTTTTTCTAGATCTGTAAAATAATTTCTTGAGAGTTTGATTGATATGGCACTAAATAAGTAGATTAATGTAGTTTTTATTATATTCGCTCGACCTATCCAGGAGCACTTGATATTTTTCCAACTGATTAGGTCTGACTTTATTTGTGTGGAAAGTGTTTTGTAGTTTTGTTCGTATACTTTCTGACTTTCCCTTAGCAGATAGATTCCCAAATATTTTATACTATCAACAGTTGTTTTGAATGGAATTTCTTTTTGTATCTCTTGATGATGAACTTTGTTGGTAATATATAAAAATGCTGTTGATTTATGTGGATTTATTTTGTATCCTGCAACTTTGCTAAAGTTGTGGATTGTTTCTAGTAGTTTTTTAGTTCACTCTCTAGGGTTCTCCAAGTATACCATCATGTCATCTGCAAAGAGTGATAATTTGGTTTCCTCATTACCTACTCTAATTCCTTTTATCTCTTTTTCTTCTCTTATTGCCAAAGCTAACATTTCTAATACAATATTGAATAGTAATGGTGACAGTGGGCAGCCTTGTTTCATTCCTGATCTTATTGGGAATGGGTCTAGTTTGTCCTCATTACATATGATGTTTGCTGATGGTTTTAAATAAATGCTATTGATCATTTTAAGGAAAAGTCCATTTATTCCTATACTCTCTAGTGTTTTTAATAGGAATGGGTGTTGGATTTTATCAAAAGCTTTTTCTGCATCTATTGAGATAATCATATGTTTTTTGTTAATTTGGCTATTAATATAATTGATTATGCTAATAGTTTTCCTAATATTGAACCAGCCCTGAATTCCTGGTATAAATCCTACTTGGTCATGGTGTATTATCCTGGGGATAACTTTCTGTAATCTCATTGCTAAAATCTTATTTAAAATTTTTGCATCAATATTCATTAGGGAAATTGGTCTATTGTTTTCTTTCTTTGTTTTCACCCAACCTGGTTTAGCTATCAGCACCATATCTGTGTCATAAAAGGAATTTGGTAGAACAAACCCTATTTTTTTCAAATAGCTTATATAGTATTGAAACTAATTGCTCTTTGAATGTTTGGTAGAATTCACATGTAAATCCATCTGGCCCTGGAGATTTTTTTCTTAGAGAATTGATTAATAGCTTGTTCTATTTCTTTTTCTAAAATGGGGCTATTTAAACAATTTATTTCCTCTTCTTATAACCAGGGCAATCTATATTTTTGTAGATATTCCTGTATTTCATTTAGATTATCAAATTAATTGGCATAAAGTTGGGCAAAGTAATTCCGAATTATTGCTCTAATTTCCTCTTCATTTGGTGGAAATTTCTTCCTTTTCATTTATGAGACTAACAATTTGATTTTCTTCTTTCCTTTTTCTAATTAAAGTAACAAAAGGCTTATCTATTTTGTTGGGTTTTTCATAAAACCAACTCTTAGTTTTATTTATTAATTCAATATTTTCTTATTTTCAATTTTATTAATCCCTTTTATTTTCAGAATTTCCAATTTGGTATTTAATTGAGGGTTTTTAATTTGTTCTTTTTCTAGCTTTTTTAATTGTAATCCCAATTCATTGATCTTCTCTTTATTTTATGCAAGTAAGCATCTAGAAATATAAAATTACACCTTATAACTGCTTTAGCTACATCCCACAAATTTTGGTATGTTGTCTCATTATTGTCATTCTCCTGGATTAAATTACTGTTTCTATGATTTGCTGTTTCACCCATTCATTCTTTAGGATTCCATTATTTAATTTCCAATTGACTTTTGGTCTATTTTCTCCTGGCCTTATATTGCATGTGATTTATATTGCATCATGATCTGAAAAAAATACATGTATTATCTCTGCCTTTCTGCATTTGATTTTGAGATTTTTATACCCTAGCACATGATCAATTTTTGTATAAGTTCCATGAATTGCTGAGAAAAAAGTAAATTCCTTTCTGTATCCATTCAATTTTCTCCGAAGATTTATCATACCTAACTTTTCTAACATTTTGTTTACCTCCTTAATTTCTTTCTTATTTATTTTATGGTTTGATTTTTCTAGTTCTGAGAGAGCAAGGTTGAGATTCCCCACTAATATAGTTTTTCTGTCTATTTCTTCTTGCATCTCTCTTAACTTCTCTAGGAATTTGGATGCTATACCCCTTGGTACATATATGTTTAGTATTGATATTGCTTCATTATCTATGGTACCCTTTAGTAAAATATAGTTTCCTTCCTTATCTCTTTTAATTAAATCTATCTTTGCTTTTACTTGATCTGAGATAAGGATTGCTACCCCTGCTTTTTTTTTGTTCACCTGAAGCATAATAGATTCTGTTCCAGTCCTTTACCTTCAACCTGTATGTATCTCTATGCTTTAGATGTGTTTCTTGTAAACAACATATTGTTTGATTCTGGCTTTTAATCCATTCTACTATCTGCTTCCGTTTTATGGGAGAGTTCATCCCATTCACATTCACAGTTAAAATAACTAATTCTGTATTTCCTGCCATCTTATTTACCCAGAGTTATGTTTTTCTCTTTCCTTTCCCTTTCTCCCTTCTCCCCTCCCCAGTATTTTGTTTTGATGACCACCTCCCTCAAACAGTCCTCCCCCTTTTAGAGCCCCCCTTTTTACACCTTTCTCCTAATTCTTCTATTTTCCTTTTTATTAGTCTTTTCCTCCTTTCCTTCCCACTAAACATCAGAGCAGTTTTCTTTCATGATTTCCTGTAAGATAATGTCTAGGTCCTTTTTTCCATCATGGCTTTCAGGAAGTCCAATAATCCTTAGATTGTCTTTCCTAGATCTATTTTCCAGGTCAGTTGTTTTTCCTAGGAGATATTTCATATTTTCTTCAATTTTTTCATTTTTTTGTTTTTGACTGATTCTTGAAGTCTTATTGATTCATTTGCTTACATTTGTTCAATTCTAATTTTTAGTGTATTATTTTCTTCAGTTACCTTTTTTAATTGACCAATTTGTTCATTTCATACTTTATTTCACCAATTTTGTTTTTCAGTGAATTGGTGTCTTTTTCATATTTCTTTTGAAGAGCATTATATGCTTTTTCCATTCATTCTTGCAATGATTTCATTTCATTTCCTCTTTTTTTTCTCTAATTCTCTTTTGAGATTCTTTATGCAATCTCCCAGGAAAGCCTTGTGAAATGAGGACCAGGTCATGTCTCCCTTTGTGGCTTCCTCTGGACTTGCTTTACCTTTATGAACCTCTGGATATGAGGTTTGTTCTTCTCTCTCTCCATAAAAGTTGTCTATGGTGAGAGTTCTTTTTTGTTTTTTATTCATTTTTTAAAGCTTGAGGTCTGTTCAAAGCAAAGAAGCAACAGCTGCTTTAATTTGCCCAGGGGCAGTTCTGCTGAATGACTTCTGGTGCTGGGCAATCGGGGCCAGGTCCAGTGTTCTCAGTGGTTTACAATCTACCTTTTATAAAAGACAGATCTGCCACAGCACCTGCTTGCAACCAGGCCAGAGTGGCTTAAGAGGCTCACAGAAACTTCCCAGGTGCTTAGAAACTCCCATGCTCTGTGTCCTGGTCTGGCTTCCTGCACTATCTGTGCTGCCATTTGGGCTCGGCAAACTGTCCCCCTGCCCGCCCGAAAGAGACCTGTTCTGATGTTCTTCCAAGGTAACTTCTTCTGGGAATGTATTGTATTCCAAATATTTGGGGGTACTTTGACTCCAAAATCAGTTTAGAGGCTTAATCTGCTGTTGGTTTGAGAGAAGGTCGGAGGAGATCACAGAGAGTCATGTCTGCTCTCCACTATCTTGGCTCCACCCCAGTTTGATAACTCTTTGAGCACAGTTCCAGATTGCTCTCCAAAATGGTTGGATCTATTCACAGATCCACCAACAATGTATCAGTGTCCCAGTTTTCCCACATCCCCTCCAACATTCATCATCTTCTCCTGTCATCTTAGCCAATCTGACAGGTATGTAATGGAATCTCAGAGTAGTCTTAATTTGCGTTTCTCTGAACAATAGTGATTTGGAGCACCTTTTCATATGATATAGTCATTATTTAAAGGAATTTGAAGCACTGGGGGGGTGGGAAGAGATTGGGCCAATTCCTGCCTTTGCACTGTCATCTTGGTTCCACCTCCTCAATAAATGTTGAACTCATTTTGAACTCAAGTCTACAATAGGACATTCAGGAAGGATGAGAACTAAGAAAAGACATCAAGATTGGCAATAAATCACTGGTAACTTTGGAGAGAGCAGTTTCACTTAGATGAGATGGAAAGTTAATCTGAAAAGGGCTGAAGTGTACAGGGGAGGAGGGAAAATGAAGATCTCAACCATAAGAAGCTTCCTTTCTAGGAGTTTGGCTAAGAAAGAGAGTAGAGAGATGAGGTAATAGCATGAAGACATGGTAGTATTTAATGAAGCACCCTAAGGATAGGGAAACTTGGAGCAGTAGGAAAGGAACCAGTAATAAGGGGAGAGGTTGAAGATTTGAGGGGAGGAAAGTGAAGGATGGAGGAGGCGATCTTCTGGAGAAAATGGAGGAGTTGAGATAAAAGGCACATGTAGAACAGTTGATCTTGAATCTCTTTTTCAGTGGCTAGAAGAAAGAAAGAGTGGGGGATCAATTTGATTTGCTTTCACAGCAATTTAGTTTCTCTCTGATGATATTGCATCTCTAGATATCCTCTTCAATACTGGCTGCATCTTTCTCATATACCCCTGTCTCATTGGGCTTAGAGGACTCCCCCCCCCGCCACTGCTTTTGGATTTTCTTTGCTTCCATCAATCAGCAATTTTACCTCCTTTGAATTTCACTCTTAAAAATTTTTATGTAGGAGAGGTGAAGCAAGATGACAGAGAAAAGGCAAGAATTCACCTGAGCTCTCCCCCAAATCCCTCCAAATACCTTTAAATAATGACTCAAATCCAATTCTAGAGTGGCAGAACCCACAAAAAGATGGAGTGAAACAATTTCCAAGCCAAAAAAAACTTAGAAGATTGCCAAGAGAGGTCTGTTGTACCAAGGTGAGAGTGGAGTTCAGTCCAGTGCAGTCCAAGTCAGCACAGACCAAACCAGGAGTAGATCTTGAGAATAACTGAATCAGTGGCAGCAGTGCTTGTTTCTGGACCTTTTAGCCCACAATAAGGAGGTTGTACAGCTGGTCAGAAGGAGAATTCAGGGGTTCTTTTGCTGACACTAAGTGTAGGATTCTATTGTATCACCCATCCTTAGATCTGGATCTCAGCCCCAAGACAAGGAAGAACACTTGCATATCAGAGCTTGAAATCACAGGGGAGTAGAAATCCTAGTCACAATTCTATGGTGGAAAAAAGTGCTTGTGATCACTCATAGACAGATCATATCAACTTGAAAGAACTGCAGACTTTCAGGTCCCCAGAATTATCTATGAAAACAGTTGTACAAAAAAACCTGAAGGTTGGGAGAGTGTCCCCTTCACTTGGAAGCAGGTTTCTATTTGAACATAGAGTTAAAATTCAAGAAATAGATTGGAAAATGAACAAACAGTAGAAAAAGATCCTACTATAGAAAATTACTATGATGACAGGGAAGATCAAAACACAAGTTCAAAAGAAGAAAACATCAAAATTCTTACATCTAAAGCTTCAAAGAAAAATTTGAATTGGCTCCAGGCTATGGAAGAGCTCAAAAAGGATTTTAAAAATCAAACAAGAGAGATAGAGAAAAAATTGAGAAGGGAACTGAGGTGATACAAGACAATAAGAAAAACAAGTCAATAGCTTGGTAAAGGAGATACACACACACACAAAACCTGAAGGAAATAACACCTTAAGAAAGAGAATAGCCAAATGGTAAAAGAGACACAAAAATCCAATGAAGAAAAGAATGCCTTGGAAAGCAGAATTGGCCAAATGGAAAAAAAATATATATATATATATAAATATATAGAAAACTGAGACAAATTTATAGAAATAAAAGCTGTTCCTCGATGGGATAAATGATCCATTTTCAGGCAAAGAAAGAAAAGCTAATTTACAGTCATGAAAAAATGCTCTAAATCTGCATTGATTAGAAAATGAAAATTGAAACAACTTTGAGCTACAACCACACACCTAGCAGATTGGCTAATATGATGGAAAAGGAAGATGATAAATATTGAATGGGATATGAGAAAATTAATACACTAATGCACTATTGGTGAAGTCATATACTGACCTAATCATTCTGTAGAATGATTTGACCAAGAAATACCACTACTAGGTTTATCCCAAAGCAATATATATATATGTATATATATATATATATATGAAAAGGACCTATATGTAAAAATATTTATAGCAGCACTTTTAATAGAGGCAAAGAGTTAAAAATTGAGGGGATGTTCATCACTTTGGGAATAGTTGAACAATAATGGGAATATATATGATTGTGATTGAGTGCTATGGTGCTATAAGAAATGATGAGCAAAAAAAAAAAATAAAAATAAAAAAATAAAAAAAAAATAAAAAAAAAAAGAAATGATGAGCAGAATATTCTCAGGAAAGACTTATATGAACTGATGTAAAGTGAAACAAGCAGAACCAGAAGAACATTTTATACCATGCCAGCAATGTTGTATGATAATATACTGTGGATAATTTAGTTATTCTCAGCAATACAATGATCCAAAGCACTTCTGAAGGATTTATGATGAAAGGTGTTATCCATTTCCAGAAAAAAGAACTGTGGCACCTGAATGTAAATTGAAGATACTTTTTCTTTACTTTCTTAATTTTTCTTGGAGTTTTTTGTCTTTGTTTTATTTTATAGAATTACGTGAAAATGTATTTTGCATGACTACATATTTATAACCTATGTCAAATTGCTTGCTTTTTCAATGGGGCAGGAGAAGGAAAGGAGGAAAAGAATTTGCAACTAAAATTTTTTTTAAAGTGTTAAAATTATTTTTACATGTAATTGGGAAAAATAAAATAATAATTAAAATTTTTACCTGAAATGTAGCATAGTTGATATTAACAAATGTTTATTGACTTAATTTGTCCATGGCATCCATATCATTCTCCCCTTTTTCAAGGAATTCAGTTCCCAGCTTACTAGCTCCCTCTCTGCCTTAACTCTTGTCCTTATTACAGTGGATTTTGGTCTTCATGTTGATGCTTTTTCAAACACCATCACCTCTCAGTTCTGCAATCTCAGAAGATTCTATGATTTAATTCTCCATTCTGCTTTAAAAATGAACAGGAAAGGTCACATCCTGAATTTCACTATTACCTGCAAGTATTCTGTTTCCATGATAAAAAGTTCTGACATTGCTTAACCTGATCAAAACCTACTAAAATCATTCCACTTCTTCCTGTGCCTTGCCATTCTTTAATATTGTCCTCCTGTATCATGATCCCCCCAATCACTTTACCTCTCAGTACTGTCAGGCCATTATCCCTGCTCACTTTCATCCTCTCCCAATCTCAAACTTGTAGTTAACCATTTATCTACACTTGAATCATTCTCTCCTTGCCCCACCATTGCTCATCCTTCTCCAAAACCTAGCCCAGGATTACTACTATCATCAACTTCTTTAGCTCCTCATGTGTTACTGAATGAGCTTGCAGGAAGTCACAAAATCAAGTTGACTGGCTACATTATAAATTTGTTATCTAATCTCAACTAGACCTTCACTGCAGCAGTGTATTCATTTTGTTCCTCTTGAATTTATTTTCACAGAAGTTATCACAAATATTTTCTTCTATCTACAATCATGCCATGGCTCCCTTTTACTCTGTTCTCACAACCAGGGACTGTCTGAAGTGCAAACACTTCAGGGTTAGCTCTGCATAAACATCAAGTGGGGAACTCTTGAGCTAGCTGGTTGTGACTGGAGCCTCAGCAGGAACCACAGAGATTTTTCACTTCTCACACTGTTTGAGTAGTCTGGGTTTGAGTTAGAGAAGACTGAATGAACCTCGTCTGAGTGGGAATGCCAAGCCCAGTTGTGCTCCTGAGATGTAGCTGAGATGCAGCCCTTGGGAAGAAAGAACCAATATAGTGAGTGCAGAGGCAGTAGAACAGAGATTCAGCTGGCTATAGTACTTGAAGGAAAGAGGAGCTCTTGGTTTGGGGTTCCTGGTCAGAATGGAGAGCTGAAGAGAAGCTTGAGGCACCATCGTCCCACCCCACAATTAGCAAAGAAGAAAGAACCCAACCATTGAAACAAACTATGGGAATAGGGAAAACGGAGGTTCATCTTCAGAGGAGGACACTTAAGTAAAAACAAAAACAAAAACAAAAAAAAAAAAACTTCTACCCCAAAGAGTAACATGAAATAGCTCCCCACCCAGAGAGAATTTATAGAAAAGCTCAAAAAATAATTTAAAAATCAAATGAGAGCCATTGAAGAATAAATAAAAACCATTCAAGAAAAACAAGATTATAAAAAAAAGTTAACCACCTAGAAAAGGAGGTACAGAGTGTCAAAGATGAAAATAATTCTTTGAAAATTAGAATTGAATGAGGGGAAGCCAATGAAGCTATGAGAGATCAAGAAACAGTTTATAAACAATGAGAAAATAGAACAGAATGTGAAACATCTTATAAAAAAATTACATCTGGAGAACAGATCAACAAGAAAAAAATATAAGAATAATTAGACTATCAGGAAGTTATGGTCAGAAAGAGAATCTTGACAAAATAATGGAGGAAATAATCTAAGAAAATTGTCCTGGAATGATAGAACATGAGTAGAAATAGGAAAAAAAAATCATTAATCACCATCCCAAAGAGATCCTTTGTGGAAAACCAAATTTTGAAACCCCCAGATCAAAGAGAAAATTTTGCAAGAAACAAGAAAAAAACAATTCAAATACACTGGAGCTACAATTAAAATTGTACAGGACTTATCAGCAGCCACAATAAAAGACTGCAGATCCTGGAATCATATCCACATTCAATCAAAGGGACTAGGCCTGTGGCCAAAAATATCATATCCAGCAAAATTATTTATAATTCTAAATGAGAAAAAAAATGGACCTTCAATGACCTTGCAGATTTTTAAGACTTTCTATCAACTAAATCTGAACATAGAAATTTTATCATATAGGAGCCAATATGAAAGATCAATTTAATGAATTTAATATGCACAAACTGTTTAAACTTGGATAAATTATTTATGGTTTTTTACATATGCATATATGTATACCATGTGTTTAAGAGTCACTTCAATAATAGAGTATCTCAAAAGAAAGTTTGGCAGAGTTAAGATAAAAATAGTAATCATGTTATACAAATGAGGTGCAGAGGAAAAATAGACACAGAGGCCTTGGGGGGGGAGGAGAGCTCATAGTTCTGAAAACCTGTTCACATCGGGAATGAGCTCAATAGGCTACACTATATATATTCCATAAAGGGTATAGTATACTCCAAAATCTATAAAGAAATAAGGGGGAATGGGATGGGCAGATGGGAAAGCAAAAGGTAAGGTAAGACAAGGGATGAATCCCTGGGTATGGGGGAAGGTTAAGTAATAGCAAGATAAGTTATGGAACAGAATTTAAAGAGTCAGAAGGGATAGAAAAGACATGTATATATGTGGGAGGTATGTGTGTGTATGTATATATCTGCATATGTATACATAAATATATCCTAACAGTAGCTTGCTTCGGGATGGGGGGATGAAAGGGAGAAAAAAAGAATGAAGTAAATAAGGTGCACAGCAGAGAACCAAAGAACAATTTACAAGGAAGTAAAGAAAAAAAATGGACATTCATGAATATAATTTCTTCAATTAATATGTGTGTGTATACTTTCTTGATCTGATAATTTGTTGTTATATATTTTGAATCTACCCTGATATTCTGTTGGACATATGATGATGTTCTCTTTTGTTTTGCTTTTTTAAATTTGCATTTCTTTTCTGTTTTTGTTTTTTTCTTACTCTGTTTTTTCCAAATTATATATATATATACATATATATATATATATACATATTAAATGACCACTGATCTTTTTGTTGCCTAATTTGATGGTCTTTTCTCAGTCATCAATCTTCTTGATCTCTCTGTGCTGTTTGACACTTTGACCATATGTTCTTTATGTAAATTCTTTATATTCTGGGTTTTTGTGATATTATTCTTATTCATTTTACCACTCCATCTGTCTTCTTTGATGACTCAGCATTTCTATTATACCTAAATATGGTTTTACCTCCTACATCCTAACCTAAGCCTATCCACTTTCCACTTTTGAAAAACTTTAATTGTTTGATTTTTCTTGATATCAAATTTAAATTTACCTCTTTGCCACTTACAGCAATAACTGATTAGTATTTCTGCTCTCTGGAGCTAGATAGAATAGACTTAATTCTTCCTGATGCAACCATCCTTCAAACACTTGATGTATTAATCCATAGTGTTCTGGAATATGTGTTGTCACTAATGCTTGAAGCGATTGTGCCAGAGTTAGTGCCAAGATCACCCAAACTCCAATCTCATTCTTTCTGCCAATATTCCTTTTTCCCTTTTCCTCTTCTACTAAAAAGTAGCCTTCCCTCCTCCTCACTTCCCAGAATCCTGGCTCTACTCAACCTTTGGGTCCATTCTTCTCTTCTCAGTAGGGGTGGCCCAATCTCCTCCAGACTCTCTACCCTTCAGAGCAGGTACCATCATGTACCCTAAGAACTCCTGGGCCTCTCCAGACACCATATAGCTGAACCTTTCCATATGTTTTGTATCCTCTAATTAGAATGTGGATTTCCTGAGAACACAGACTATTTTTTCTTTTTGTTTTCCCAGCATTTAGATACTTTTTTATTCATTTTATTCATCCACACACATTCTCCCTTTTAATCACCCAGCAGGAAGAAGTATTAATTCTCTTTAGACAATAGCTGTATGTCACAGTATTTAACTTTAGAAGTGGCTTTAGACTAAAACCCTAATGAGGGGGATGCTAGTGGAGCTTTGCCCTAGAAAGCTAAAATTTGTGGGACACTGATAATATTTGTATTCTGTAGATAGTGTGAACTGAAAACAAAATTGTAACTAAAATAGTTAATAAATAAGTTCATTACATTTTAAATAAAGTTAATTAAGTTCTTATAAAGTAAAGATTATCAGGTTTTAATGTTTATTAACCCTCCAGTGGAGGAGAGCCTAAAAAGTATGTGTGTGGGGGGGTCTATTCCCTCCCACTGTTTGTAAAAGACATAGATGTCAAACAAAGGATAAGAACATAATAGCTAATTGACCTGCATGGAGGCAGTTTCCAGTTGAGATTTGTGGATTGATTGAGGAATATAATAGAGGAAATTCCTTATATTCCTTACATCAATCTTCGGATCTGATTGGGTTTCTGTTTAGCATTACCTGGTCACAGGACAGATCCAGAATTTATAAGTATTAGATGAAGTGAATCTCTAAACAACACATCTCAGCCAAGCAGGGCTAGATTCAAAATGTTGAGGTGGAAGACACCCCAACAATGTTACGGTCCCCAGGTCAGTGTCATGGATATGGCGAAAGAATTTGCAAACTCAGTTTGTCTCCAAGTTAAAGGGCAAAGATTTATTACATGGCTAACATCAGGCTAAGTTCCAAAAGAATTTAGCAAAGATGAACCATCCTTCAAACACTTGATGTATTAATGCATAATGTTCTGGACTGTGTGTTGTCACTAATGCTTGAAGCATTGCTTCTCAGGAGCAAGAAGATAAGTTTACAGGAAAAAGGTAGAAAGAGCAGGTGCTTTGTGTCACTGAGATGCTAATTTTATAACTTAGTGGTAGAATCAAAAAGTATTGAATTCTATGGCTTAGAGGTAGAGTTGAAGTCCATTATTGAATTCTGTGGTTTAGATTGTCTCAGAAACTTTGTTATTACTGACCAAAAGATTGTTATCTCACAGCCAGCATTGTTTGTGAAATAATAGCACTCTCAAAGCCAGGTAATTTTAGGATTATGGCTATGTCTTCCTAGGGTTACCTTCATTCCCCCCTCAAGCAATTGGAACTCAAATTCATTTGGGTCAAAGGAATGAAGGTCACATCTTCTGGAACTGCTTCAGCTGATAAGGGGTGCAGAGCTGGCCCTGCCTTACTGAGTCCAGACTGAGGAGGGGCAGCTGCATCCAGAGGGGGCTGAGTCTCAGAATTAAGTAACCAGTGGTACTCAGGTTAAACAATTATTTGAAAATATTGAAAGTTTGAAACAAACATTTGAATGGACTGCAGCCTAGAAAAGACAAAGCTTACCAAAAGGTTGAATAGCAGTTGACCTGGAAACATGAGTAACAACAATCTTGCAAGTAGAGACTTTCTATTCCTAGGATAAAAGACTTGGAGGGTCATTTATAAAAACTACATAGTAAAACAGATGTTATTTCCATACTAGTAACAAACTTGAACAAAATCAACTTTTTCATTGATGTAACACAAAATATCCCATTAAGTTACATCCTGATTGTACTAAAATTCTCTTCTCTAAACCATACTGAAGATGTTTCAATTTTTTCAATAATTAATGGAATAATAGATAGGTCCCATATACAGTATAACAATTTGGGGCCTTAATTTCATACAGATATATATTTAGTAATAGGCAGATTACTAGGCCAAATATTTAATACTCAGATTGAAAACATCAATATCTTACATACTTGTATTGTGCTCGTGGCTACTACTGACCACTGATTATAGAATTTTTCTACAAGAGGAAAAAGCAGGGGCATGATTATAATAGCATCAAAACAAGTCCTTCAGGCTTCAATCTGAGAGCACATACATGATAGGATAAAGCATCACAGTTGACAACCAATTATGTGGTAACAATTTCACCTCCTAACTAAACTCAGGAATAATCAGGTGGGAAACAAGCAGAATTGGGAAACGGAGTCAAAAGGATCTGACTTTGAACAGAGGTCAAGGTTGTTCTCTCAGCTCTTGCCCAGATAGATATATACCTGTGACAATTCAGGATGGCATCCCTCTGAAATTTCTCTCAAATGGTGGATTATTCATCAGACAATCATACTCAAGTTCAAAACTCAAAAAGAATATCAATTACAGTCCTAAGAGATTTATCTCTAATATTAAATTCTACTAGTCAAAGTTTAGGACTAGATACATTATTTTTACTTTCATGAAGTTGCAATGAGCAATAAAAGTTTATCAGGACTCACACACATAGGACATTTTGTTTAACATCTTTAATATGTGTTTTTTTTTTCTTCTTAAGTTTAAACTTAGCTTAGTGCAAGGACCAATCATTAGAATAATTTGTACATGTAATAAAAAAATTTATAGATTCTTAGTAAACATATTTCTTGTTTGGGAACTATACATCCCAAACAAGATCATTTCTCAGGGCTGACGACTTGCCTACATTGACAGTTTAAAGAAAACTGGCAAGCTTACAAATTAAAGGGAGTTGACAGAGACCCCAGAGAAGGGGCTGAGCTTGCTGTTGCCCACCCTACTATTGGCTTCCATAGGCCAATTTGTTTGATATTCCCCCACTCTGTGTAGGGAAAAATGCACTCTGCTGCATACCTTCATACTTAAAAGTGCACTGATAAGGCTTTCACCTTATCCCTCTTGTTCCACACACAATAATTACCAATTTTAGGTTTAACATAATGACAAGAACTCCAAATAAGTTAGTTAACAATCTTAGAATTTTCACAAGTAATAGCCAAATAGTCTTAGCTATAATTTCTCCTCATTACCTAGCAAAGATGGAAGTACCCAATTCCCTAAATTACATTTACAAAGTATTATAAAACGGTAGCAAGGCTGATGAAATAAATAAACTTTCCATCTTCTTTAGTTGTTCAGTTTATTCTGTCCCCAAGCTGTTGCAGCTTTAGAAATTTTCAGGGAGGGTTCCAAATTCCCCTCCTGTTCCCTTAAAAAAGTTTCCCTTTTGTTTTAGGGATAAAAGAAGACAATTCTTAAAATTGAGATAAAACCTATCATAAAAAATGAATGAATTTAATATAATTTATAGTCAAGTTTCCAATTTTAAAACACATATACCACTTTAAAAGTTATTTTAAAATTGACTTAACTTTAGTTTATGAGATTCCCTAAATTCTCATTAAATGTTCCAGTCAAACTGAATTACCATTTATTATTTTCCAATTTTCACAAATCATTTCTCTTTTGTGAGGCAGGAAAGGGTTAAGTGACAGTTTTACAGATAGGGCTCTCAGAAATCTGACTCCTGATAACCCAAAAGCAGGCTGTTTGTTGCCAGAATTTTTAAGGTAGAACAAATTTCACTGAGCTGATTATATTTTCTTTCTCTTTCTCTCATACGTCCATCCATGTATCTCTGCTGTAGTCAAGGAAGGAGGGAAGGGGGAAGGAAGCGAAAGAGACTCTATTTCCACTATGCGCTAAACACACACACACACACACACACACACATACACACACACACACATACACACACACACACACACACATTATTTATCTCAACATTAGCGTTATATGTTGGTCACAACTAAAAACTCATATAGTTGTCAAATATGAAGCAATTATATCCAATAAAACAGTTAACATTCATACAGCATTGGCTTTATGCTAAACACTTTTGTAATCATGTGATCTTAACTACTTCATAAATCAGAAAACTGGGTAGAGGTAAAATAGTTTGCCATAAATTACATAGCTAATACATTTCTGCAATTGAAACAGAGAATGGTGGGGATATCTCTCACCTCACACTGCCATGCTTGGTGCTGCTAGGGGCACCTGGATTCTTTCCAGGAAGTTGATAGACAGAACCTGCTGAAGGCTGGGCTGACTGGTGCCAGAATCTCACTTTGATGGTAGTTTCAGGTGCCCGGGCTCAGGGAATGCTGACTATGGAACCTGACCCCCACAAGTGGGGTTGATGGGTGCTTCGGCAAGCTGTGCAGGGTCCCCACTGCTGTTATTGCTTCTTCCATTTCTACAGGTGGGGAAGAATTTGAGTTTCCCTATAGTTCCTTAGCATTCTCTTTTCTTAATCTTATCTGAGAGGAGCTAACGGAGGGACATGGGCTATATCCGTCTTGTTAGCAAACCCCCACAACTGAAATACACTCAGGACTCTGGAAAGTGGAATGTACTGAGTGATCTGAATTGTGGAAAGGGTTCCTTAAAACTTTCTGTGGTGCTTTCTCTTTTCAATATCACCTCCAGCATCCTAGGGAGAATGAAAAGGTAACAAAGGTTCCTTAGTCAGGAAGGAACTATGCTGAGAATTGCAAGAATTCCCAAGATGAGGCATCCCTAGTCAAGGAAAGTTTGCTGAGCATGGAGCCTGATGACCCAGACAAGCCTTCCTAGGTGCTTGGGATGCCTCAGCTATAGAACAGAGGGAGAAAAGAGTTGGGGGGCTTATCTTGACAAGGATGGGGTAAAGGCACGGTAGACCAGACTCTCCTTATACAGGGTCACCAAATGTTGGGGTTTAAGGAGACTTCAAAAATCTAGGGCTCCAGGCTGGTATTGTGAAGTGTCTCAAAAGAATTTGCAGGCTCAGATCCATCTCCAAGTCAAGGGGAAAAGTTTATTATAATTGTAACACCAATTGAAGTGAGCTAAGTTCCCAAAGAATTTAGCAAAGAACCAGTAGCAAAAAGATAAATTTATAAGAAAAAAATAGATTAGGTGCTTCATGTCATTGATATACTTATTTTTATGGCTTAGAGGTAGAATTGAGGAGTGATCTTAAAAGTAGAATTGAGTATTGAATTCTATGCCTTAGAAGTGGAGTTGCAGCCAATTATTCAATTCTGTGGCTTAGATTGTCTCAGAAACTTTGTTATTACTGACAACAGATTATTATTTATCAGCCAGCATTATTTGTGGAGCTACAGCAATCCTAAAACCAAATGGTTTTAGGGTTTAGGCCAGGGTTATTGCTACATCCTCCCTAAGAGTTACACTACATCAAAACAATACCATACAATTTTCCCAGTGTTCCCCTTTTAGCCCAATGTTTCTATACTAGCCAGAAATACAATTACAGAAGCAATAACTAAATTATGGTTTAAAATAATTTTAAGCCAGTAAAAGGCATTTCTTTCACTACTTAACTTATCAAGAGCTTGATAGAATTCCTTCAGGGAGTTATCTTAAGGGCAGGGATCATGTTTTTGCCTTTAATTGTATCCACAGAATTTTAATGCAGTGCTTAGTCAATAGCAATTTTTTTTTCCTTTTGAAAATTCATAATGAATTTATGTTGACTTGGCTAATAACCCTTCCATCCAGGACCCCAGAAGAGTGCAGATTCTATCTACTGATGCCTTTTTGCTGCCTTCTCTTCCATTATGACCATAGCCTTTCATGCCTTTCATAGTCCAATGGTATGCATTAATATTCAGAAGTTCTATGGCTTTCTAGATAATGGTTCTAATTCCTAATAATCCCTTTTAAGTTTAAGGGGCAGCATACATCTTTGGGAGGACAGTGGAAGTCAGACCACTTCAAAAAGAACTTCTTTGGCCAAATTAGTTCACTATTCGACCTCTTGGCCTTCATCTTAACTTATGGTTATTCTGTTGTACTTATGCATGAATATCCTGGGCACATATTCAACTAAATAGTCTTTCTAATGTTCTCTCATAATATAATTATATGTGCCAAGTAGAAATCAGGGTGATATGCTTGAAGAATTATGGTGAGGGCAAATAATAAATTAGTTTAGGAGGAGTGAAACACAGAAAAAAAAAATTGAAGAATGGGAGGTTATGTCCAGATAAAACAATTTCTGAATTCTGGAGAAATGGGAAATAGTTAAGAGTGAAATTCTGAAGGTGCAAAGGGAAGTTGTTGTGAAACAACTTCAAGGATTTATTGGAAGAAATTGATATGGATGCATAGGAAACTACCTGGAATCTTAGGTATGTGTTCTTTTTCATTTTTAAAAAGTTATTGTATTGGGGCAGCTAGATGGCACAGTGGATAGAGCACCAGCCCTAAAGTCAGGGAGACCTGAGTTCAAATATAATCTCAGACACTTACTGCTTCCTAGCTGTATGATGCTGAGCAAGCTACTTAATCCCAATTGCCTCAGGGGAAAAAATTATTTATTTAAAAAAATAGAATAAGAAAAAAAGAAAAATAGAACGGGAATAAAACACAAAATAAAACAAAAGAGAACATTATCATGTAACCACAGGATTCAAAAGGTATTACAACAAATTACCAGTTCAAGAAAGTATATATGTTAGAAGAAATTATATTCATGAGTGCCCATCTTTTCTTTACTTCTTTGTAAATTGTTCCTTTGTTTTCTGCTCACACCTTTTAAAATGTATTCTTTTCCTCCTTTCATCCCCCAATCTCAATCCTAAGTAGGTTATAGTTAAGAAGGATATATTTATGTATATATAGAGAGAAATATAACATACACATATGTACACACACACCATCTCCCCCCTCCACATACATGCATGTATATCTTTCCTATCCTTGTTGACTCTTTGCTTTAATTCTACTCCTTAACTTTCCTTGCTATTACTTAACCTCCTCCAACCTATGGATCCCTCCCTTGTCTTTTTCCCTCACTCTTTGCTTCTCCATCCATCCATCCCTCGCCCTTTATTTCTTTATAGATTTTGGAGGGTATTGTACCCTTCATGTTATATATGTAATGTTGCCTATTTAACCTATTCCTGATGTGAGTAGGTTTTCAGAACTACAAGACCTCCTGCCCCCTCTAATGCCTCTGTGTCTATTCTTCCTCTGCACCTCATTTGTATAATAAAATTACTAATTTTACCTTAACTCTGCCTCAGTCTTTCTTTTGAGTTATCTTATTGTTGATGTCAATCTTAAACATATGGTATACATTTCCCATGTAAAAAAAAATACATAAACAATTTGTCTTTGTTGAGTTCCTTGAAACTGATCTTTGATATTGGCTCTTATATGTTAAATTTTCTATTAAGTTCAGGTTTGGTTTATAGAAAATCCTGAAAATCTGTAAGTTTGTTGAATGTCCATTTTTGTTCATCCAACATTATAGATAATTTTGCTGGATGTAATATTTTTGACCACAAGCCTAGTTCTTTTGATTGTTGTAAATATGATTTCAGGACATGTGGTCTTTAATTGTAGCTGCTGTACAATTCTAATTATAGCTCGAGCATATTTGAATTGGGTTGTTTGTTTCTTGCAGATTTTCTCTTTGATCTGGGGGTTTCAAAATTTTTCAATAATTTTTCTGTGTTATCCACAAAGGATCTCTTTGAGGTGGTGATTGGTGGATTTTTTCCATTTCTACATGTTCCATCACTCCAGGACAATTTTCTTGAATTATTTCTTACATTATTATGTCAAGGTTCTTCTTTTTTTGTCATAACTTTCAGGCAATCTAATTATTTTTATATTTTCTCTTTTTGATCTGTTTTCCAGATCTGTCATTTTTCTTATAAGATGCTTCACATTCTGCCCTCTTTTTTCATTCTTTAAAATGTTTTGTTAAAAAAAAAACAAAACAAAAAAATAAAAAAATAAAAAATAAAAAAAATAAAAAAAAATGTTTTGTTATTTCTTTGTCTCTTATAGCTTCACTAACTTCCCTTGCCCAATTCTAATTTTCAGATTTATTTTCATCTTTGAGACTCTTATTTCCTTTTCTAGTTACCTTTTTTTCATAATCTTGTTTTTCTTAGATTTTTTTTTTTAGTTTTTCCTCAATGTCTCTCATTTGATTTTTAAATTACTTTTTGAGTTCTATAAATTTTCTCTGGGCAGGGAGCCATTTCATGTTACTCTTTGGGGTAGAATTTTTTTTTTTACTTCAGTGTTCTCCTCTGAAGATAAATCCCAGTCTTCCCTGTTGGAAAATTTCTATGGTTGGGATCTTTCTTCTTTGCCAGCTCTTTTTTAAAAATGAGGCATTAGTGTAAGCACCTTTGGTCATGGGGTGAGTGTCTCTAGCTTCCCTTGAGCTCTCCCCTCTGACTTGGAAGCCCAAACCAAAAATCTCCCCTTTCCTGCAAGTGCTCACAGCCAGCAGCATCTGTGTCCCACTGCTTCTAAACTACCAGATGTGCTGGCTCCTTCTCACCCACATCTCAGAAGCACAGCTGGGCCTAGTGTCCCTAATCAGCCAAGGTTCACTCAACAAAGTTTCTGTGGTTCCTGCTGAGGTTCCAGCTACACCCAGCTAGCCCCAGGGCTATGGGTTGTACCAGGAGGACTCCTGTTCTGCCCCAAGTCTTCTTGATTTTTCACCAGTCTATGTTCTCCTTGAGGAACAAGTTTGTTCTGTTTATGGGGGAAATCTGGAGAGCTTGAAATTTACCAACCTACTTTGCCATCTTCCCAGTATCCTCCTCAAAACTTGTGTTTTACAAATAAATATTCAAAAGATAAAAGCAAATTCAGGTAACAGAGAAAGATTGGTAAGACCCCACATCTCTTTCATCACCCCTGTTTTAGAGGAAGAGTTTTCCCTTTGCCCTTCAAAGGCAAAGTCCTCTACACACACAAGTGATTCCATTCCTGCCCATCTTCTCTGGCAGATTGTTCCCTCTGTCATCTTTACTCTTTCACTAATTTTCAGTCTCTCCCTGTCTACTGGCTACTTACCTGCTGCCTACAAACATTCCTATATTTCCTCTGTCCTCAAAAAGTGCCACATGATCTGTTCTTCCTTTTTAGTTATTATCCTTTATCTCTATTTTATGGCTAAACCTGTTAAGGCCATCTCAAATTAATGACTTCTTTCTTTCTTCTTATTCTCTTTTTGACTCTCTGAAATCTGACTTCTGACCTCATTGTGATAGCTAGATGATGCAGTAGGTAGAATTCTGGGTCTGGAGTTAAGAAGGCCTGAGTTAAAATTTGGCTTCAGATAATTATTAGCTATGTGATCTTGGATGAATCAATTAGTTTAGGACCCTTAGAAACTAAGAACTCAGCTTCAGTTAGCACTTATCTTTCAGGGTTGCTATAAGGATGAAATAAAATAATATTGGGGCTGTAGGCATTTAATAAATTCTTATTCCTTTCCTGTCATCATTTAACTAAAACTGTTCTGCTCACAATTTCCAATTGCCAGATTTAATGGTATTTTCTCTGATCTCATTATTTTTATCCTCTGTATAGCATGAGATATTGTTGATCACTCTCTTCTCCTTGATACTCTTTTACCACTAGGTTTTCAAAACAGAAGGAATACTCTTCACTTGATATGAATGAGATGATGACACTTGACAGCAATGAGAAACCAGAGCTAATTAATTCTTGCTTTTTTTTTCCTGTCTTCTCTGCCAAGAAGAATAAACTTTTGCCTTGGAAACAGCAACCTTCATGGAAAATTAGATAGATAGATAGATAGATAGATAGATAGATAGATAGATAGATAGAAGATTGGAGGACAATGCAGAAGAGAACAAAGTTGACTTCAATTCCTACCAAAATTCTAGAGTAACTTTGGTAAGTAACACTTATTAAAGATACAACTGGCAAACATACAGAAAAAGAAGTGATTATTGAGAGCTAGCTTAGGTTGATTATACCAAATTAATCTCATTTCCCTTTTTTTGACAGTTAAGTAAATGAGAGGAATGCAGTAAATTTAGTTTCATTAGATTTTAGGAAAGCTTTTGATGAAGTACCACATAAAACTCTTGTTAAAAAAATAAAGAGATGTAGACTGTAAGATAATACAAATTGATGGATTAAAAACTGGTTGGATAGCTGGATCCAAAGAGTAGTTGTCACTTTGGCAGATCTCTAGAAGAGTACACTAGGGATCTGTGTTAGACCTTGTGGTGTGGAACACTTCTATTAAAGCTTATTGTTAGGATGTTTTTTCATTGTTCTATTGAAGTTGAATCATTGGGAAGAAGAAACAATATTTTAAAAAATATTTTGTTTTATGAGAATTCAAGCCATTCTCCAATTGATAGTCAAAGGATATGAACAGACAATTTTCAGATGAATAAATTTCTAGTCATATGAAAAGGTGCTCCAAATCACTATTGATCAGAGAAATGCAAATTAAGACAACTCTGAGGTACCACTACAAATCTGTCAGATTGGCTAAGATGACAGGAAAAGATAATGACGAATGTTGGAGGGGATGTGGGAAAGCTGGGTCACTAATACATTGTTGTGGAACTGTGATTATATCCAACCATTCTGGAGAGCAATTTGGAACTATGCTCAAAAAGTTATCAAACTGCATATTCTTTGACCCAGCAGTGTTTCTACTGGGCTTATATCCCAAAGGGATCTTAAAGGAGGAAAAGGGACCCACATGAGCAAGAATGTTTGTGGCAGCCCTTTTTGTAGTGGCTAGAAACTGGAAACTGAATGGATGCCCATCAATTGGAGAATGGCTGAACAAATTATGGTATGTGAATGTTATGGAATATTATTGTTCTGTAAGAAACGACTAGCAGGATGATTTCAGAGAGGCCTGGAGAGACTTGCATGAACTGATGCTGAGTGAAATGAGCAGAACTAGGAGAACATTATACACGGCAACAATACTATACGATGATCTATTCTGATGGACATGGTTCTCTCCAACGAGATGTTTCAAACCATTTCTAACTGTTCAGTAATGAACAAAGCCATATACACCTAGGGAGAGGCCTGTGGGATCTGAGTGTGGACCACAGCATAGTATTTTCCTGCTTTCTGTTGATGTTTGCTTGCATTTTGTTTTCCTTCTCAGGTCTTTTTTTCTTGTAGATCCGATTTTTCTTGTACAGCAAGATAACTGTATAAATATGTATACATATATTGGATTTTTCATATATTTTAATATAGTTAAAATGCCATCTAAGGTAGGGGACGAAGGGAAGCAGGAAAAAATTTGGAATAGAAGGTTTTGCAAGGGTCAATGTTGAAAAATTATCCATGCTTATGTTTTGCAAATAAAAAGCTTTAATTAAAAAAAACTGTTAAAAACATTTTATTTTTTCCTCAATGACATATAAAAACAATCTTTAACATTTATTGTTTTTTCTTCATTTTCTGAGTTACAAAGGCAGATGAGTCCTTTGGGATTCTCTTGAATCATTGAATTGCTGGGA
Organism: Myrmecobius fasciatus; assembly: GCA_023553655.1. Classification (NCBI taxonomy): domain Eukaryota; kingdom Metazoa; phylum Chordata; class Mammalia; order Dasyuromorphia; family Myrmecobiidae; genus Myrmecobius; species Myrmecobius fasciatus. The sequence goes on along the minus strand of JAJPUD010003096.1, from coordinate 128,889 downwards.
ACAACTAAGTCATTCATAATGGTTCATTGCATAATATTGCTAATATTGCACAATATTTGCTATTCCTCCTGGTTCTGCTCACTTCATTCTATATTAATTAATGTAAGTGATTCCAGAATTTTCTGAAATCATACTGCTGATCAATTCTTTTAACACAATAACATTCCATTGCAATCATGTACCACCATTTATTCATCCTTTCCCCAGTTAATGGACTTCCCCTCAATTTCCATTTCTTAGCCACCACAAGAAGAACTGCTATGCTTTGGGTATAGTTCCAAATTGCTGTACAAAACATTGAGTCAATTTATAATTTCACCAGCAACACTTTAGGGTCTCAGTTTTCCACATCTCTCCCAACATTTATCATTTTCCTTTTCTGTCATATTAACCATCTCATAAGTGTGATAGATACCTCAGAGTTGTTTTAATTTTCATTTCTCTAATCAATAATGATGTAGAGCATTTTCATATGATTCCAGATAGGTTTGATTTTTTTGTCTAAAAACTGCCTATTTATATCCTTTGACCATTGGGTAATGACTTGTATCCTTATAAATTTGACTTAATTCTCTTTATAGTTGAGAAATGAGGATTTTTTTCAGGGATATTTTCTATAAATTCTCACTCTCTATTTCCAATTTTCTGCTTTCCTTTTAATTTTGTTTGCATTGATTTCCTTAGTACAAAAGCTTTTTGATTTAATATGATCAAAATTATCCATTTTACATTTTGTAATGCCCCTTATCTCTTATTTGGTCATAAATTCTTCCTTTATTCATAGATATTACAGGTAAATTATTCCATGCTCTCATAAATTACTTAAGGAATTCCCCCTTTATGTCTAAATCATGTACCCATTTTGATGTTTTCTTGGTGTACATTGTGAGTGGCTGGTATATATTCCTAGTTTGGGCGCTACTGTTTTCCAGTTTTCTCAGCAGTTTTTCTCAAATAGTGAGTTTTTTTCCCCAAAAGCTTGAATCCTTGTGCTTATTAACACCAAGTTACTATGGTCATTTACTACAATATGTTATGTACCTAATCTATTCCAGTATGAGATTGTTTTGATGATTACCACTTTATAATTCATTTTGAGATCTGGTATGAGGAGGCCACCTTTCTTCACTTTTTTTATTGATTACCTTGATATTCTTGATCTTTTATTCTTTATTTTTTTTATTTTAAGCTTTTTATTTGTATAACATATGTATGGGTAGTTCCCCAACCTTGATCTTTACA